>JAGXJF010000998.1:0-48736 GCA_019208055.1 Stipa capillata | reverse complement strand
GCGCTGATAACTACTGCAGATAGACCCTCTCCTGAACCCCCTCCACTGACGGGCATAAAAAGGTCCGTCGCTAGAGGGGAACCCCACCGACGGACGCAAAATAGCCCGTCAGCGGAGAACGCAGCAAAGAAGAAGGTGAGGAACACCACTGACGGGCGCCAAAACAGCCCGTCAGTGGAGATGAGCATGAGGTGGGATAGATGACGCGTCATTTCCACTGACGGGCCCTTGTTAAGAGCCCGTCAGTGGAGATGTCATCTCCACTGACGGGCAACGATTTGGCCCGTCAGTTAAAGGGTGAACATATGACGTGCCAGTTGACTGACGGGCTCTTATATTCTGCCCGTCAGTGGATATGTTGTCTTCACTGACGGCGGTCTTTCCCGTCCGTCAGCGATATTTGTTGCTTACGTTGCTGCTGAATCACTGACGGTGACCTTTTAAGGGCCCGTCAGTGGTGCTCCTTACTATAAAAATAGAGCACGGCCTCACGAGGTCATATAATTATTAACGTATAATATTGTAATATGAAGTTATAGTCCAAATCTCAAGTTCAAATGATGAAGAATTTATGACGTGTACTTCAATCTTCATATCTCCCCTTCAAATGCTATGAAGTTTTCTCACAGATAGTTCAGTTACAAAGAAATGTATAATCGAACTTCCGCGAAATTGTCCGAAATTTCAAACATAGCCTCAGAAGGTCATATAATTACCCCATGCCAATTTTCAACTTTTTTTGACCAAATTAAGATTTTATAAAAAATAAAAAACAAGAAAGGCGCAAGCTAACGTTTGAATTTCTCGAAGCAAACGTTTGAATTTTTGATATATTTTCTAGATACGAGCTAAAACGATAGATAGGTACGTAGATATGAAATTTCCTTCAATTTAGAGGCCTTCTGTAAGATAGTTGTAGTTCAAATCTGAAATATACCGAGTAAATAACTAGATATTAATTTAATGCCTGAAAAATAGCAAATCATTTCAGAAAAATGCCGAACTTTGACACTAACCCAAAAAAGGTAAAAGCCCTAAACCAAAAATACAAAAACACCCATAGCATATAGAAATAACCCTAAGATCAACTAAGAAATGGAAACTTAAATTAAACAAAGAGAAACTCTACTGACGGGCACATATAAAATGCCCGTCAGTGTAAAGACCACCACTGACGGGCACAAAGCAGACACCCGTCAGTGGTAATCCACCACCACTGACGGGCAGTACGTGTGGCCCGTCAGTGGTAACCTACCACCACTGCTACTGCACAAGTTTAGTCCCACCTCGCCGAGCGAGCAGCGCGCGGACCAGCTTAAAAGGGCAGCTGCGCTCTGGTCTTTCGAAATCCTCAGAACTTACACTGCTACTTCGATCTAGCCGCGGCTGGTCCCTTGCGCGGCTTGGGCTCGTGGGCCTGGGTGCTGTGCTCGGGATAGGCCTTTGGCTGGTCCCTTGCGCGGCCTGGGCTCGTGGGCTGGGCGCTGTGCCGGGATAGGCTGGTGTGCTAAAACCTTTTTTTAGCAAACAATAGTAGTTAAAAGGGAAGACATAAAAAAAGCAAATCTCCGCTGATAAGTCTGTAACTCGTAGCAGTAAAGACCAGCACTGACGGGCATATTTCAGATGCCCGTCGGTGTAAATATCAGCACTGACGGGCCCACGTATGTGCCCGTCAGTGGTAACCTACCAGAACACTGACGGGCCCACGTATGTGCCCGTCAGTGGTAAAGCTACCGATGACTGTTGTATAAAGTTTAGTCCCACCTCGCCGAGCGAGCAGCGCGCTCACCAGCTTAAAAGGGCAGCTGCGCCCTGGGCTCCCGAACTCCTAAGAACTTGCGCTGATACTTCCATCGGGCCGCCGCTGGTCCCCTGCGCGGCCTGGGCTCGTGGGCCTGGGCGCTGTGCTCGGGATAAGCTGGTGTGCAAAAATATTTTTTTTTAATAAACAACATATACACAACCAAACCTCCACCGAGGGGCACCGAAATTTCACTAAGTGTTAGGCTGACTGCCGCTCTGCTGACGGGCGCGCAAAGGTTGCCCGTCAGCAGTGGTGTAAACCCTAACCGTCACATCCTGTATACCACTGACGGGCCCTCAAAGGTTGCCCGTCAGCAGTGGTGTAACCCTAACCGTCCCATCCCAAGTACCACTGACAGGCTCTCAAGGGCTTTTAGTTTGCGCCCGTCAGTGGTAATAAGCACCCTTTAAAAGGCACGTGCGGAACTTGGCGAAAATTTCACCAAGTCCCGCACGTTCGAAACGAACCAGCAGCGAGACACGCCGCCGCCCTCGACGCCGCCAGGCTGCTCCGACGCCCCGTCCGGCCCCGACGTCCGCCGCCTCGTCCGCCACCCGCGCCGCCGCATCCTCCGGCCTCCGCCGCCGGCCCCCGAAGCCCCGGACGCCCCAACCGCCCCCTCCTCCGGCCTCGGCCCCCGAAGCCCCGGACACCCCAACCGCCCCTCCTCCTCGTCGTCGGCTCCATCCGCGCTCCAGATCTGAGGTACTAGCCGCTGCGTCTCCCTCCCCGATCCCTCACTCCGTATTGCCATTCGTCTCCTCGCGGTTTTGTTTTCCTCCCCCCATTGGTCCAATCGATCGGTTCCGGCGGTTGTTTCCGCGGGTTTTGGCTAGGGCGGCCGCGCATTCACAGATCAGAGTCATGCGGGTTTTCCCTTATACCCCTCTTTCTCCTTCCTAGCTGATCTGGTTGCCCATGTTGTTTTGTGTATGTGTTCGTTTGGTGTTTGCAGAGATTACTGCACTTGCTGTAATACTTGTCCATGATGCTTAATTCATTGACTGATTAACTTGTGATCACAATCGGCTGAATGTTGGCTAGTTGGAATGATTGATTGCTTAAGGCATTACTGATTGTATAATACCGACCAAAATATCCGGGGTTGCATCAAAGCAAAGATGAGGAGAGATAGAATTCTCTAAGGCAGATAGTTTTCTCTAAGGCTAGCTGTTCAAAAAATGTTGTGGGATTTGGCAGCTACCCTAAATATCGGAATCACTAGTTTACGGTTAGCCGTTCCGACAAATGGTCTTGATAGCCTGTTTTGTCTTGTGTTAAGGAGGAATTGGGGATTATTGTGTGTATAAGAATTAGTCCAAGGTACCAATTTGTATAAAGTATCTAGATTGTTTCAATTTGTATAAAGTAATTAGTTGCATATGGTAATTGTTTTGGTTGAGCTCGAAATCTCCCAACTATAAGAACTGAAAGGGTGGCTGTAAAGCATACCAAGAGTCAATCCTCAACTTTAAGTTTGTAGAGCACAAGTCATAGCATTCTAGATATAAAACTACTTTTCTTTCTATCTTTCTCAGTTCTTGCTAGATAATGCCTGTTATCCAATTCATTTTATTTTGTTATTTTAGCCCTTTCTTCAGTTTTACAATGGCCGCCAGTAGTATCCCGCTGGGTCCCCGACCCGAGCAGTAGAGCCTGTTGAGGACAGCACGGCCCCCCTCGGCGTGGCCGCATCGATCGATGCACCGACCCTGGAGGCACCCAAGCAATTTGCCTCCGAAGCGGCCAACGAAACCTACCCTCGAGCTTACCGAGGATCAACCTGTCATAGCGCCATCACAGCTGGAGAAGAGCAAGCTACCTCGGAGTCCAGCTCTGGCTCTGCTCCGGGTCAAGTTCCGAAGGCACTACTGCAGATTGACCTTCTCCTGAACCCCCTCCACTGACGGGCATAAAAAGGTCCATCGCTGCAGGGTAACACCGCCGACGGACACCAAAGAGCCCGTCAGCGGAGAAGGCAGCAAAGATAAACGTGAGGAGAACCACTGACGGGCGGAAAATCGACCCGTCAGTGGAGATGAACGTGAGGTGGCATAGATGACGCGTGAACTCCACTGACGGTCTCAATTTAAGTGCCCGTCAGTGGAGATTACAGATCCACTGACGGGCTCAGATGCGGGCCCGTCAGTGTACATGGGAACATATGACGTTGCATTTTACTGACGGGCCCTGGAAACACGGCCCGTCAGTAGAGACGTTGTCTTCACTGACGGTATAGATCCTCGTCCGTCAGTGGAGATTATTGCATGGTTGGCTGAAGATTCACTGACGGTCCCCTTTTACGCGACCGTCAGTGGTGATCTCGCCTATATAACCAGAGCGGTGCCCTCGCTGCTGGCCAGTGCTCGCGCGCGCCCACTGGCCAGCAGCGAGTGCCGCCGTCGCCCCAGCTGCTGCCGCCCGTCGCCGCCGCCCCCCCTTCCCCCTCCAACCCACCAACACTTCTCCCCTCTCCCCAACCCTCCTCCCCATGCTCTAGAGAGACTAGATCACTCTCTCCCTCCTCCTCTCACTCTCCCTCTCTCTCACTCCTCTCACTCTCTCCCTCCTCCTCTCACTCTCCCTCTCTCCCTCCTCCTCATCTCTCGCTCCTCCTCTCACTCTCACTCTCTCCATACATCTCTCCCTCCTCCTCTCACTCTCACTCTCTCCATACATCTCGCATTTCTAGCTCTCTCTCATCTCTTCCTCCTCCTCTCACTCTCACTCTCTCCATACATCTCTCCTCCTCCTCTCACTCTCACTCTCTCCATACATCTCGCATTTCTAGCTCTCTCTCATCTCTTCCTCCTCCTCTCACTCTCACTCTCTCCATACATCTCTCATTTCTCACCAAAAAGATCGCTAGCGCTCGGTAATAATGCTCGCCAGTGTTCTTTTCATGTCGTATATGTATTTGATGTGGTTTTCGGTTATCGAACTGATTAGTTTCGTGTCGTAGGTGTTGATCGATGGATCGCAGTGGATGTACGACAACCGGGCGACAGAGAGTTGGGCTATGGCTTTGAACGAGTTTCTTGATGTCACCGAACGAGATATGAGGGCAAAAGGTGGCACGAAGATTTGCTGTCCATGTCGCGATTGCAAAAATTTGGTAATGTTCGATGCGAGAGGGAGGGTGACGATACACCTGGCGCTTAAGGGTTTCATGTCAGGCTATACACGTTGGACATGTCACGGCGAGGAGGAGGAAGATCAGGTGTTACAGCAAGCTGCCGAACACGGAGATGACGAAGAAGACGAGGGGAGCATCGAACCGGACGCCGAAGGAGAAACGGGAAACAATTTGGCCGATATGGTGCAGGACGTTCACATGGTGGAGCAGGTGGTGATAGATCCCGAGGATGAAAGAGAGGCTGCTAAGTTCTCGAGACTAGTTGAAGACTCACAAATCCCGCTGTATACCGGTTCCGATCCAGAGCACACGCGTCTGTCGGTCACGCTGGAACTTCTAAGGATCAAGGCAGCCCACAACTGTCCGGACGAAGGCTTCGATGAGACACTGGCTTTTCTTGCAAAAGTTTTTCCGAAAAACAACTTGCTGCCCACGAGCACTGAAGAAGCCAAGAAGGTTGTCTGCCCTCTTGGGTTAGAGGTGCAGAGGTTCCATGCGTGTCCGAATGACTGCTTTATTTACCGCAAGGAGCACGAGAAGCTGTACAAGTGTCCCACGTGCAACACGTCCAGATTCAAGAGGGGTAGAAAGCAAGCCGATGATGAGGACCCAGTGAAGAGTGGCGCTCCAGCAAAGGTTGTATGGTATCTTCCGGTCCTTCCCCGTTTGAATCGTTTATTCGCTAACAAGAAGGAGGCAAAGCTGCTACGTTGGCACGCCGAGGGGCGGAAAACTGATGATGGAGTGATGAGACACCCTGCCGATGCTTCGCAGTGGAGGGCAATCGACGCCCAATACGATGATTTCGGAAAAGATCCGAGGAATATCAGGTTCGGTATGAGTACGGACGGGATCAATCCATTCGGCAACATGAGCAGCAGACACAGCACTTGGCCCGTGGTTCTATGGATGTACAACCTTCCTCCATGGCTGTGCATGAAACGAAAGTACATACACCTCTGTATTCTCATACAAGGGCCGAAGCAACCTGGGAACGATCTGAACATGTATCAACAATTATTGTTCGAAGAACTAGCTACACTGTGGGAACCAGGGGCCCAGGTCTGGGACGCATACGAAGAAGAGTACTTCAATCTGAAAGCGCTGTTGTTCACGACGGTCCAAGACTACCCCGCGTACGGATATCAGTCCTGCCAGTGTGTTCATGGGTACAAAGGATGTGTGAAGTGTTTGGAGTCTACTACAAGTTTACACCTAAAGGGATCCAAAAAAATCGTGTTCATGGGCCACCGAAGGTGGCTGAAACAGAACGACCCATGGAGGCAAGAGAAGGAATTGTTTGACAATACTGTTGAGGTCCGTTCGGCGCCTCGGGAGAAGACCGGGGTGGAAATCTATGACATCGTGAACACGATGCCCCCTGTTACGCCCGGTAAGACACAACCGTCTGTTCCCATGCAGGACGGCGTCTGGAAAAGGAAATCCGTATTCTGGGATTTGCCTTACTGGAGATTCCTAAGCACACGTCACAGCATAGACGTCATGCATGTTGAAAAAAACGTGTGCGAGAGCTTGCTTGGTATCCTGCTCAACATTTCAGAAAAGACAAAAGATGGACCGAAGGCATGAGCTGACATGGAATTCTTGGGTATAAGAAAGAAGCTGTGGGCTACGAAGCGAACGACCAAGTGGGGACGGGTGCAGTCAGAATCAAGACGGACTGTCCCGCTGCTTGTTACACTCTCAGCAAAAAAGAGATCGTTAGCTTTTTGGAGTGCCTCCAAGGTGTATCAACGGATACACATTCTATACGGAGGCTCAAGACAGGAAAAGCACGTATCAGAACAGTGGGGTGACGATGGAGGCTAAAACCGGTAACCGTAAGGACATATACTACGGTGTTATCGAAGAAATTTGGGAACTGGACTACACCGTCACGAAGATACCCATGTTTCGTGTCAGATGGGCGAAAAATATCCATATCGATGATGACAAACTCACTACCGTGACTCTACCTCCCCCGACATCTATTGAGTCAACACAGGTCAAAGCAATCAGTGCGAAAGATGAGCCATGGGTTCTAGCTAAACAAACCTCACAAGTCTTCTACATAAAAGACCCAAAGGCACAGAAGCGCCATGTCGTCAGAAAAGGGAAGAGGAGTATTGTCGGAGTCAATGGTGTTGTTGACGAAGAGGACTACGACCAATTCGATGACCCGGACTCCGAGCCAGAAGCCGTTGATAAACGCCCCATAAAAAGGAGAAAAGCTAGCAAGGATGCTGAGCCCTACGTCAGACGCAGTCACGCCGAAGGACTAACGTATACCACCAAGAAAATCACAATTCATGAGAAGATTTCCGAAGACGACGAAACCTAGCTATTTGTATGTGTGTGTACAAAAGTGTCTTGGTTTGAATGATTTCATGTAACGTGTGTACTTCTGTATGTGTAAATTGTGGATGAATTTGAAGTACTTACAAACCAATGTATAACCCAACTTCAATGAAATTATCTGAAATTTTAAGTATAGCCTCACGAGGTCATGTAATTACCCCATGCCAATTTTCAAAAAAATTGACCACTTTTAGATTTAATAAAAATAAAAAACCAAAAAGACGCAAGCAAACATTTCAATTTCAACAAGCAAACGTTTGAATTATTGATATATTTTCTACATATGAGCTAAACCGATACATACGTACGTAGATATGAATTTTTGTTCCATTTATATGCCTTCTTTAGGATAGTTGTAGCTCAAATCTGAAATATATGTAGTAAATAACTAGATATTCATTTAATGCGTAAAAAATAGCAAATGATTTCTGAAAAATGCCTAACTTTGACACGAACAATGTAATGTAGTACGTTACATGTACAAAAAGTTTGGAGCTTAGCTAAAAATGTTTTTTGAAAGGTTTTACACATGGTACCTCAAATTGGTATTTCAAAAAATAGAAAATTCGATTTATTACATAACAAGATGCAACATGATGAATTATTAACGTATAATATTGTAATATGAAGTTGTAGTCCAAATCTCAAGTTCAAATGATGAAAAATTTATGACGTGTACTTCAATCTTCATATTTCCCCTTCGAATGCTATGAAGTTTTCTCACAGATAGTTCAGTTACAAAGCAATGTATAATCGAACTTCCGCGAAATTGTCCGAAATTTTAAACATAGCCTCAGAAGGTCATATAATTACCCCATGCCAATTTTCAATTTTTTTTGACCACATTAAGATTTTATAAAAAATCAAAAACAAGAAAGGCGCATGCGAACGTTTGAATTTCTCGAAGCAAACGTTTGAATTATTGATATATTTTCTAGATACGAGCTAAAACGATAGATAGGTACGTAGATATAAATTTTCCTTCAATTTAGAGGCCTTCTTTAAGATAGTTGTAGTTCAAATCTGAAATATACCGAGTAAATAACTAGATATTAATTTAATGCCTGAAAAATAGCAAATCATTTCAGAAAAATGCTGAACTTTGACACTAACCCAAAAAGGGTAAAAGCCCTAAACCAAAAATATAAAAACACCCATAGCATATAGAAATAACCCTAAGATAAACCTAAAAGAAAAATATCCAACACAAAAAGAAAAATAAAAAACATCCTCCACTGACGGGCAAACACGTGGGGCCCGTCAGTGGTACTAACCACCACTGACGGCCGAACCCGTGGGGCCCGTCAGTGGTGGTTAGTACCACTGACGGGCAAACCAGTTGTGCCCGTCAGTGGTAACATCCAGCGCTGGTACCGCACATCTTTAGTCCCACCTCGCCGAGCGAAGTGCGCGCGCACCAGCTTAAAAGGGGTGCTGCGCCCAGGCTCTCGAACTCCTTATAACCTGCACTGATACTTCGACCGAGCCGCCGCTGGTCCCTTGTGCGGCTTGGGCTCGTGTGCCCGGGCGTTGTGCTCGGGATAGGCCTCTGGCTGGACCCTTGCGCGGCGTGGGCTCGTGGGCCTTTGAGCTGTGCTCGGGATAAGCTGGTGCGCTCAACAATTTTTTTTAATAATATACACAAGCAAACCTCCACCGAGGGGCACCGAAATTTCACCAAGTGTTAGGCTGACTGCCTCTCTGCTGACAGGCTAACCTCGTGTTGTAGGATTTCTCTTTGCGCGCCTTCGTCGGAAAGCATAGTTTATTCATTCATTGTTAGGTTTTTTGTGTTCTGTGGATCATTGCCAGAGAAGCCTGCATTTGTGGCACCTTTGTGTTTCTTTTATATTTAGTCCCAGCTATGGATCCTATATATCAGCGATGATAGATCTAATTTCTTCAGTACGTAACTCCTAGTTTTTGTATATGTTCTCTGTTGTGATTGAAGGAGAATTTCATTGGTGTTATTGAAGTAGAATGTGGAATTGCTGTACTCATTTGTTAGGTTATGAAACTTTGCTGATACCTGTTCCTATTTGGTTATGCTAATACATGCTTTTTCATTACTTACAGTGGCAAACTATAAGAAACTGGTTTGCCATTTAGAATGCTTATACCTACATGCATGCATACCGGAATTCTATATCTACCTTCAGATATAGAATTCAGAGGTTTAATCAAGAAGAATATGCAATATGCTTTTGAATCTTTATTGCTTGTTGATAAATCATGGTCCTAAAATGGTGGGCAGAGCATTGGAGCTTCCTTGTGAACATTACTGAAGAAAAGCGTAGAATATGTTCCTTTGTGTTTAGGTGGGAGCTCTGGTAAAAGTCCATGTTCTCTATATGGTGTTACCTGGGACAAATTGATATAACTTGGTTATAAGATCACAGATGTTAAAACTATTTTAGTATGGGTTGCTATTAATCTGAAAAAAAAGTATGTGTTGGTATTCTTTCTGGCTGGTTTGATATACATAATAAGATGTTAGAATTAAATATTGTCATAGCATTTGTGCTATTCTTTTTCTTCAGTTTTACAATGGCGGCCAGTAGTACTCCCGCTGGGTCCCCGACCCGAGCAGTAGAGACAGTTGACGACAGCACGGCCCCCCTCGTCGTGGCCGCACCGATCGATGCACCGGCCCTGGAAGGACCCACGCAAGGTGCCTCCGAGGCGGCCAAGGAACCTGCCCTCGAGCTGGCTGAGGATCAACCTCTCTTACCGGCCATAACAGCTGATCAAGACCAAGCTTCCTCGGAGTCCAGCTCTGGCTCCGCCTCCGGGTCAAGTTCCGAAGGGGACGAGGCGCGTGAGGAGGAGGTACCGACTCCAGCCCCGACCAGGTCTCTGAATAGGAGGAAAGGCAACCAGTTGCCGGACAAGACGTATGTCATCACCCGTGTCGACGACGTCAAAGACATCCCGGCGAGTCCACATAAGGCGGCTAAGACCTTTAGCAACGCCTGCGGGTGCTTAGTGCGCGAACAAGTGAAGATTACCTACAAAGAGTTCAGCCAGTTGACGCAGTCCACGAAAGATACTCTCTTGAGGAAACTGTGGGACAAGTACCAGATACCTGCAGCCGACAAGGAAAGAGTCGAAGCGCAAGCCCTCAAAATCATGGCTAGGGCTCTGAAGACTTGGCGATACGACGCACAGAAAGTCGTAGACGAGGATTGGGACACGAAGATTAGTAAAAGATGGTCGAAGATACAGAAGGAAGACTGGGACGAATTCGTTGCTCAAATAAGGAGCCCAGAATTCCAGGAGAAGAGCCGGTGGGGGAAAGAGCTTCGCAGGAAGAACACCTTAGACCACAAGCTCGGCAGCCGTGGATATCTGGGGAAGAGACCGAAGTGGGCCAAAGAGGACGAGAAATTAGCCGCGGCTGGGAAAGCACCTCCTTTCGCGCATCTCAGGGAGCCGCGCGCTAGGGAGTACATGAGGGCGCACACAAGGTCTGACCCTGTGACGGGGTCACCAATTTATGAGTCCGAGGAACTGCAGGTGGTGGCCGACCGGCTGGTAACGACTCAACCAAGTCTCTTTTCGTACTTCCTTACGTTGCATCCAAATACGCTGTCTTCTCATCACGTAATTTAACTTGCAGGCCGAACTGAGCCAGCAGCCTGGAAGCTCGCAGGACTCCGTCACGAGCTTCCCAAGATGGAACGACGATCTGGCGAAGGCCCGACAGAAACCGGAGCATCGGGGCCGTGTAGTAGGCGTCGGGGATGGCGTTAAATGGGATAAGGTATTTCCCCGAAACCCCGAGGGAGCCGCCGCCCCCGGAGAGACAGCCAGGAGTTCATGGACAATCTGCGGGAGCAAATGCGCGAGATTGCCGAGCAGACGTGGCTACGTATGCAGGTGGCCGCAGCGCAAGGCCAGCAAAGCGTGCCTCCCGCTAACCAGCCTCTAGGATGGAGCAGCTGCGCATCCACCTCGGACGGCGGCCCCTACTCGGTGAATCCCGTCGACAGCATCACCGTAAGTCTCGTCTGCTAAACGTGTCGTTATAGTACGAGCTGTTCTCATTTTCCTGACTCCAGTGCGGACGGCACGTCTATCCTCTGTTTCGCAGGAAGCCACCAGATGCACACTCACGGTGCAGATTCCTGGCATGAAGGTCCCGGTGGCGCACGGCTAGGTTTTCCCAACGGCGGAGGGGGCAGTCCTGCACTGTGTTCCTATGCGGGAGCACCACGCGAAGGTCCAGGTCGACCTCGTCCTCAATGACTACAGCGAGGTGTTAGTCCCTGTCCCCCCCCGAAGAGGAGCTGACGAAGCTAGGGCAGTGCAGAAACTGCTTCATCCAGTGGCCAAAGAGCCAGATCACTATAACCGCGGCGGCCTCTCCTCGCACGGGCCCCTCGTCCAACAACCCCTCTCCATCAATCGGACGATCTCCGTTGGGGCTCAGCCAATCACCCCCGTCCTTTAAAGACCTGGAGGACCATCTTGTCGGGGACCAGCACATGTCACCGATTTTGCGGTCCCCGCCCTCCGAGGTTCAAGGCGACCCCCTGGATCAACCGAGGGGGAAGATTTTCTCTCCCGCCACGCTAGCTGGGACGCTGGAAGCAGCGTTGGCGGCAGGCATGAGCCCGGAGCCGGTACACCAGAGGAAGAAAAGCAAAAAGAGACGGGCCGGCACCGGCGAGAAGGAAGAAAGGAGCAGAGGCAGAAAACCTTATCCTTCTCAACATCGTCAGTAGAATTATCTACACGGAGCAAGGGCCTCTGGCGATATCATTACGAACCAGGTCAGGACTTGCTCCCACAGATGAGCTGGACAATCTGTCGGAGGACATGAAGACGCTGCATGAAGATTACCTGAAGATGTCCAGAGATCCTGGTACATTCTGCCAATATTGGAAGGTGAAGGTGCCAAAGGAATACAATTTTTTCATGCAACATGACCAAGACCCTTCGACATCAACTTGAAGACCTATTCCACATGTACAACCTCTATAGGCTCGACACCACCATGATCAGGCTATGGGCTCTGTACCAAGCCCAAGAGTGCAGACGTCTTCGGGACTCCCATATTGGCATAGTCGATCCGATATGCATGAACGAAGGCTATGCCGGACCCCAGAGGGTCAAGGATTTCTTCAAGAATACCTGTCGAATGCATTCGTGGTTCATAAGGACAAGGACTGCATACTAGCCCCCTATAACCCTCCGTAAGTACTAAACTTAGCACCGTGGAGTTTATTTTTGTTTTTTTACGTACGTATCTTCGCCTGCTTACGTTCAGTTGTTCACATTTACGCAGCGACCACTGGGTCCTAATTGCGATCGTTCCAAGCTGGGCCAAGGCTTTTTACTTTGACTCCTCGTCGAACAAGACAGCGGACTTCACAAATATAACTAAGATTCTGGATGCAGCCTTTTTCAGAGCCAAGTTCTCGGGCCATCAAAAAATACCTGTGAAAGCGAAAAAATTGGTACACCATTACAAGTTCCCATGCAGAGTTCAGCCGGAAGGTTCCGTGACATGTGGGTACTACACCTGTGCCCATATGGACCTATTTGTCCGGTACAAGAACAAGCATTGGAAAGATATGAAAGAACTGAAGGCTTGGAGCGAGCTGGGAAGTCATATGTACGACTGGCGACAGGACTTTGCTCGGATTCAAAAAGTCTTCGCCAGACTCATCAACCTTGAAGTCATCAATCCGATGGGTGAATTCTACGCCGGCCCCCAATTTCCGAAGCCAAACTTAAGCGGGAATCAATAGAATCGTTGTTTCTGTATTGAATAAACAATTGTTTCATACTTGTGACCGTCGTTGGAGTGTACATACTATATATGTGATTATAAATGTTATGCGATTAAGAGATTTGACTCTGTGAATGAATAGTTCGTATAGCCTGTGATTAGGAATAATGTAATACTATAGTCTATTATTATGAATAATCTAAGTGTGATTATGAGCTAACACAGATCTATTTCGGTTAGCAGGAATGCATACCTCTACTGACGGGCACTTACGGACAGCCCGTCAGTGGAGTTTAACCTCTACTGACGGGCTTTCATTACGCGCCCGTCAGTACTGATAGAACTAGGAGCCGTCGACATATCTCTACTGACGGTCACTTACGGACAGCCCGTCAGTGAAGATATACCTATACTGATGGTCATTTATTACGCGCCCGTCAGTACTGATACAACCAGGTGCCCGTCGGTTAGCAGGAATACATATCTCCTCTGACGGTCCCCTGTGTGACCGTCAGTAGAAATTAACAGTACTGACGGACCGTATGACCGTCAGTGGAGTTACCCCCTCCACTGACATTTCCAGGGTGACGGGCCCCCTGTCCGTCAGTAGAGGGGGTTTGGCGACCGTCAGTAGTGACCTGTTCTGCAGTAGTGAGGGGACGAGGCGCGTGAGGAGGAGGTACCGACTCCAGCCCCGACCAGGTCTCTGAATAGGAGGAAAGGCAACCAATTGCCGGACAAGACGTATGTCATCACCCGTGTCGACGACGTCAAAGACATTCCGGCGAGTCCACATAAGGCCGCTAAGACCTTTAGCAACGCCTGCGGGTGCTTAGTGCACGAACAAGTGAAGATTACCTACAAAGAGTTCGGCCAGTTGACGCAGTCCACGAAAGATACTCTCTTGAGGAAACTGTGGGACAGGTACCAGATACCTGCAGCCGACAAGAAAAGAGTCGAAGCGCAAGCCCTCAAAATCATGGCTAGGGCTCTGAAGACTTGGCGATACGACGCACAGAAAGTCGTAGACGAGGATTGGGACACCAAGATTAGTAAAAGATGGTCGAAGATACAGAAGGAAGACTGGGACGAATTCGTTGCTCAAATAAGGAGCCCAGAATTCTAGGAGAAGAGCCGATGGGGGAAAGAGCTTCGCAGGAAGAACACCTTAGACCACAAGCTCGGCAGCCGTGGATATCTGGGGAAGAGACCGAAGTGGGCCAAAGAGGACAAAAAATTAGCCGCGGCTGGGAAAGCACCTCCTTTCACGCATCTCAGGGAGTCGCGCGCTAGGGAGTACATGAGGGCGCACACAAGGTCTGACCCTGTGACGGGGTCACCAATTTATGAGTCCGAGGAACTGCAAGTGGTGGCCGACCGGCTGGTAACGACTCAACCCAGTCTCTTTTCGTACTTCATTACGTTGCATCCAAATACGCTGTCTTCTCATCACGTAATTTAACTTGCAGGTCAAACTGAGCCAGCAGCCTGGAAGCACGCAGGACTCCGTCACGAGCTTCCCAAGATGGAACGACGATCTGGCGAAGGCCCGACAGAAACCGGAGCATCGGGGCCGTGTAGTAGGCGTCGGGGATGGCGTTAAATGGGATAAGGTATTTCCCCGAAACCCCGAGGGGAGCCGCCGCCCCCGGAGAGACAGCCAGGAGTTCATGGACAATCTGCGGGAGCAAATGCGCGAGATTGCCGAGCAGACGTGGCTACGTATGCAGGTGGCCGCAGCGCAAGGCCAGCAGAGCGTGCTTCCCGCTAACCAGCCTCTAGGATGGAGTAGCTGCGCATCCACCTGCGCATCCCAACGCCGGAGGGGGCAGTCCTGCACTGTGTTCCTATGCGGGAGCACCATGCGAAGGTGCAGGTCGACCTCGTCCTGAACGACTACAGTGAGGTGTTAGTCCCTGTCCCCCCCGAAGAGGAGCTGACGAAGCTAGGGCAGTGCAGAAACTGCTTCATCCAGTGGCCGAAGAGCCAGATCACTATAACCACGGCGGCCTCTCCTCGCACGGGCCCCTCGTCCAACAACCCCTCTCCATCAATCGGACGATCTCCGTTGGGGCTCAGCCAATCACCTCCGTCCTTTAAAGACTTGGAGGACCATCTTGTCGGGAACCAGCACATGTCACCGATTTTGCGGTCCCCGGAAGTGTCGGAAAGGCCCTCCGAGGTTCAAGGCGACCCTCTGGATCAACCGAGGGGGAAGATTTTCTCTCCCACCACACTAGCTGGGACGCTGGAAGCAGTGTTGGCGGCAGGCAAGAGCCCGGAGCCGGTACACCATAGGAGGAAAAGTAAAAAGAGACGGGCCGGCACCGGCGAGAAGGAAAGAAAGGAGCAGAGGCAGAAAACCTTATCCTTCTCAACATCATCAGTACAATTATCTACACGGAGCAAGGGCCTCTAGCGGACTATTTACGAACCAGGTCAGGACCTGCTCCCACAGGATGAGCTGGACAATCTGTCGGATGACATGAAGACGCTGCATGAAGATTACCTGAAGATGTCCAGAGATCCTGGTACATTCTGCCAATATTGGAAGGTGAAGGTGCCAAAGGAATACAATTTTTTCATGCAACATGACCAAGACACCTTCGACATCAACTTTGAAGACCTATTCAACTTGTACAACCTCTATAGGCTCGACACCACGCTGGTCAGGCTATGGGCTCTGTACCAAGCCCAAGAGTGCAGACGTCTTCGGGACTCCTATATTGGCATAGTTGATCCGATATGCATGAACGAAGGCTATGCCGGGACCCCAGACGGTTGAGGATTTCTTGAAGAATACCTGTCGCATGCATTCGTGGTTCATAAGGACAAGGAGTGCATACTAGCCCCCTATAACCCTCCGTAAGTCCTAAACTTAGCACCGTGGAGTTTATTTTTGTTTTTTACGTACGTATCTCCGCCTGCTTACGTTCAGTTGTTCACATTTACGCAGCGACCACTGGGTCCTAATTGCGATCGTTCCAAGCTGGGCCAAGGCTTTTTACTTTGACTCCTCGTCGAAAAAGACAGCGGACTTCACAAATATAACTAAGATTCTGGATACAGCTTTCTTCAGAGCCAAGTTCTCGGGGCATACAAAAATACCTGTAAAAGCGACAAAACTGATACACCATTACAAGTTCCCTTGCAGAGTTCAGCCGGAAAATAGCGTGACATGTGGGTACTACACCTGCGCCCATATGGACCTCTTTGTTCGGTACAAGAACAAGCATTGGAAAGATATGAAAGAACTGAAGGCTTGGAGCGAGCTGGGAAGTCATATGTATGACTGGCGACAGGACTTTGCTCGCATCCAAAAAGTCTTCGCCAGATTCATCAATCTTGAAATCATCAATCCGATGGGTGAATTCTACGCCGGCCCCCAATTTCCTAAGCCAAACTTAAGCGGGAATCAATAGAATCGTTGTTTCTGTAATTGAATAAACAATTATTTCATACTTGTGACCGTCGTTGGAGTGTACATACTATATATGTGATTATAAATGTTATGCAATTAAGAGATTTGACTCTGTGAATGAATAGTTCGTATAGCCTGTGATTAGGAATAATGTAATACTATAGTCTATTATTATGAATAATCTAAATGTGATTATGAGCTAACACAAATCCATTTCTGTTAGCAGGAATACATATCTCTACTGACGGGCACTTACGGACCGCCCGTCAGTGCAGTAGGACCTCTACTGACGGGCTGTTATCACGAGCCCGTCAGTAGTGATACAACCAGGTGCACGTCGACATATCTCTACCGACGGGCACTTACGGACGGCCCGTCAGTGAAGTAATACCTCTACTGACGGGCTGTTATGACGAGGCCGTCAGTACTGATACAACCAGGTACCCGTCGGTTAGCAGGAATACATATCTCCTCTGACGGTCCCTATGGGCCCGTCAGTAGTAAGAAACATTACTGACGGTCCTTATGCCCGTCAGTGGAGTGACCCCCTCCACTGACATTTCCAGGGTGACGGGCCCCCTGTCCGTCAGTAGAGGGGGTTTGGCGACCGTCAGTGGTGACCTGTTCTGCAGTAGTTAACAAGAGCTCGTCAGTGAAAATGACGCGTCATCTATCCCTCCTCATGTTCATCTCCACTGACGGGCTATTTGGCGCCCGTCAGTGGTGCTCCTCACCTTCTGCTTTGCTGCGTTCTTCGCTGACGGGCTATTTTCCGTCCGTCGGTGGAGTTCCCCTCCAGCGACGGACCTTTTTATGCCCGTCAGTGGAGGGGGTTCAGGAGAGGGTCTATCTGCAGTGGTGACGTATAGAAGGAATATCAGTGCACATGAAATGCTTTGCCTTAAGCTCCTCATGCTCCTTAATCAGAAGCTCATGAGCTACCTTGAGCTTCTCATGAGCTATCTCCAGGTTTTCCTGGTCTAGCCTGAGGTTTTCTCTGTCATCTGTAACCTCATCATATGATTCACTCAGCTCCCTGAGTTTATCTCTTAAAGAGATGTTTTCCTTCCTCTCCTTGCCATAGGCTTTATCTGTTCTTTCAAGAATGCCCATTAGTTCAGCATAATCAGGAAAGTCATCCTCAGTAAGTACCTTTGAGCCTTTGGCTATGAAACACAAAGGGGCAGAAGTGGATGGTAGTTGATCAGCTTCAGCACTGAACTCGGAGCTGTGTGACCTGGCTGTGTCACAGCTGGGTATATCAGCCACGCTGATGGCGATCCCAACAACTTGATCTTCATCCTCTGACTCTTCTTCTGAGCCCGAATCCTCAGATACCCAAGCCTGTCCAATATAAGCTCTGGCAGTGGCTTTGTTTTTGGAGTAGGTTGGATGCTTGCTGTTGAAGGTCTTCTTCTTCCCATGGAAGTCCTTCTTCTTTCTGTACTGGCTGTTGTCCTTTCTCTTGGTTGGACAATCAGCAGCAAAGTGGCCTTCCTTGCCACGCTCGAAGCACTTGTTATCTTTTGACAACTTCTTCCCTCTGAATCTGTCACCTGATCCAATCTGCTTCTTCTTGTAAAACTTCCTGAAGTTCCTTGTGAGGAGGATGAGTTCACTCTCTTCTCCGCTGGTCATCTCCTCATCAAGTTCTTCACTGCTATCACTCTCAATCTGTGATGTTGAAGCAGTAGTCTCTCAAGGCAATATTTTCTTGATAGCTGGAGAGGAGCTTTGCTTGCCTTCTTGCTTAAGCTCCATCTCATGTGTTAGGATCCTTCCTAACACTTCTGTGGGTTTCATTTGCTCAAACCCATCTTTTTCCTTCAGCATGAGAACAAGTGTTCTGTAGGCTTTTGGAAGCACTGACAAGAACTTCTTGATCACGTCTTCATCTTCCACTCAGTTGGAGCCTAGGGCCTTCAGCTGGTTTGTGATAATGGTGAGTCTTGAAAACAGAGAATTGATGTCTTCACCATGCTCGAGCTCAAACCTCTCTAGCTTTGATTCCAGAAGGCTCCTCTTTGACTTCTTTAGAGTGTCACTGCCTTCATGGATCTGCTCCAAGGTGTCCCAGATATCCTTAGCAGATTCCATGGTGCTGACCCTGTTGAAGTCATGCTCTTGCAAACCCATAAATATAGCAGTGGCAGCCTTAGCATTGTTCTGAAATGTTTCTCTTGTCGTTTATGCTAAGAGCAGCTGGGTCTGCCAACCTGTAGCATGTACAAACAACTTCTCACACATCTGGATCAATTGAGATAAGATGCATTTGCATCTTTCTTTTCCAGAAGGCATAATTAGTTCCATTGAAAATAGGTATTTTACCCATCATAGCCCGACATCGTTTACTCTGGCTGTTAGGCCAAATCAAAGAGCAACCTGCTCTGATACCAATTGAAAGGACCGAAGGTGCCGACTAGAGGGGGGTGAATAGGAGGCTAACAAAAATTACTTCTTTTAACTTGATTGAACAGGTTAAGCCTTAAACAGGAACCAGGGTTAGCTAGCTGTGTGACAGGTGAGTGACACAGGCAACAGATGATGTGTAAATTAGCATGCAGCTGTCACACAGGTGCCTAAGACAGGTGTTCTAAGGACTTAGTAAATGATGAGCAATCAATGTGCCTGTGTAACAGGTAACTGACTCAGGTGTGAGATAAGATATATAGCAACTGAGACACAGCTAATGAAACACAGGTATAAAGGAGATCTATAACAGATGAACAGAATAAGTCTAAGATCTCACAAGCAAGCAACAAGCAGGAAGCTAAAGACAATACAGGAAAGTACTCAAGGAGACAGTGTGTTTTTCACCGAAGTTCCCAGCTCTTCACAGAGTGGTACGTCTCCGTTGGAGAGGCTACTCCGAAGAGATCGCCAGCACCGAATCGTGCTTGTTCTCCAAGTACCTGACATTCAGGCCTCTTCCTTTGCTTGTGGAAGTCCTTTTGCTTGCAGCAGGTAGACTTCGATTCACCTTCACAAATGTCTGGTTCAGCCCACACAAGCTTGGGTGATACCAGCGACTCCTATACCCTGTCTAGGAGTAGACACTCCAAGAGTAATAGATTCAGCAGCAACAACTCTTGGAGGAACCAATGCTCTTTGCTCAAGAACTCTAACTCTCCCGAACTGACACTTAGGAAACTTTGGCTTTTGTTCGGTGGGAAGAGGCTTTGCAACGGTTGAATATGATTCACTGGATTGGCAAAGGTTGGTTGAGGTCGAAGACCTCCCCTGGTCCCCTATATATAGGGTTCGCAGGAACCCGACCGTTACACTGTTGTTACGTAGGATTAAGTGAACCACCGGTGACAGGCACCGGTAACACAGCTACACACTATGCCCAACCTATAACCGGCTCGGGCAGACCGACATCTGTGTCACCGGAGGTTGACACAGGTGAACCCTTAACTGACGTAGAAGCACTACTCAGCCCGGTCCTGGCACACGACATGCCCTCAGCATACAACACTCTCTGAAACCTGATAAGGAGAGAACCTCCGACAGCTCTCTGACTGAGCAGACAAGCTATCGCTGCGCAGGTTCGTTAGCGTTTACAAGCTCTCTCCTGGTACAGAGATGTACCTGAGTCATAGAGCGCTAGACCACCTGTGATACAGCTGTGTCACACCGGTGACTCTAACCCCTAGGGTTTTCTACTGCTAGCACTGCAGAGTGCAAGCACAAAACCAGTTTCACACTTGTGCAAAACTGTTAACATAGGGCCACTAACCTCAAAGCATTAGTGCCACTGTCCAACATCCTGAGCATTGAGCAATTAGAACCTCCACAGATCATTACTGCGTCATCCCTCTTGATAGTACGGGTTTTTCCTATGGACTCAAAGAAACTAACAAATCTAGGCTTTACCTGCCCACCAACTGTAGTCACAGTCCTTGACGCATCAAGCCACTATCACCTTGCTTAAAACTCCTTGCACAGCACCGGCTTCTTCACAGCTGTGGCACAGCTGCCTAACACAGCCATTCCTTAGTCCTGGAAACCACCCTTGTACCTTTTTGGTGGTCATCCTTTTCCTGATGACCCTTCTTCCTGGAACCTAGTAACCTGCCTACACTCAGTGTAAACGTTAGATTCCAGTTTGAGTTGCCATTAACCATCAAAACCAACTTGGGGGCCTAGATGCTCTTTCACCGTGGTTATAGCCATGGAGTGGAACGCACCAGGGAGTCCACCCATAGGCCCTTTGCCCAAGCCCGGGCCGGGCTTCGCGGGAGCCTCGGCTTGCTCCTGGACTGCGGGCCGTTCCTCATCACCTCCGACGTGGGACCCCACCTCGGACCCTTCCTCGTTCGAGTTGTCGGAGTTGGCCTCGCCTGGTGGTGAAGACTTGTGCTAGTCGCTCTCATCGTCATCGGACCATTCCGCCAATTCTTTAGCAATGCGGGCCTTCTGTTTACCCTTGGGCGAAGATGGAGTGACATGCTTTCGCTTCTCACCGGCCTTCGCGTCCTTGGCTAGGACGATGTCCGGGCGGGGTGGGATGTCCCATTTGAAGAGCTCGCAAGCTTGGTTCCAGCGTCCACTGATCAGTTTCCGTATAGCCTTTGCTTCCGATGGCAGATATCACCCGAGGATGATATTTGCATCCTTCTCGGCATAGGGGAGGTCGTACACATTCGAATGTAACAATCAAGGGGGACGATAAGAGGGCCATGACGTTGCGGCAAAGGAAGCAAAGGAGATTAGACCGAGTTACCTTTGGTGGGTTTGTACCCATAGAAGTCGCACAGGCCAAGGGGCTTTCCCTTAGGAAGGGGAAGAATCTTCATAACCTAGCCCGTCGCAAGGGGACGAATTCCCAGCAAAAGGTATTCCTCGATGAGGTTCCGATAGGAGAGTTGATGGCTCATCTGGCCAAAGGCGTCACACCTCACCATGTCGCTAGAAGTAAGTAGAAGTTTGCGACGAGTGTAGCCGGGGACGACCTTTTGGCCGGTGAAACCGAGATTGCCCACGCAGTAATAGAACCACTCGTTCCTCCGGTTCTTCCACTTATTCTTGAGTGCCATGACTGGGTAAGGGACGTCGGCTCGGTGATTGGCGTGGAAGCTGACAGTCCTGTAGATTGACGAGGCGCTACTGTGGACTGTGACTGACGTCATGACAGGCTCATGGAAGAGAGCGAAGCATGTAGCCGAGCTCTCCATTCCCATGAACTTCATAGCCCATTCGAAGATTGCCAGGCGTGCAATCGCCATCGGGTTAAGGTCCAAAATTTCTAGCCCGAAGTAGTCGAGGACGAGCCGGATGATGGGGGCGGCCGGGAAAGTGAACCCAGCCCGAAATTGGGAGGCGAACACCAGAATGTGTCCCTCCAGGGCGTGTTGCGGGTACTTCCCTCATTTGGGAGGACCGGCCCGTGTTCCTCCGATTCAAGGGGGAAGCACCCCGTGTCTCGAAGTCGAGCTAGCGTAACCTCAGATGCCTGCGACGTCCCCAGCCAGCGAGAATAGATTGTCTTCTCGGCTGCCTTCTTTCCTTTTTGCTTTAGAATGGCGGTCTGCTTGCTGGTCCACATGGTAGGCGGTTTTTCTTCCCGAAGGACGATGTCGTCCAGCAATCACTTGAAAGCTACCCAATGCGAGCGCTGAATCTTGCTAAGACGAGGGAGATGTGTGTTGCTTAGTGGAGATCTTGGGTGCGTGGGGTGCGAAGCGAATGGCTAAGGCAAGATGAGGGAGTGATGTGGGGGACCCGGGAGTATTTATAGGCCGTGGCGGCGGCCCAGAAATCGAGGCGAAGTAACGACGGGAGGCGGCTGTCACGGGGGTGGCTGCTTAGGCCAAAACCAAAATTGAAGTGGAGTAACAGCGAGCGGCGATTGCTATGGAGATAGCCGTTGGGCTCTGAGGCCACCGGAGCGGTCGTTACGGCAGAGATCAGGCGAAGTTAAGGAGGGGATCAGGGGCTGCGTACCGGGCGATGAACGGGGGCGACTTCTCAAGCAGCATAAGGCACCTCATCCTGCGCCATTTTTAGCTTCCCTCTCCATCTAAGCCAGAAAGTCGGTGCTGCCTCGGGCCGTGTCTCGTCCACGCCTCGTGACAGCAAGGGGCTGCTGTTAGAGGGGTCCGCCCTGACGCCTCTGCCGAGGTACCCCCAAAGAAAAGCGTCACGGCTGGTTGTACTAACTTTAGATTAATTTCCTGTGAATGTATAGGGCAATGGGCGAGGAGGACGACTTCTGCTAGAGCGAGTGCCTGGGCGAGGTGGAGACGTGGCATTGGGCGAGGTAAACCAAGCCCGGGAGGAGACGCGCGGAAGATGCCAAAGCCCCAAAGTTGATACCATCCGTGCCCGGGCGAAGATTGAGTGAACGGCAAGGAAGGCTTTGGGCGGGGCGGTGTTCCGTACCGGCGAGGAGCATCAAGCATATACCAGTGTATATAGTAGGTAGAGGCGGGAGGGAGAAAACGAGCTGGCCCTGAGCCCTATGATGTAAAGTAAAGCACTACAAAAAACTGCCTAGGGGTGGGCATGTATTTTCACTTGTAAGTCGTTCCTATCTATAAAAAGGATGAGGGTTTTTTTCTGTAGCCTTGCATTCGTAGTTTTGTCACATTTTCCATATTAATCTTTGGCGAAGGGCTCTGAGCTAGCAGTAGGGAGCACTTCGATCGTCACGTACGTCGTCCCCTTAGCACTTCGGCCTCTCAGACCAGGATGCCTTAAGTTTACTGTCTGAGGGCGACTTCGTCGACAATTTCAAACTTCGCCATTCTAGTTTTTAGTCAGTGATGTCTGCAATGTTCATCAGTCCATTCTATTAGAAAAATTGAACACAAAGTTCATCGGTCCATTCTATTAGAAAAAGCTAGCTAGAAGCATGACTTGTGTTAAGAGATCTTCCTCTCGTAGAGAGAAATTTGCAAGAATTTAACTTGAAGCACTTGGCAGGAATTTATTATTATTAAATAATTGAAAAGAAACACTGAATTGCTGGCGCCATCACTTAGGTTTTCGCCGCCGAATGTGCCTACCTTGATCAAAGTAAACAGCTAGTAAGAGAACAAACTGCTTGGTATTTTTCATTTTAGTGATACCGAGGGGAAAATGGAAACGAGGGGGTAACCTTTGGCTTTCAAATTGTTTCCCGGCACCGACAAAGGAGTTGGAATGATGCTCGTAGTTTTAGCCATTGGAGCAGACTAAAGTAACTAAATTAATTTTTTGAGCCATTATATTACACAGGATAGCATTTTCACTACATCTGTCTTTCCACTCATAACCGAGATGTGACTTTCTCTCTTATTAGAGAGCGGCACTCATGGTACATCTGTTCATTGGTCGTTGGAGTGGTGGCTCCTTTTTTACTTTAAATTTTCAACATTTAGATTTGACAATATTGTGCAGCAGGGTAAGACCACAAAAAATACCAAGCATGCTCCCAAATTAAACATCTGCTTTTCTCCACATTGTCGTTGCATCCTTTGGCTAGACTTAAACAATATGGGGTTAGGGTTGCAACTCCAATTAACCACCACTTTGAAGCTTTAGATGTCCTTTATCAAAAGAGCTTGCATTTAATTTTAACGGACAAAGAATTGAGCCACACTTGCTAGCTAGACTTGAAATATTCCTAAGAGAATAAAGAACTAAATACCCTAGGCACAGGCGCGGGATGACACAAGAATGCAACTATTCGAATTATACCATAACTTTGAATAAACCAATAAGTAGAGCAAAGATGAGAATGTTATACCTGACCTTCTCAGTAGAACTTCTTTATCATCGTCGCATTCCTTTTCATTCTCTGGACCCTAGATTTATCAAGTCAAGCTAGCGCGCAAGTCGACCACTAAAAATAGCCAAAGATCAAGCCAGACAAGAGCACCTTAAGCTAAAATAAAGAAAGCTCAAATACGTATTTTTTGAATTTTCCTTTTCTTACTCACGGAATCAACTAAAAGGAAAAATCATTTTGGATTTTTCATTTGAGGATGCAAAACAGTAAAAAAACATGCTAACTGAAAAAGAATAAAATAAAGGAAGAAAAGTAAACATGCCATGCAAAGTTAGTTGGCGTAGGAACCTCCGCAAACTTTAGGCTTTTGATCTAAGCTGGGCATCTAGTGGTGCTTTGGCGACAGCTGTGGAAAGTGGTCTTGCAGGTACTATCTGTACAAGCTCCCCAAGAATTGATCTTGTGAAGCGGCCGTCGCCGAGGATCCTACGAAGCTGACGATCCGCCATATAGAGGTTGATACTGAGGAGGGTAAGTCAGCTCTGTTTATTTGCTGTTGCGGGGTCAATGAGCTCATGAACCCGGTGGTTCATTCCGTGAGCTCTTCCATGTTTATTGCCACCCTTGACACGGCCACTTCCGTTACACTAACTCTCTCCACCAGTTGGTTGAACTCTCCGCGCGGCACTAGATCATCCAGACTGTTGTGTGGTATGAGCTGGTGTGTATCCCCAAGATTCCCAAGGTCTTCCTCCTTGGTGTCGCTCTTCTTCGTTGGGTCTTCCATGCGCCTTACCAACAAAAATCTCAATACTTGCTTGCATAAACTACAACAACTTGCATACTCGAATTGTTGTTTATTGCTCCAGATATCGCATTTTGTTTTTAAATTGCATTTAAATAGTCGCTTTTGGAATATTTATGTTTTATCCCAACTTCACTGATGTGCCACGTGCTGAAATTGTATGGGTTAAAGGAAACAGCACAGGAGGCCACAGAGTTAGACAGCTCACTCGATCTCCTTCCGAGATAGGGCATGTGGAGCTCGCTCTATGCAAGCCGTTCGGCAGGTGCACACATGAAAAGAAGTCGTGTATTGGGGCGGGGGACCAATGGATTGGTATTTTCGGAAGCACGGACAAGCGTGGTGTGGTCTGTTTTTGCATTTTGAGGTGTGCGCTTGGGTAAATGCTACGACACACATTTGCCCGAATAGTCGTGTCCTTTTTTCTTTTTGATTTTTACTACTGCCAACACTAAAGACCGAAGCTACGATCAGCAACTAATGGACTTCAAATGGAAGCAACAAGCTACTAGCTAGTGCGAAGTCCAAATCAACACAGAACAACAAGTCTTACGGCTTCTGAAACATAAAATCCTCAAAACACAGGAATAGAAAAACATAAGAATAAAATGTTATGACTTGTGTAATTTTACAGAAAATAAAAATACAGGAATATGCAAAACTAACTCTTTGGATGCTCCATAGAAATTTTGTAGAAATTTGAAGAGAGAGAAGGTTCATGCAAAACACAAAGAAAATTTTTCATATGGTCTAAATACATGTTAGAATTTCTCCAAAATTCCTATGGATTGAGCCATTTCATAGAAATTTCGTAGCATTCCTATGATCTGATTCCTGCGAATCCAAAGGGTCTCGGTAGAAAAATTCCTATGGATTTGAATCCTATAAAATTTCTTTGAAAATCCTTGAATCCAAAGAGGAGAGAAGTGTTTGCATAGGTCAGAACAGGCTCTCAGAGGATAGATTGGCACGCACTGAACATAAGGGGAAGTACGGTGCACAAAAACGAATTTGTGAATAGCAGCTACAAGTGCACTAAAAATATTTTATGTACTAAGTGCACTGAACACAAGGGGATGGTTGTGGCTACCCTCATGTGTTTCATGTTGACTTCGCTGCAAAACTTTACTTTATGTTGGATCTCTATCAACCTTTGAGCCGATTTCAGTATAACATAATTAACTGCTTCAGTGTACACAAGATGTGAACTAATTATCTATAAATTTTTCTTTAGAATTTGAGTTGTTATACTATAAGTTATTAATTGGCTCTCCATGCATTGTGTGCAAATAATTTTGAAACACATGGGGCAGCCATAAAGAATTAGCGTCCATCTTGCAAAATGAAGTTTTGGCCGATATTTCTTCATGCAAAATAAAGTTTTGGCCGATATTTCTTCATGCAAAACGAAGTTTTGGCCATCTTAATTCTGGCAGCTTGGAATGTGTGGAAGCAGCACAATGGGGCGATTTTCAAAGAATAGACCCCTACTTTCCGGGTTTGGCGTCAGGCATTTAAATCTTATATCACCTTCCTTATGCATAGGATGAGGGTAGAGTATAAATCAATGCTTTCGCAATGGCTTAAAATCTTTTTTTACAATTCAGCTTTCTCTGGTAGGGTAGTTTCTTTTCCTTTTGTATAGTTGTTTGTTGTATAGAGCCGTCCCTATTGACATAGGCCCCTACTGTTTCTCTTAAAAAAAATAATTTCCTATTCTCAAGTTTGAGCTTTGCTCAAGTTTGCTCGGTGCAAAGTTTAGTCCAATAGACTTTCAGCAAATGGTGAACTTTAGTTGTTGAAGGAGCTGAGTTTGTTGATACTTCATATGTTACAAAGAGGGAATTTGTCTCAAAGTGGAGATTGTTGATATATGATTCAAATCCTAGTAACAGGCCAGGCCTATCATAGCAGATTCTTCTACTTAACAGACTAGGTTTCCGCTTATGACTCGAGTCACATGTACATCACCTATATATACCTCTTGTATGCCATACAAGATGAGTTGATGACTCATTGTTAATCCCCTAAGTTTGTAAACACTCTCCCAATATAGCAAGTATCATTTGATCATGTAACTAAAAATCCAAAAATTATTATATTACTTGAGTATTATTACAAAATCAGATGGGCACTCCTCCCCGCTTCCTCCCTGAAAAAGGAGTACCTTCATGCATATCATGGACACAATTGGGAAATGGAGTATAAGGGGGTATCCTTGATTCCCATAACAGTAGATTGAACCCCCCCTTTTTGGTCTAACACTAGGATCTGTTAGAAGTTCTGCAAGTATCACCTTTGGTGATTCCTTCTTCATTGAAATATTAGTTGTATAAGGTGTCATGCGAAGATGCAATACTAAGTCCGTTATGTCCACTGGATGACCTTGTTCTATAAGTATGTTTGGATGCACACCATATATGGAGAGGTTTCTTTCAATCATTCTTCTAGCCTTGTTCAATATGCATTGCCAGAACCGAACATTCAGCTTCCTTCTAAATATATGTGCAAATGTACTTCGGGACATAAGCGACCCAGACACATGCTATTTGTAGTAGTTTTAGATGTTCTATTGGATCTGCACTCCCGAATGCCAATGTCTCGAAGAAGTACCTCAGCTCTTCGTAAGGCAAAGTTATTAAGAAAAATTGGTTTCACCGATCCAAATCCGGCAAATCGTTCAAGTTTACTTATGATGATAACCTTGCTTCCTCTAACCATTCTCATGATAAATAAGTGCAAATTTTCCATTTTTTGTCACCTGCATCTGAGACAAACTCAACAACTACCAACATCATCACTAAGATGGTCTTTCCGTGTTCAAGTATTGATGAGGACATCTCCCATGCTACCATCCAAGGACCAATCACCCGTTCCCGTGCCCGACGACTTAATCATGAGGTGCGTTCGTTTCTTTCTATCCATAATTATGTGGCTAAGGATGGCATGCTACTTAATGGTGATATTTTCATTCTTAGGAACATGGGAGAAGCACTACTGGACCAGCCACAAGAGGATGAGGCGTCACCCCAAGTCAAGTTGGACTCCACTTTAACTCCGAATTCGGTTCGGTTTCAGCAGACAGCACCTACATAAATGGGGCATAACTTTCTCATACGGAGTCTGATTAAAGAGTTCTTATATGCGTTGGAAAGATAACGACGACACCTTTCCAATGGATCTGATGCCACATTATGAATAATTACAGAGACATTGGAATTGTCAGAATAAGTCGTCAGGTGCTGCGACACCGTTTTGGGCCACTTTGGGCCTTGTTTTCGTTTCGGGTCTTAAGCCCAGGTTTAGGGTGAAATTCTCATAAACCCTAGGTATAAATACTCTATAGCCGTCATTGTTTAGGGCGGGTTTTGCTTAAATTATTCTGCCTTCGCAGTTTCGCTGATTTCATCAGTTTGTAGAACCCCACTTTAAGTAATCAAACATTCCTCTATGTTTGTGAGATTGCTTCTACTGTGTTATTGCTTGTGTTCTCGATTCGCATGCAGGGATAAACCTTCTTGGCGAGGTCAACTGTGTTCGCGCGTGGTTGATAACCAATGGAGCCGTGGTGTAGCGATCGCAGGGTTCAGATCAGTTCTGATTGGAAGCCGGGTCGCCAACGTCGAGTTCTCCACAATCGTGATTATCCTCTCCTGATGGAAGATCGGGCACCCTCGTGCGCATCAAGTGGTATCAGAGCTTCAGTTGCCCGTCAGGTATCATTGTATCCAATTAGTTTTGCCATCGTCCCAGAACTCCAGATATAGCCAAAAAAAATTGTAGTCCTCTAGGGCGTATCATCTTCACTGTCCGAGAGCTTCGAGCCGTTGCATTTTCATCACAGTGTCGTATTGCTGAGTTTTGATTCATAGTCGACGTCAGGTTGCTGGTTTAGACTTGTGTTCTTAGTCGCGAGTCGTTACTTAGGGTTCGTGATATCCGAATACAACTCTGAACCCTAGTCGGAGTCGATTTCATAGTGCCTCGGAAAAACGGCCATAACTTTGTCATACGAACTCTGTTTGAGCTCTACCACCTGGCAAAACGACCAGAACGAAAAGTTGCATCTGATTTCGACCCACTTTGTTGGTTTTGACAAAAAATTTGAGGCCAAATTTGCCTTGGAAAATAGAGTTCTGGAAGTTTTACTTCCACACAGTCTGTTTTTCCCCTTTCGCCTGATTCTTTGAGCAGTTTCGTGAAAGAAAAAAAATAAAAAAAGAAAAAAAAAGAAGAAAAAAGAGAAGAAAAAAAAGAAGAAAAAAATAAACCCTTTCGGTGCTGTTTCTGATATCATTGGTACTTTGGTATACTTCTGTGCCCTATACTCGTTTCTAGGAACACGTTTAGGCCAGCAACTGAGACAAGTACCTTGAATTATTATTTAGCTTTACTAACTATTGTTGAACTTTGCTAATCTTTGCTACCAAATTGACCTTCCAAGCTCCACTCTCTTCTGATCAGTACAGTTTCAGCCCGGCAATCGCTACACTCACGTCTTCAACGGTATCACAAACAAGCCACCGGTTGTACCACCTGCTACGTTGGTAAGAACTTTGCAAGAGCGTGGTTAGACGCTTGAGTGAGAGCGACTCCACATCCTAGTAGTTCGTAGGAACTTTATACAATTGTGTGTTCCTTGTTTTCACTAACCATGACAGGATCACCAGCGACACATCAAGATGATGGAGATGATTGTGTATCTAAATTAGAGCTTCAAAAGTTGCTGCGAGATATCAATGCAAATATTAGCAAGAGCAACCAAGATAACGAGCATCGACTAGAGAGGATAGAGAGGAGTATCGCCAACCTCATCACAAGGATGGACAACCTAGAGAAGCAGCTACCTTCCGATAGAGCTGAATCAGAGGATCTCGAGGCGGATGGCACTGATCAAGATGAGGATGAGTATGACCGAGCTGCCACCAGAGCAGGACTTCCAACTGGAGGACGCCCCGCTCCTCACGCGGCACATCAAGAACATTGACAGCCACACCGACAAGGTAGGGGAGGTAATGACACAAATCCTCATCCTGGACATGATCATTATGTTAAGGTTAAGTTCGGCATACCATCTTTTTCTGGTTCCTATGATACTGAAGTTTATTTGGGTTGGGAGATGACAGTCGAACAAAAATTCAACTCCCATCTAGTTCCAAAAATTCATAGAGTTAGACAAGCCACTAGTGAGTTCACTGATTTTGCTATCATTTGGTGGAATGAATTAGTAAAAGCTGGTTTAGCACCGGATACATGGGATAGGTTAAAGAGAGCTATGCGTAGTAGATTTGTTCCTCCTACCTATAAACGTGAAATGCGCAAAAAGTTGCAACGCTTAAACCAAGGAAATAGATCTGTTGAGGAGTACTACCAAGAGCTACAAATAGGAATATTGCGTTGTGAAGTAGTTGAGGATGAGGAGGATAAAATGGCAAGGTTCTTTGGGGGATTAAGGCGTAAGATACAAGACATAGTTGACTATAAGGATTATAATTCTCTCAATAGATTGTTCCAGCTTGCTATGTTGGCAGAAAAAGAATTGCAGGGCAGGCAGCAAAAGCCAAAGAGAAACTTCGGTGACATAAGATCGACGCCTGGAACGGTCAAGTCAGCTCCACCTCCTCCTGCATGGTCTGCTGCCCCCTACATGTCTAGGGCGCGTTCAGAAGCACCGGCATCGTCACAAGCACCAGAGGAGAAGAGTAAATCAGCAAGTTCCCCTCCCTCGGTAAAGAGCTCTTCATCGGTTGCTTCCATGGGCCGCGCCCCCGGGACTATATGCCATAACTGCAAAGGGAAGGGCCACTTTATGAGGGATTGTCCAAGCCCGTGACGGACATTCCTTGCTACAGAGGACGGTGGGTATGTTAGTGCTAGTGATGTTGAGGATGATTCTGCCATTGGGGCTAACCATGCAGGTGACGATGAGACGGGAAGTGACGGCGAGGAGATTCTAGGCACTGCCACCACAGAGAAATATCAGGCATTAATTGTACAATGCGTGTTGAGCACTCAAGTGGACCAAGCGGAGACGCTACAACGACATAACTTGTTCCAAATGTACCTCATTGTCAAGGATCGCCGCGTTCGCGTCATAATTGATGGAGGAAGCTGTAATAACTTGGTGAGCTCAGATTTGGTCAACAAACTTGGCTTGGCCACACGTCCACATCCTCATCCATATCATATTCAGTGGTTCAACAATAGCGGTAAGATTAAGGTAACGCAATCTGCGAGAGTGCACTTTTTTATTGGTACATACCATGACTTTGCTGATTTTGATGTGGTACCTATGCAAGCATGCTCACTTTTATTAGGACGTCCATGGGAATTGACACTGATGCCACCCATCATGGTCGAAGTAATAAATACACACTTATGCATAAGGGAAAGAAAATTACTTTACTTCCTATGACACCCACTGAAATTATGCAATGTGAGAAAGAGGGTGCTGAAAATAGCAAGAAGGAGAGTGCACTGCAATCTGAAAATCAGCAAGTTGCTAACACCGTTTTCCCAACTAAGAAAGAGAAGAAAGTAACTAGCTCTAAGTCCGAGGGAATTAAATTGAAGGGGGGTGTTATGCTTGCTACCAAATCTGATCTTACTGATATTAATGAGCTTGCTTCTCCTTTCTATGCTTTGATATGCAATGAAGCGTTGTTTTCATTTGATGATACTTCTAGTTCTTTGCCTCCTGCTGTCATTAACCTTTTGCAGGAGTATAAGGATGTGTTTCCAGAGGAGATACCCCCGGGGCTGCCACCTATTCGAGGTATTGAGCATCAAATCGACTTAATCTCGGGAGCAACATTGCCAAACCGTGCTACATATAGAACAAATCCGGAGGAGACTAAAGAAATTCAGCACCAAGTCCAAGACCTTCTGGACCGTGGGTATGTGCGCGAGAGCCTTAGCCCATGTGTTGTTCCTGTTCTTTTAGTTCCTAAGAAAGACGGTAGTTGGCGTATGTGTGTTGACTGTAGAGCCATTAATAATATTACAATAAGGTATTGTCATCCTATTCCTAGGTTAGACGACATGCTTGATGAGTTGAGTGGTACTATCATCTTCACAAAGATCGACTTGCGTAGTGGGTACCACCAAATTAGAATGAAATTGGGGGATGAATGGAAAACAACTTTTAAAATTAAGGTCAGTTTATATGAGTGGTTAGTCATACCTTTTGGATTAACTAATGCACCTAGCACTTTCATGCGTCTTATGAATGAAGTTTTAAGAGTATTTATTGGTAAATTTGTGGTGGTCTACTTTGATGATATCTTGATATATAGCAAGTCTAATGATGAACACTTGAACCATTTGCGTGCTATTTTTAATGCATTGAGAGATGCACGCTTGTTTGGTAATCTTGAGAAGTGTGCCTTGTGCACGGACCATGTCTCTTTTCTTGGCTATGTTGTTACTCCACAGGGTATTGAGGTGGATGAAGCGAAAATTGAAGCCATCAAGAGCTGGCCGACTCCTCAAACTGTCACACAGGTGAGAAGCTTTCATGGACTTGCAGGATTCTACCGGCGGTTTGTGAAGAATTTCAGCACCATCGTTGCCCCACTGAACGAGTTAACAAAGAAGGGAGTTTCCTTCCAATGGGGTCCAGCACAAGAACAAGCTTTTAATATGCTTAAGGAGAAGCTTACACATGCCCCTCTACTCCAACTCCCTGACTTTGGTAAGACTTTTGAGCTTGAATGTGATGCCAGTGGTATTGGGATAGGAGGAGTGCCGTTACAAGAAGGTAAACCTGTTGCTTATTTTAGTGAGAAATTGAATGGGCCAACTTTGAACTACTCTACTTATGATAAAGAGTTATATGCTTTAGTTCTGGTGTTAGAAACTTGGCAACATTATCTTTGGCCTAAGGAGTTTGTCATTCATTCTGATCATGAATCCTTGAAACATATTAGAAGCCAAGCAAAATTAAATAAACGACATGCAAAATGGGTCGAGTTTATAGAGTCATTTCCATATATTATTAAGCACAAACGAGGTAAAGGCAATGTCATTGCTGATGCTTTATCTAGGCGATTTACTATGTTATCTCAACTTGATCATAAAATTTTTGGCCTAGAGACAATAAAAGAGTTATACGCTACTGATTTGGACTTTAAAGATGCTTTTGAAAACTGTAGAGAGTGTCGAACATGGAATAAGTATGTGCTGAATGAAGGATTATTATATCGTGCTAACAAGCTATGCATCCCAGCTAGCTCCATTCGCCTTTTGTTCTTATAGGAAGCTCATGGAGGTGGTTTGATGGGACACTTTGGAGTGAAGAAAACAGAAGACGTGCTGTCCACACACTTCTTTTGGCCAAAGATGCGGAGAGATGTTGAGCGCTACGTTTCACGCTGCACTACATGCAACAAAGCTAAGTCACGCTTAAACCCCTATGGTCTTTATATGCCCCTTCCTATTCCTAGTGTTCCTTGGGAGGATATATCGATGGATTTTGTCTTAGGATTACCTAGCACAAAGTGGGGGAGGGATAGTATATTTGTGGTGGTGGATCGATTTTCTAAAATGGCACATTTTATACCCTGTCATAAGAGCGATGATGCTACCAATATTGCTGATTTATTTTTCAGGGAAATCATTCGCCTACATGGGATTCCCAACACCATTGTTTCCGATCGCGATGTGAAGTTCTTGAGCCACTTTTGGAGGAGCTTATGGAGCAAGTTGGGGACTAAGTTGCTATTTTCTACTACATGCCACCCACAAACCGATGGACAAACGGAGGTTGTTAATCGTACCTTATCCACAATGTTGCAGGCTGTTTTGAAGATGAATTTAAAGATGTGGGAAGACTGTTTACCTCATGTGGAGTTTGCATATAATCGATCGGTATATTCTACCACCAAGGTGAGCCCTTTTCAGGTAGTGTATGGGTTTAATCCACGTGCACCCATTGATCTTTTGCCATTGTCTACTTCTGAACATGTGCATTTGGATGCTAAAACACGTGCTGATTTTATTCTGAAAATCCATGCAACAACTAAAGAGAACATTGAAAAGATGACCGAAAAAGATAAACTTGCTGGTAGTCAGGGTAGGTGACATTTATCCTTTGAACCAGGTGATCTTGTTTGGTTACACTTGAGGAACGATAGATTTCCAGAACTAAGAAAATCCAAATTGATGACTCGAGCTGATGGTCCTTTTAAGATAGTTAGGAAAATTAACGATAATGCATACAAGCTTGAATTGCCTGCAGGTTTTAGGGTTAGTCCCACTTTTAACGTTTCAAATTTGAAGCCTTACTTGGGAGAAGAAGATGAACTTGAGTCGATGACGAGTCCAATTCAAGCGGGGGAGGATGATGAGGACATCTCCCATGCTACCATCCAAGGACCAATCACCCGTTCCCGTGCCCGACGACTTAATCATGAGGTGCGTTCGTTTCTTGCTATCCATAATTATGTGGCTAAGGATGGGATGCTGCTTAATGGTGATATTTTGATTCTTAGGAACATGGGAGAAGCATTACTGGACCAGCCACAAGAGGATGAGGCGTCACCCCAAGTCAAGTTGGACTCCACTTCAACTCCGAATTCGGTTCGGTTTCAGCAGATAGCACCTACATAAATGGGGCATAACTTTCTCATACGGAGTCCGATTGAAGAGTTCTTATATGCATTGGAAAGATAACGATGACACCTTTTCAATGGATCTGACGTCGCATTATGAATAATTACAAAGACATTGGAATTGTCAGAATAAGTCATCAAGTGCTGTGACACTGTTTTGGGCCACTTCGGGCCTTGTTTTCGTTTCGGGTCTTAAGCCCAGGTTTGGGGTGAAACTGTCAGAAACCCTAGGTATAAATACTTTATAGCCATCATTGTTTAGGGCGGGTTTTGCTTAGATTATTCTGCCTTCGCAGTTTCGCTGATTTCATCAATTTGTAGAACCCCACTTTAAGTAATCAAACATTCCTCTACGTTTGTGAGATTGCTTCTACTATGTTCTTGCTTGTGTTCTCGATTCGCATGCAGGGATAAGCCTTCTTGGCGAGGTCAACCGTGTTTGCGCGTGGTTGATAACCAACGGAGCCGTGGTGTAGCGATCGCAGGGTTCGGATCAGTTCTGATTGGAACCCGGGTCGCCAACGTCGAGTTCTCTACAATCGTGATTATCCCCTCCTGACGGAAGATCGGGCACCCCCGTGCACATCAAGTATTCTCAGTAGACTATACCCATTCAAGTGCAAAACCAAAAAGAGGCGCAAGCGAACTCTCTCGTCACCACACATAGGAGCAACCAAAGTTTTCTTCCCAATTGCGATACCACCTATTTCGGCTTCGGGGCGGGGTGAGCGACCATGGGGCCGTCCACTGCCTCGGCCGAACCAGGTGCATCCTCGATGATCTGCACATCAGAGTGTGGTGACCCATCTACTAACCGCCTGGATAGTATGCTGGTCTTAGACATGTCACAGATGAAGTGCCTTCTCGTCCACAACACATCACACAGAGTAGCATGACAGAAGCATTGCAATGGTATATTTATTTCAATACTTAATTTACAAACTCGAGAACAAGATGCAATTATACAAACTTATCCCCAAAAGCACGGGGAATTTAAAACCGTTCCATTCGGCTACAGCAAAAGTCATATGCTACACTCTCGTCCCCTACTTCCTATGCTTTTACTCTACGCTTCAAGGTCTTCACCACGGTAGTCAAAGTAGTAGTCAATACCTTCACTCTCCTTCGTCGTTGTCAGCTCCTCGGAGACTTCACCTTCGACCTCGATGTAGACTACGTCTTGATTCGTCATCAGCTCATCGTCTAATCGAAGGAATTAGAATAGAGGGATGAGTACAGAAGGTACTCAACAAGTCTAGGAATAGCAAAGTGGTGTTTGATGCACTATCTACTGAGAACAGCAATGCTTTCCAAAAGCAATGCAATTTTGTAAGGTAAGAGAGTCAAGTTTTAGTTTAAGAGACTAATGATCTCATGTCTCACAAGCTGCTAGGATTCCCGATGAATTCCTTTCTTGCCAGGTTCATAGTTCCAACCAGGAACATGGAGTGACAATGCGACAATTCAATACACTCTGCAGAGGTGCGCAACTGTACCCACAAACGATCATAAATATGTACCCGAGATAGCGAGCCCCAAGTCACGTACTCATGATCACAGAGCCGTTTCACCGTCCGATCGGTTATACCCCATGTCGTAATCCATCTAGGACTACAGGTCCCATGTTGACACTCCAACGTCCAACGTACTGTGGCTAACACCACCTTTTCTGTAGTTGATACTCACAGCGTGTTTGAAATCATTCGCATCACCCTATGTTCATCTATAATGTTCTTCATTATTGCTTGATCACCAAATTAAATTGAATGTTATGTTAGACTATAGTTTCATATATTTATATGCTTAGTTATTATATAGTCATTGCTTCTATTTATGTAATGTTCATGCTTAGAATTCATCATGTGATAGCTACATGTTGCATGTTTGTATAGTTGAATATAACATACGTACAAATCTATGTGGATGACATAATCTTCGGTGGCTCCTCTAATGCTCTTGTGTCCAAGTTTTCTGAGATGATGAATAGGAAATTTGAGATGTCTATGATGGGTGAGCTCCAATACTTCTTGGGGTTACAAATCAAGCAGATGAAGGAGGGCACCTTTGTCCATCAGGCCAAGTACACCAAGGATCTATTGAAGAAGTTCGGGATGAGCGATGCCAAGCCAATCAATACCTCGATGTCTACTGCAACATCACTTGGTCCTGATGAAGAAGAAGAGACAGTGGACCAGAAGGAGTTCAAGAGCATGATCGGCTCCCTCCTCTACTTGACGGCGACAAGACTGGACATCCAGTTCGCTGTTTGTCTGTGTGCGAGGTTTCAAGCCTCGCCGAGAGACTCCCACCGGCAAGCTGTGAAGCGCATCATGAGGTATCTTCGATCATCACTTGAGTTTGGACTTTGGTATTCATGTTCTTCTGTTCTCGAGATTTGAGGTTTTTCTGATTCAGATTTTGCCGGGTGTAAGATAGACCGCAAGAGTACTTCTGGAACTTATCATTTTCTTGACACTTCTCTTGTTTCATGGTCTTCTAGAAAACAATCTTCTGTTGCACAATCTACTGCTGAAGCTGAGTATGTTGCAGCCGCTAGTTGTTGTAGTCAAATTCTCTGGATGATTTCTACTTTGTGGGATTTTGGGTTGTCTTTTGATAGTGTTCCACTTTTCTGTGATAACACTAGTGCTATTAACATTGCTAAGAACCTAGTGCAGCATTCTAGGACTAAGCATATAGATGTGCGATTTCATTTCCTTAGAGACCATGTTGAGAAGGGTGATGTAGTGCTTAAGTTTGTTGATTCTGAAAATCAGCTCGCGGATATCTTTACCAGACCTTTAGATCCCACATGGTTCTGTGCACTTAGAGGGGAGTTAGGGATTGTTCATCCCCATGGGCTGGTTTGAGGGGGAGTCTTCTCATTGTGTCATAGTGTAACATAGTATATTTTACATCATTTGTGATATATCATGTGCACTTTACATTTTCACGAGCTTTGTCTATTATCCTTGATGAAACAATAATTTCTACAAGTCCGCTATATGCCATATTTTGATTGTCTAGCTCATTTCACCATGTTTTGACATGCGCTCTCAAGAATCTACGCTGCTAGCTTAATTAGACAACAACTTGAACTTAAATCTTTTATCTACTGATTAGTTTCTTGCTAGAGAATCCTTTACTTTTGAATCTGCTCATCTCTCTAGTATTGCAACTATGATCTTTGTTTATGACTGGTCAAAGATAGGACTTCATGGTAATTTTGATTAGGACTGCTAGTGGCTTAACATGCCTAGGTTTTTATGGCTCGGGTCGGAGAATGCTTATTGTCATCAAAAGTCACTAGCTTTTGCTCTACATGTTTGAAAACTATCATATGCTAATGTGAAAAATGCTAAAATAGGGATGAATCACTCAAGGTACTTGCTCATGCAGGAGGTAGTACTTTGGTTGTGGCTAGTCCAAATAATCATGTGGACTCAATGTGAAAAAGTCAAGATGAATCACTCAAGATACTTCCTCGTGCATGGGGTTGTATTTTGGTTGTGATTGCTTAATTCAGCATGTGGTAGAGTATTTTGGTCTTAATCTTGATCGGTTGTCCTCTTAGTCATGTTTCGATTCATTGCAACTGTGACTACCTAGTCTGGAACTCATCATTAGTGAAATCTTTAATATGCTAAGAACTTGAGATGCTAGCTGCTCTTCTTGACATACATGTCTTTTTATGGTTTGTTGAGCACCTATCTTCAAAGCTCGCTACAACTGACAACTCATAAATTTTCATTCTATTCAATGCATACATGCTTATTCTTGATATTCTATCATTACATAGTCAAGGGAGATGCGTGAAGTCCCTTGATGACTATAGTGTCAAAGGGGAGAAATAGTGATATCAATCATACTCTTGGCATGTTTTTACAAAATAGGCATGTGTGTATTTTTTTGAAGAAAGTGCTTTGTTCTGGAATAAATCATAGACATATGGGTTATAGGAGTGAGGGGGAGTTTCAGTGATTATGTTTTGCCTTCACTCACATTTCTTGGATCTTATTCCTTTTTGACATTCACTTGGCTCGGTGCTTGCTTTCTCTTTCTTTTGGCCAAGTGTGAATTCTTGCAACTTGTTTGCTTTTAAATCTTTAAACCAACTCCACTTTGATTGATTGAGAGATGTTGGCAATATATTCATCAAGGGAAGATTGTGAGTCATGTGAGGACTTGACAATATTTGTGATGAATATTTTACCACCATATGTGGAGTTGATTCTTTTGGTTGCATGAATTCGAGGTTTGAATTACTTGTTGTGTTGATTGATACGATTGAGTTTCTCAATTTGTCTCAAGAAAAAATTGAGTGGATGAAGGATTTTTCTCGACTGACTTGGGTCAAGTGGAAAACTTGTGCTCGCAACGCTTTGCTTGGTCTATTGTGTGCAGGTGCGAGTTGGGTGCGGTGATGGTTCGGCCATATGGACCGGCATGAGGCTTGGAGGGCTGAGATGTGGTCAAAGAGGTGGCGACGACATCGTGCGGCTTAAAAGCATGTACGCGGAGGACAAGAAAGCGGGTGGAGACGAGACGTGAGGACCAAGTCAGTGCGAGGGTGTTTTGGTAAAAACGTGGAATCTACCGAAGCATAACCAAGAAACTACGGCGGAGGTCAGGAAGCGGTTTAGGGTTAGTTGCTTAGGGTAGAAGGAGAGGGTGGATGGCGGATGAGTCACTTAGACGCTTTGTGATGCATGTTAAGTGCTCACGCCATCTAAATGGGCTTTGAGGCCCAAGTGGAGAGGGGAATGCCCCCTTCACTATAAATAGGTGGCAGAGGGTTTCTTAACCCTCAACCCTTTTGATTAGCTTTTGAGAGCTGCACTTTGTGAAGTGCTTTGCCTAGATGAGAGGCTTGTAAACTCCAAAGAAAACCCACGAAAATCCAATACAAAAAGATTTCTTCAATCCCTATGTGTTCTTGAGCCAGTCATTCTTCCAATCTTTTTTATTTTCATTTTCTTGCCTTCTTTGTGGTTTGATTCGTGGTATGGCAAGTAAGTGATGGGGAGATCACCTCTGGACTGATCACATCCAAGCATATCCAAGGATCAACTTTTTTCCTTCTTGATTTTGAGTTTTCTTGAAGAAAAAGGCAAGAAATGGGGTTTTGTGATTGAGTCATGAAGAGGTTTTGATCCTGTGATTTGGGGCTTGGAATAGGTTGCTGGGACATGTGAGATGATACCATATTGATTTGAGATCAAGATTCCTCACGAGCTTCCTTTCCCTTCAAAATTCCTCTTTTCCTCATTTCTAGAGCTGATTGAAGAAAAAGGGTAAAAGGTCTTGACTTGAGAAGTTTTTATGGAGATAAACACTTGATCTAGATTCACAAGACCTTCCTACACCTCCCTGCAAATTTTGGTTTGATTTGATTGGGTAGATTTTGAATTAGCCAAAAGTTGGATCAAAATCTCAGTTCTGGAACCAGGCTGATCTTTTGCTGAACTCTTCGAAAGTCTTCAATTTCTTCAGAAATCTCGGAGTGTCCGATTCTTCAATCTCGAAACTTCCAAGATTCACTTCTCTTTTGCTTGCTGAATTCTTCAGTTTCTTCAGAAATCTCGGTGTATCCGATTCTTCAATCTCGGAACTACCGAGATTCACTATTGTTCTTGCCTGCTGAGAACAGAACCAAAAATCGGAATCATCGGAAAAATTCCCGGTACTTCCGGAATGCTATTTTTCTTCAGGCTGAATTGCTTCACTGAGAACAGAACCAAAAATCGGTACAACCGGAAAAATTCCCGGTATTTCCGGAATTCTCTTTTTCTTCAGGTTGGTAGCTTCACTGTTTTGGCCATAACTTTTGCGTTCGAACTCGGAATTTGGTGATCTTGGACTCGTTTCAAAGTTATTGATGAGCTCCACGTCACCAAGGGCTTTTGGGGGTGTTTCCGCTACATTTTCACTCAGATCATACTAGTTCTTTAATTTGACTATGTATGTGAAGAATTTGAGAAAGAAATTTAAAATTCGACATTCACTGTCGGAAGCCACCGATCCAACAATATACATGAGAAGGTTTATATCCTTTGCTAGCCACCTAGTCTTTTCTTTCAGCTTCTCTTGTGGCCTAGACAGTTTTCTCCTTGGTGCCGTCCCTTCCGGTCGCTTCTCTTGTCCTTGTTCCTCTGGTACCGGCACTGTCTTTAGTTTCAGATCTTTTAGCTGTTACAACCGCCACTATGATGGATGTTGCCAACCCTATAGCTTCAGCGTGAGTCTCATTTCAAGGTTGTTTTTTTTGGAGGGCTCCATCCCCTTTGTGGTGCTTGATGACAAAAGTAGAGGAGTGTGCGAGTTAGGATGTGTTAGTGTGCGGAGGAATGTGGAGTTTGTGTTATGAGTGCTTATACTATATATTGCATATATCTTATTGCACTCATGTGTTTTGTATATTTTTTGGACACATGCTTGATCTCATGAGCCTATTGCATATCTTTATTGTTTCTTGTCCAAAATATATCTTATTGATCTTGAGAATACGTGCTTTACATATTTAATGCTTAGTTTTCATATTATACCATCTTATTGCATTATGTGGATCCAAAATATAGTGTGAACACCTTCGATTGTTTGTAATTGGATGTGTGCATTTCATTTAACTCATTTTAGAAATGCACAAATTTAGGGAGAGCTCGTACTAAATTTGGTGTTGCCCTAGTATTGATCCAAAGCTACAAAAACCTCTGCGATCATATGGATCACAACTATTGGAACACATCTCCAAATATATATCTCACATGCATACGTCAGTAGGAGATGCTCATGGGCTGTTTTATAGAGACAACATTGAGTGGGCCATGCACAATGGACCGCGGGGTGACGCCCATAGGCTATTGCATGAAGCCTTGGATAGTATATTGTGGGGTGATGACTACATGCTATCAAGCACGGTTGTGAATAGCGGACCGTGGGGTGATGCCCGTGGGCTATCCCTCAAACGGTGGTAGAGAGAGTAACATCTACATGTCGCTAGATTTGGAAATTTTTACGAGTTGCATCCGATTTGGGGAGATCAAACACTGGGGGACAGAGCAGGCTAGCAGGGGAAACAAAATGAGGGGATCAAGCTAGCCGAGGAGAGACAAGGGAAGGGTGGTGGGAAAGCCTGCCGAGGAGAGACCATGGGCAACGACATGATTAGGGAGGAGGAGATGCAGTGTGGGGAGGAAGAAGAACGAGAGCAAGGAGAGGAAGAGACATCAGCAAGGTTTAGAGGATTTTTTTTTCTTTTTGCTATTTGCCCCCTGCCTAGGGGGTGTTTGGTTGGGCTTTTCAACAGGTTTTCACTGAAAAAAGCTACAACCTAACCAAATGGCCAGGTTTGCAGCACTTTTTGCCAACGGTAACTGTGGGCTTTGCAGTGCAAATTTAGCTGTTTGGAAAAGCTACTTTCTGCCAGTTTTTTGTAATGTGCTGAAACTTCAGTGCTTATTTTCTAAAATGTTGTATATGGTTTGGATCAACAAAAAGCCATATGTTCACTTTCAAACAGCCACAACAATTTTTCTAGACAGCCAGCCAACAGCAACTTTGTCAACAGCCACAGCACAACCAAACAGGCCCCTAGTATACACGGGAGTGTTGCCGCCAACAATTCGGCCCCGCACCAACATTTTTGCTCAAGCGCGTGTATGGTTTTCCTGATTCCTAACAGCCAATACGTTAAGAAAGCATTCTCCCAACGGTCATTCAGCCATGTCAGGAATGTCACCCTCATTCCTGAAGGGTTAGTACATTCCTGATCGTCGGGAAAATCCATACCATTAGTGTCAGTGCGATACAACACAGGAACGACCAAACTCTTCCTGATGCATGGTGCAGGCCCATCAGGAATAACAGTAGCCGTCAGGAATCTAACGTTTTGGGTAGTGACTTCTACGTAAACAAATGATTTTCTAAATATGTGTGCATCAATCTTTGGAGGTGAGGTAGCCGAGGTGTCTAGATCACGGAAAGCCCCACCTAGGCGTCCAGCTCATAGTCGAAGTGGGCGTGGCCTGGGAATGGGCAACAATCACTCGATCATCGTGTCACTTCCACTCAAAATACTCGTCTCCCCTGTATACGCTCACAAAGATTGTCCGCTCGTCAGGGTGCACAGCGTAGGAGGTGATGCGTATGCGCTGGAAGGGAGGAAGGAAGGCTTGCACCACGACCACAGCCACACCGAGCAGCCGGGATCTTGTGGTGGAGGAGGATAAAGCAGCTAGGAGCAGTCATCGTCGAGGGTGAGAAGCTTGTCAGTACAGCCCACCGCCCTGCCCGTCGATAGGCCGCATTGACATCCTTGCTGTATGGAATTCTACCCGTCCTCCCCTCTCATAACTATAGGCGCCACTGCTTGCCCTTGGAGCCCGCAATTCGGTTCCGATATTCCACCGATCGACATCACACCCATTCCTAACGCATGTAACTCCTCGTGAAATCTAAATCCGAATCGCCCGCTACACGCTATTGATGCTCGAGACAGCACATAGGGACCAAGACGCTGGTTTCCACCATGCGCAGCATAAGAATAGGACCTCTGCATCTTAGAGTTGGGGGAAGGTCTCCATGGAGATCGATGATAGTATGGTGAGGCGCCCGTGAGTCATCCATTGGAATGACCAAAGGCCATTAGGAACATGTGATTCAAAGGCCCATAACCCCGATGACCGTCGTTGGAGCTGGTGGTATCTTCGAGCTGGGCATCATCCAGAGTAAGTAGGGACAGAAAAAAGACAAAGGTGACCAATGCCAGATTCACTTCTGACCAATTATTTGAAGGGGTTGGAGCTGAAGCCACCACCATGGATGATGATGGAGCTCGGCGCAAAGAGAGTGCGGTGCCCTCTGTATACAAAAACGGCTCCGCATTGGAACCGCTGATGAGCTACACACCTCCACAGACCAGAGCACCAACCTTGAGATGCCTGGGATCCCCGCGAGAGGTGGATGTCGGTGGGGAAGGAAGATACACCAAAGGAAGGAGACTAACGGCTACTAGATCTAGATCTAGATTTAACCTAGTTACTTCTGTACAGGTAGCGGGGGCGAGGGCCTCTCCCCTCTCACCGCCACCGAGCACGTCAGCCGTCGACGATGGGGAAGGAGCCCTAGATCTAGCCAGAAGGGGAAGGTTTGAAGAAAGGGATGGAGGGAGCTAGAAGTTTAGAGAAAGGGATCAATATAGGGTTTGGTGGCCGCCGATTTATTATGTTTATCGATGACAATGATTCGTGTACATACATATATACACACTGTGTCAACTACATACATAGCTCGGTTGGAATCTTTCGAGAGAAAAATTAGGTCTCGAAGGAGGGCGCCCGTTGGAGACGTATCGCAAGGGCTCGTCATCGGCGAGCAGCATTAGCTCTGGAGCTAGCGCTGCATGGATTGCTAAAAAAAGAAGTAAATCCAAAAATGAACTACGTAACTAATACTCCGGGAAGATATCAAGTGATACCGTCCCTAGATCGTACCATGGTACCGTCGCATGACAGTCCCCAAAACCTTAGATCATACCATGATGGCGTCGCACGACATCATTACCAAAAGGTTGAAAAGAGTTCTGAAAAAAGTGAAGTCCGTATGTTAAATGTTTCCGGTTCATCACCACATACACACCCCAACACGGGAATGTTGTGTAGCGGCCTTTGAGTCCTTCACATGGGACAGCTATGCATGAGGCAAGCAGGCATATAGCTGCAGAACGTCAAGCACACTCATCTTGCAAGTTGCAGCTCACAAGAGCATGAATGGCATGCATGGCAATGGCAACTCTTTCAAGGTCCATTCCGTTCATCACTGGTTCATAAGGGAAATGAAATGACCCACACAAGATCGAAGGCCCAGCACAGACCGACATAGGCTAGGGCATTTACGGGCCTGGAGCACATGCCACAATACAGGCTCATGGGCCGCCCACCGTGAACAAGTAGGGAATTCTACCCATAATCTCCCCTTACGCAACAACAATATTCTATATTTCTAACCGTCCACCAACATGGGTTACTACCTCCGTTTTACGATATCGCCCCAGAAGTCTCTGCTTCGAAATACTCCAATAAGAAAGCTAAAAGTGTAGTTAATCAAGTATACCTCTATTTCGAGGAAGATATGTGGTTGTAGTATATCATTTTTCATTGAAATTTTATCAAGTTTTGAGCTTCTTGGTTTCATGCATGGTGGATCGTGGAGAAACGTTATGAAGCGGAGAGAATATGAATACAAAATTTTGATTCGCACATCTCACAATTTAGCAAAAAAAAATCAGATTTGCTAGAGCACAGTCGTCTGGAATTTTCTTAAATTTCAGTCAACATGCTCTAGCTGCCGGAGCCACCACCAAAGCGGCAAGGCAGAGCCACCGGTGATGCGGGAGCGACGATAGCCATGGAGCCAAGGTAGGAGACGGTGGTAGAAATTTTAGGTTAGGATTGGGGGGGCGGGGGAGGGGGGTTCAGGTAGAGGGCACCGGCGCCGGAGAAGATATTGATGCCTCCCGGTTCTAGAGGGATGGCCTAGGCGGCATCCGAACCGGCGATGGCAGCGGTTAGGTAGACCGTCAATCGTGAGCGGGGGAGACGACCGTGGACGGCGTCGGAGGGCGGGGCGGCAAGCACATCAAAGGCAGGTAAGACGTAGGAGGGAGGAGTGAGGGGTGGTAGCAAGCATGTGAAGGGAAAGAAGATGAGGCTGAGAGAGAGGGGGAGCAGTAGGATGGTTAGATTGGATGCAATGGCTAACATGGGGGGCATACTGGGTGCACTAGCACCCATGAGGTGTATTTGTACACAAGGTTACCTAAAAATACCACTAAAAGTTTTGAAGAGTTCCAAAAAAATTTATGATATAGACATGACATGATGCCATAAAATTTCAAATCCAAATTCGATCTACAAATTGAGAAAAGAGAAAAAAAGATAAATCAGATTGTGAATAATACCAATTTGAAATATGGAGCGAACATTACCCCGTGGGTACTACTCATAGGTGGATTTATCTTTTTGGTTTCACGAACTGTAGATCGAATTTGAATTTAGAAAACTTCGTGACATGATAGATGCATGTATTGTATGAATATTGATAAAAGAAATTTAAAATCTTTTATGACTTTTTGAACGGTGAATTAGGGACCTAATGCACTAGTGCACTTCAAATAGACCAGTACACCCAATATATCCCTAAAATAAGTTACCGAAAATTCCAGTCGCTAGAGCCTTTCAAACAAAATAGGTCTCCGTCCAAGTACAAGTATTTCACAGAAAATAAATATAGCACTGCGCCATACCGTCGGGAGAGCTCCCAACCGTACAAGAGCTGCACAAACGCTAAGAAATGCCACACAAGACATGCGTTGAGTTTACTTCTCTCCACCACTGTCTAGCATCGTAGCCTCTTAATTAAGAAGAGAGGCGCAACTAAGTTGGATGGCTGGATGCCCTTAGTAGACTCTAGTCTTTACGCTTCACTTTTGCTACGTGATCCAAAATGGGAAGAAGGACGCATGCCCTATAACAATTACCATAAAGTGGAGGAGCTAATTACATGGTGATCAGAGCACACATAGTGCTGGGCACCTCTGATGGACGAGCAATTGCAAGGAGTTGGAGGCCACTGTTGAGATTTGGTTGGCCGTACATGCACTCGTCTGCATCAGAATGGAAAACGATGTGGAAGATTCAGAAGATGCGAAATTATTGCCTTTCCCGAGGGCCGATCACATGGGCGGTTTGGTTCCTCATGAAGTACTAGTATGGAACAAATGTCCTGTGAGGTGCTTTACTTTTTGACGAGTCTATTCAAGTATGGTGCATAGATCTAGAAATGTCAAGATCATGTTTGAAAACTTGATAGAACTACGAGAGACAGTTCTAATTGCTGTAGAGATCCATACAGACTATCCGGGCAACATAAGGCTAAATTTCGAGGACCATTGTATTCCATGCAGTGTTACTTGCGAGTTGGCTTCCTGCACACAATTCATAGTTCCTACGCACGAGCCGACAATTTACATTGCTTGCGTTCGCATGACAAAGGACATCAATTAGTTGGGGCCATTATTACAAGCAAGAGGAACAGGAAACCGCATCACAAATTAGAATCTAGCTAGCTGAGATTACAAGGGGCGGCGCCTCATAGCCTCCATCGAGCGGGCACAGCATCAGAGCATCTCTAAGCTTTTGGCAACGTACAGCATTGCTGATCGGCAAGTTGGATGGGACATGCAAAAATCCCCAGAAAGTTTCAATTAAATCGCATCGGATCGAATTACAGAACCATTTCGCATAGAAAAATCGCTCCATGCATCGCCGGTTTGTGGTCTTCGTCTATTAATTAACTGCTCATATCACACTAGCTAGATGACATACGGTTGAAACTGCAATGTCGAAATTAAATTCTAATATTTCAAATTCGAGTAGTTTGGAAGATGCTGGGATCGTCAAGATTTCTCGAAGCTAGTCCAAAAAATTTAGGACGTATTTCTAGAATTCGGTGGTGACAGGCTGGTTTCTTGAACCCTCGCCAAGGATGAAGACCAATGGCGTAGAAGGGGAGCCACAGTTCCCCCTATGCTACACACGCTCATCTATTCTACATATAATTTATTTATACAAAATGTATTGTACACCTTAATTCTACACTATTTCGTTCAAAAGTATGATATAGCCTACTAGTTTTAGTGAATTCCGTTTGTATTTTAGTCCTCTGTAACTAGTCACATAGCACATTCTCCCCTGGCATCCTAAATTTCTGGCTCTGCCACTAAGGAAGACTGTGCATATATATATGGAAACTATTATCCAGGGATTCTGTCACATTCCACATGTATCAGCAAATACACGCGAACAAAGTACAGGCCCTTGCCATTTTTTATTTTTCAGAACTAGGAGTAGTACGGTACGCACTATAATTACCTTATGATTCGTACGTGCTGGACAAACATTTTCTTTTGCAGCGTCGACCATCTCCAGTACGGGTTTCAACCACAAAATGTGCTATTCTAATCAAGTTTGTGGCCACTGATGTAACAGCACGAATTTTTTTAAAAAAATTCCTCTCTCCTACTGACGTCAGTGGGGGCCCACCTGCTAACGCCAGCCGCCACGCGTCACCCACCCGCCCCGCGCACCGACCGAACCCGCCGGGGGGCCCGGCCGCCACGCCCCGCCACGCGCCGGCGCCCATGCCGGCCGGCCAGGCCTCCCCTTTTCCGCGCCGCCCCGGCCTCCCTCCCTCTCTCTCTCCACTTCTTTCCCCCGCCTCGCTTCTCCTCTCCCGGGACCCGCCCCGTCCCGCCGCCTCCCCGCGCTTAGCCACCGGCGCCACCGCGCGCCGTCGGGAGCTCCGCCGCCGCCGCCGCCGCCGCGCGTCTCCCCGAAGCTCCACCGACGCCGTCACTGCCTTCTTCCCCGACGCCGGCGCCGCCTCCCTCACCTTCCCCGGTGCCGTCCCCGCTCGTCGCCCCCATCTCCGGCACCGCCGCTGCCGTCGCCGACCTCGCCGCCGCCGCTACCAACCGCGCCACCCGCGCCTGGTGAACCCCGCCGCCTCTCCCCCTTCCCCCGTGGCCCATGGGCCCGTGGCCGAGCCCCTCCCCCAGCGCGCCCCTCGCCCGGCCCACGACGCCCGCCGGCCGGCGCGCCCACGACCCGCTTCCCACCTGGTGGGCCGGACCCTCTGGGCCAGAAACAAAGAAAAGAAAAAGAGAAAAGAAAAGAAAAAGGAAAAAGAAATAAAAATAAAACCCTAGGGACCCACTGGTCAGTGACTTAGGCTAGATTAATCTAGGTATAAAAAGTATTTTAGGTTATTTTTGTAATTAGAAAAATTACAGAAACTATTTAAAAATGGCTGAAAACTTAGAAAATTCACCAAAAATTTATATTAACTCAGAAAATTATAAAAATTTTATATTTGGAATCAGTGCAACATGAAGTATCTATTAAAAATAATTTTGGCTATGTAATTGTGCTAAAAATTTTAAGGATTAATTAAATGTATTAAACCTTGTATAATCGCTATAAATTCAATTCTTGTCCAAAAATTATGAAATTTTGCCAACATGACTGTCGACGTACGAACGCCGGCGTCGGTGGTCCGGAAGGACCCCCTTTGGGATTCGGCGGGGAGGA
>JAGXJF010000997.1:0-15224 GCA_019208055.1 Stipa capillata | reverse complement strand
CGGGATCTCAAATCTCGGCCCCGTCGACGACGGCGGCTCCTTCCTTTTCTTGCTAGGCACGTCGGGCTCGGCGGCCCCGGGGCTCGGCTGCGCCGGCGGAGTGCTGCCTCGCCCTGAGCCACTGCCCTTGGTGCCCGCCATTCCCGCCGGCTCTAGCTGGGCGCCGCCTCGCCCCGGGTCGCTGCCCCCGGTGCCCGCCGCCCGCCGACCGGAAGACAGAGGAGGGGGTGGCGGCAGTGAAGGGGAAGATGGGAAGAAGGCACCCGTGGCTTCTTGCCCTTCGGGTCCGCGGGATCCTCGCCGGTGGCGCGGGTCCCCGGAGCCCTCGCGGCAAGCTCTCCGCCGGCGTCGTCATCTCCCGGAATCCTCAACGAGTCGGCCGTCTTTCGCGGGTCCGCCGGCTTGATCCCCTGGGGGTCAAACTCAGGGAGGGCCGCGCGGATCACACTGCGCAGTGAGTTCACATAGAGCGTGAGATCCGACCGCGGCAGTTCGACGGAAGCGACGTCACTGGTGCCCAGGAGAATCCGCGTCGGAAGGAAGGTCTCCCGCCTCGCCGATCACCGTCCTGCCGATGTCCCACGGGCCGTTGTACATCCAGGTTGGGCGGCCCCGCTCCCACAGCGGCGCTAGCTGCCGCCGTAGAAAATTGATGACAACCATGGTCGCCATCAAACTCGCGGCCCGCAGCTGCGCAATCCGCTCCACCACCGGTCGCAGCAGATGGTCGTCCTCCAGCATGAACTCCCACGTCCTCCTGTGCATCGGCGCCGGCCCGTCGGGAAGCAGGAGTTGGGCGTGTGGATCGGCGGAGATATAGCACCACTGGTTGCGCCAGTCGTTGCGGAATGTAGTGTTCGCCGATCTTCTCCCGGAGGCGGAAGTTGCAGCTCCCCGTGGCCTCCACCCGGTCAGAGCCCCTGCTCTTCCCCGCCGACCGGAGAACAGGATATAAGCTTATCAGAGCTTCCCTAGATTGGAGCTCCTGTGGACAGTTAAGTTTAAGCTGACTTATGCACAAACCAAAACTATTTAGAAGGAGGCCATAGATTGCGACATCAATATTTTCAACAAGCCTGATGTTTTGTTATGTTGTAAATGTTGTAGGGTCTCTGAATTTGTTGCACACAATTCTTCAAGATGCTTACTTTTTTTGTTCCAATGGTTTGCCACTTGTTGTAAATAGTAGAAATCTTTTGGTGGAATAGACGGTTCTCTGCTATGACGATTGAACGGCTGAGATTGGTTCGCTCAAGTAGGATACGGCGGCTGTAACAGCGTCAGGCTAGGATCAGATGCCTGACGCCTTGCGTGCGCCTTCAGTTTCCTCACCTTCCTGCCATGAAAATCCTACATTGCAGGTTTAAAGATCTTTGATGTCACGCTATTAAATATGCATGCAAATTAATAACTGATGTTTGCAACCCATAAGCTTCATGTTGTGGTTAATGGGGTACTCGACAATCTCAATCTTTTTTTCTTTTTCTTGAGAAAGAGGGGGGAAAGCCCTCCGATTTCCATCAAGGGAAACCAACTCAACATAGTTCATTACATGAAAGAAAAAATGAACAAAAACAAATCCCATTAAAGCGGCTGAACAAAACAAATCTCACTAAAGCGGCCTACATCAGAGATGTAGCACTACAACAAGAGAAAGGGTCTAAGACAAAGCAGTAGAAAACTTGTCCGATGGCCCAAGACAATGCTAATCCTGAAGCCTTCGAACAATTAGTCACCAGCCATTCAGGCTGGGCACATTTTATCCAAAACCCAAAAAACAAACCCGAACCGAACCGAATTAACCGAATTTTTAGGTAATTCGGGTATCAAGTTTTGGGTTCGGTTTCAATTGCTGTGCTTTCGCATTTTGGGTTCTATTTCAGGTTTGGGTCTTTATAACCCGTTGTCAGCGTTACGGGGCCCAGGGTCCCCTAAACCGCTGGCAAAGGCCCAACTTGACACCACATCACCGAGAACGCGGGAGTTAAGAAGAGGTGCTCGGGGGCTCACCCCGAGCACTGTTCCACTCGGCTAAATCGAGGGGTGCTCCGAGTCGTCCCTTATGGGCGCTTCCCGAAGGGCCCAAGGCGACTTGGTCCCCGCTCAGAAGGAAGCAAGCAGAAGTGCTCGGGGGCTCACCCCGAGCACCCGCGCAGAAGTGCTCGGGGGCTCACCCCCAAGCACCCGAGGTGACCTGGCCCCCGTTCGGGGCGCCGAATGCCTCGCCGGGATGGTGGAGCGGCCTAGGGAGCGTGCTTGGGGGCCTCCGATCCCAGGAGCCCCGAGCACGCCTTGTGGGTCCCTCCTCAGTCTGCATGGCCCAACAGGCGCATTTAATGCGCGTGTCGGATGCATTAAATGCCCCGTCTACTCCAAGTCCTTGCGGACCAGAGGCGGTGTCCTGACCGATTCCCGTCCCCCCGAGTGAAAGGCCCTATCAGCTATCAGTCTTGGAGGGAATGGAGAGGTCTGACACCTTTTTGACTTTGAGGGCGCGCCGCTGCGCGCCCATATGCATGCCCTCCGCACCTGGTCCGTGGGGCCCGGGTGGTTGCAGCATGGCCCTTATCAGGAGATGTCCCAGGAAGTCTTCACCTCCTGACATGGGCAGATCATGATGATCCGGTTTCCAACCAAGGCGTGACAGGTGCTTTTCCTCTACGCCGAATCTTCAACCATCGGCGTGGCTTGCCCACGCCCCATTCGTCAGCAGCAAGCACTTTTGCAATGTATTTACCTTTCGGCCATTGTGGTGACCCCCGTATATATAAGGGGAGAACCAGGGGCATGCAGAGGGAGGATCGACCATTAGACAACACAACCCTAAACATCCGAACCCTAGAAGAAGAAGAACAGGAGCATCTGTGCTGCTAGTTCACTGTAATCTCCCCACATATTCTCAAATACACTCAAAGCAGGACGTAGGGTATTACCTCTCTTCGTTTACCTCTCTTCGAGGGCCCGAACCAGGGTAAATCACACCGTGCCTTCTCTAGTTTCCCATCCTGCTGAGCTCTAGCTCCGGCGTAGCTTCATAGATCTGAGCCTCCCCGGCCGAATCCCAAAGGGGGTCCATCCAGACCACCGATACCGGCGTTTAGACGTCGACACCCGTATAGACAAAATAATCTGTAATACTTGTAAACCACTTATTCTGCATGTATTGTAAGGCCCACTCCAACAAGCCAACCTGATACCTGCTCAGCCCAAAACCAAAACCTTGTACTCCCGTATAAGCGTTAATCTTGTAACTTCCCAACCTGCAACGTCACAGCCAATCGTCATCCCAAATCCCCCGTCGAACCCTAGACCTGCTCGGCAGCGTGGTGAGGCGGTCCTTCTTGGCAACATGACGGACCCTTGCTCAGCGGTGCGACTGTCCCATACTTGACGGTGGGACGAGGTGTTCCTGGTTGATAGTCCTGCTCGACGGCACGGTGAGGCATTCCTGCTCGGCAACATGGTGACCTCGTATTCAGTGACGGGGTGAGGTAATCCCCTGCTCGGTGGGTACGACCGTGTCACAGTAGCTTTGGGTGTGGCGTGACGGCAACAAGCCAAGAATCATGCAACGTAAGTTCTTGGTCTCCGTCACTTCATCCTCATGTCTCAATGTCTATAACATCCCTATTTTGGTTACAAATATAATAATTATTGTTGTGCATCATGAGCATCTCATGATATCATGTCTATCAAAATGAGATTGAATGGATCTTGATCATCCTTTGATAATTGATGATGGATCCCAAACATTTATAGGAATAATGGTGGCATCTTAAATATCAAAGAATACGCAAAACCGTATATTAATAAAAGTGGTAGATCAGAGATTTATTAAGCAGAGGGATTTTCTAATGTTTCAATCTTTCCAAAATCTACATATGAGCTCAATATAGCCCCTGAATTTTTTCCATATTTTTGGGATAATGCCTGCTCGCACCCGCTAACGAAGATATGCTGATAGGGAGGAGGTCCTTCATCCTCAGCGGCAGGTGCGTGCAGTGTGTTGATGTAGAGCCACCTCCTGCTCGCTAGCACAACAGGCCACCTCAGCTCACACCAGTCAGCTAGTAGGTGCGCAGAGATGCACTAAGCCCCCTATACCATCGGCACCATGGTTCGTGCACTGAGGGCGACAAATCGCTCCTCATATCGAATTGTTGCCGCTCGCCCCTTTCACCTCCATTGTTGCTATGGTTATCCATCCCACAATTTAACCGCGTGGATGGATAATTCTCTTCTCCCTCTACCTTCTCGTGCAAGTGTCCCCTTCTCTCGTTCTCGAGCAACAACCGAAGTCTCGCTAACTATCATTGAGTTGTGCCACCATGGCCAGAGCCTTCCTCTTGGTGTGGCACCTTGCTTCTAGCATTCAGCATCGCTGAGAACCCTTTCCCACTGAAGGAATCGAGCTAAAGAGCCCAGAATCACTGGATCCCTTCTCTTCTTCCTCAACTCGGACGCTGTCCGCCATCATCGTTGATCCACGCTGCTCTGACCTCCTCTGTCGTCCTTGAGGTCTCCATTGAGTTCATGGTGAGCTCCTAATCCTTTTGTGCGTGTTATTTTACCCATGCGTATTATTTGCCGGCCTTCGTGTTGAGTGCCGCCATCGGCCTCTGCCTCGGGTCACCGCCAGCAATGCTCCAGTAATCCTAGGGCTTCACACCAGTACCCTCGGATGCCGTGTCATCTAGGAAATAGAATGTGGACATGCACACATCCTTGCACGCGTTGTAGCGCAAGATCAGTCCTCGCCAGAGCTCCTGCACCCACTCACCATCATTTAAACGCCGGTGGAGTCATTGACTAGTTGAGCCACCCTTTTGGAACAGTTAAGCCATTAAGCCAACATGTTTAAACCCGAATGATTCACTGACGCCGGAGCCTGACCTGTTTAATAAATTGAATCGGTAACTTAACCCTTAAAGTTATTGACTTGTTGACCCAACCTTTTTTAAAATGTGCTTAATTAACTTAAGTGACTCTAAGTCACTAAACATGTGGGTCAAGTGACAATTTTGATTGGTCAGAGCCGACCTGGTCTCCATGGACCTTTGGCCCCACCTGTCATTTATTGTGCTTGATATTGCACTGAGTAATAAAAGTAATTCATTTTATTTAAATCGAAATCAATTATCAGGATTTACAGAAAACCTTTTTAAGTGATTTAGTCTTAGATAATTAATAAGTGATTCATATTGAGTCATAAAATATGAAAAAATATCAAAATTTTCAAAAAATTAATACCACCTATTTATGCTATGTTCATGCATGTTTCCATGGTAAGAAAAATAAAAATTATTAAAAAGGTGTATCTAGTTATTCCCTCTCGATTATTCGGGATACTATATCTTAAACACTCGAGCCCTAATTCACTTGATCCCACTTGCGTTAGTCTTAATTCTAGTAGTACTATGCCATGTCATGCATTTCTTATCATAATCATGCTGATGAATTTAGTAGTAATAGTTAAGATTATTACTTTTCTGGTGTTTCTGCCTCTTCCTGGTAGACCCGGAAGGTCACAAAGTAAGTGACCAAGACTATGAGCAGTACCCCACTCCCGAGCAGGAAGGCAAGCATCACCTCATTTGACCATGTTGACAGTCCTAATATTTTGAAACTTACTTTTTGTGTTCAACTTGGTTATTGCATGTGATCAACCACTATTTTGATGGTAGTTATCTATAATCCTATCATGTGCATGATCTTGCCTTGTAACCTTAATACCATGCTAATCAGTTCTAACCTTAATTGTTGGTCTAATTTGTAGCAACCCGTGGTTTTATCTTATTATCTTATGCTTAGCCGCTCTTATAATTGTCGAGCCATGATCCTTCGGATGGTCTGATGAATGAGGGTAGGTATAAGTGAATCAAATGTAGTGATAGTGATAAACTACTGGAAAATAATTAAAGAACTTGACTAATTGTCACTAGGCTTAGAGAGACCATGTTTGGGAACATGGTTGGTTGTCTCATTTTCTGCAAGGCCAGTTTCTGACGCACATTGACCCAAAATTTACCTACTTCTACACCGGTGGTATAATGGTCATGTTCAATCACCTTCTGCCAGTACACCTTGTGAAGTGTACCAATTTCATGTCATTGAAAGTCAATCAATACGTGTAGGTAAGATGTACCCCTGTAGGGATAAAACTATCTAAATAGTCGTGTATGTGGTTATGAACAACTTAGTGATTAGTTGCATCGAATTAGACAACTTCAATGTTAATTTATGACTGCCAACCTCTATTTAATGAAGTTGGTAACTGATTCTTTGTGAGTGAAATGATGAAGGGTTGAATTAAAGTTGTTTGTGTTGATGATAGAAGTAACGATTCGAGTTGAAGAACGCTCACTTATCCTCTTATAAAACTAATTATGTAGAAGGTTTCCATTAAAGTAATGAAATGTAAATCTTGTCTTTATGCAAACAGTCCACAGATAGCCCTTCTTGACACCCGAAGCATCTATTACTAGTTTGAACTAAGTCTTACGGAGTACTTTTGTACTTACCTTACATAGTTGATATTTTTGCAGATGAGATCACCATTTCTGAGAGTGGTTTCTACATAGAGATCAACGTCATGATGAGTAATCTCTAGGGATCCCAGGTACTGGCTTGGACCAGTGTTATGGTAGCAATTGTTTTGTTCTACGGCCATCTTTTGGCTCAACTACCTTGTGGCCTCCTAAGCCACCTATAAATTTCCACTATGTGTCTGATACTTGGTAATGTAGGGTTTCAGAATTTATAATATGTAATTATCAATTGTGATCATCACTGTGAAGTGACTATTTCGTTGAGAGCTAATTCGGGGTTAATGTTCCTGATTAGTTAGAAAGAGAGAGGTGACTATATCATTCTAATCAAGTTGATATATTCAATTGCTGCCTTTGAGGTTGGGGTTGATGTTTTGAGTTATTCGAGGTCATATCACTCTACTCCTACCGAGATATTTATATCTCTACAGTTAAGGTCAGGGTTGTCATCTTGACTTACATGATGATTGCATTTGATATTTGATATTGTAAATTCTATGTCCCGACAATGTCCTAGACAAATTGATCGGTTTTGTGGATACCTAAATACATCGAATCGAATTATTTCGATCTATTCAGTTCAGGTTTAAGTTTGACAAGTGAAAATTTTATATCTCACTTTAATAAATCTTTATAAACTGAATAAACCGAACCGAATGGGCCAAAATAATAGAATGCCCGGCCTTACTGGCCATGCCTCGCATTGAATATTTTCAGACGCAACTTGCTGAAGTAGTTTGGACCCCAGGCAAAGCGGATCTCCATCTCCCTCCGACTTCTGCAAAAGGGAACAGAAACTTAACCAATGTCACATAGAGAAAATAGCGGCCATTGGATCATGGGGCAGCTGATCCCGAAAACATGCATTGTTCTTGTCGTCCAAATCATCCAAAGGGCGGTCGCCAAGCCCAGACACTAATTTCGTCGTATCACGATCGAATATATCTAACCACTGGCCACAGTTAGAGTGAAGTCCAAAGGCACATCGCAATGTGCGCCACACAAAGCATGCCAGAGGACACGGAAAAACGGATGGTCTATGCTCTCATTGCAACTGCAAAATTGGCATCTATCCGACCCTTTCCACCCTCGGTGAATCAAAGTTTCTCCCCAGAGTTCTGCCAAAGGATAACTTATTCCAGCCATTGGGTAAAACTTCATCTACAGAAACGTTCTTCCTAAAGATAAGGTTGTATAGCTGCACAATCTCATATACTATTACGTTGATATACCTGCCATGATTTCGGTAAGAATCACTCTCATTATTTTTCTGGTTAAGCGCAGCCCTCTCTACTCCACAACCTCTGGCGGCCACATGATCAAATCCCGGAATGTTCGCATCTTGTCTTCTCCGTGTCGGTGTTTTTTCCTCTCCACAGAACAGCATATTTACAGGGCCAGGAACGTGCACCACAACATATGCGGCTAATCATGTGTCCCTTGGTTCACACATCAGACCTGGAAACAATGATGCTACGTACGTGCTCGTGATCCTCGTGGGTGATGCTGAGAGGTTGGTCTGTTTATTTTTTTCGGAGCTGCTAAACAGCGTGTATGGACTATGCATGCAGTTTTCAGACACCCCACTAGCATTTTATAATGTTCAGCTGGCAGTATTTAATTTAACGGAATTGCTATTTCTCATTCTCAGTCACCTGAGTTATATATTTTTTGTGTCTGAATTACATAAAAAAAATGTACAACTTAGGTATAGAAAATGTGCAACTGCTTAGTTCTGCTCAGTTGCACATCTCTAGATCGTAAGTTACATATGATTTCAAAAATGTGCAACTACCCCATTAACTATTGAATTAAGAATTGAATCATTAATTTATTTTTAAGTTAGACTTAGAAATAGACACTTTCTTAATTTAAATGAGTGCCTCTAATCCTCGTGCAAATTGATATAAATAGAAGTTGCTGTCTAGGTGGCGTTCACGCTAGTGGTATACTTGTCGCGAGGGTTAAAGAGGCGGCGAGTGTTAGAGATTAATTCGAGTTCACATAGAACCAACCCATTGCCTCGTGGCAAACGCGGGAGGCTTACATGGATTAAGCAATTCAATTCTCATGGAACCGAAACTTTTTCTGTGGCCCAATGACCCTACAGCACTAGCGCTCAAATGTCGCGACAATTCCAGCATAAAGTACTCGATCGTAGTATCTGTGAGGGCCCGAATTTATGAATTCGGATTTTCTGTATATAACCGTGCTAATCTCAGCTAATCTCAGAAAATGGCTAGCGCGCCACTCGCACACACATCACAAAGATAAATATCACAATACAACATATTTAACAACATTGACGGTATCAAAATACGATAAAGAGTAGTACGTCTTATGAACAACATTTACATCCCAAAGCCATACAGGACATCTTATTAAGAGTATCAAAATATGGCAGCGAAAGACTTCAAATAAAAAAGGTGAAGCTCCATCTCGTGTCGACTGGGTGCTCGATCCTAGTTCGCTTGACCATCAGTAGCATCTTCTTCGAATAGTGGGTCATCTTCTTCTTAGGCAACTAGTGGCGTTTGTCATAGCAAAGTGAGTACATAACGTACTCTGCAAGTGTACTAGGGGATAATGCAGCAGAAATATAGATGCAAGGCTTATTATAAAGGAAGACTAGCGTTCTTTTGCATGACAACTAGTTTTACAGTTGAAAGCTACCATAATAGATACAAAAGCTCATCGTGAAAGACATATAGTAAATAAATCAAGTGGGGAGAGGGTATCACAAAGCCACATAGCCTACACAAAATTGTCACAAAGACTCATCCCACAGTTTAACTAATTATTTGGTGTGAAGAGATATCCATGTGAAATCCCGGAGCGCGTCTATGACCACAGACACGGCTATTCAAACAGTTTGTTAACACTATGTAGAGGTTGTATAGTTTTGCCCACACAAAATGATTCTGTCCGATTGCCGAGACATGCCTGCCCCAGAGCACACTTCAGAAGGTATGTGAGCAGAGGAATCATGACAAGACGTTTCAAAAGTTTCACCCCAAGCACCAACCCTCCAAGAATCATAATCCCTTGTGCCTCATAGAAAAGCACAAAGCCCACCGTCATAGAGTAGTGAGGCCTTATATGCCATAGAGAATAAGGAACCATTCGATTGAGTTGGTGATGATATCTGACTGTCTAGAGCATTAACTCGAACAACGCGGTCAAGCCCTTCCCAGCCCAATTTACCACCAGAGGTATCAATGTCAGGCCTCAACAACTTAATAAGCTAGGCCCTTCCATAACAGGCGTGTGGATGTACTATTTAGGCTCAGTTCAATAGCGCATCAGATTTAGTCCTTATGTGATCAAGGAGGCCAACAATAAACCGGCTACACAAAGATACCGACACATTCACAGAGATCACCACCTTCCAATCATTCCACCTCGATTGATGTCAATTATCCACCCAGTTGGTTACAGTAGCACAGAGCCTACATCATAGAGAGCATAGAGCTACATAAAGATCATCACTAAGATTGAACATAAAGATCATCACTAAGATTGAAGTATGATATTAGTCAAGTTGGACCTACTTGATGTGATTGACAGTGGGGCTAAGCAATGCCACTCTAACCTTGATGGTACTATTCAATGACCATCTAAACCATACCCTAGGGTCGAAAGGGGTAATGACATACCATGACAAGGTAGGGGTACAACATCAAGTAGGTGATAACTAAACCCAGTACAGTGCTTTGATAAACACAACATGCAGTTGTACGAAAACAATGTACTTTATGAAAAATGGGTGCAACATGATCAAAGTAAACGTGCACTGTCCTTGCTCCTGGTCTTGCTCCCCACAAAGATGGTCACTTCTTCCTTGAGCTCCGGAACCATGTACTCTATGCGTAAAAAAAATGACACGGACCAACAAATAACACCAAATGAAAATACAAATAAATTATTTAAATAGCTAGGGCTCAGATGAACGTGTGAGCACAAGAGTTGTCCAAAACAAACTTCGTATGAGGAAGATATGGCCTCCAGGAAGTTTAAAACGATTTCTTGGAATACTTATATTCAGAAAAAGAGATTAATGTGCAATGATGATGTTGGCATGGAAAACAAATAAAAGGAAAAAGGGGTGTCTCAGTCCATGGTGGACTGGGTCCACCGAGCTGGTGCACTAGGTAGGCGGATGCGACAGCCACATGGTAGCCACATCGGCAATGCGGCTGACATGGCCGATGAAAGGTGCAGGTCAACACCACGTGGCCACAGTGACCTCGCTGGTGCATGCGCCGTTGCTGGGCAGGGAAATGGTTGCCGACATGGGTGACGAAAGCGGCCGAAGGGTAGCGGTGCACTGTGGATCCACGGTTTGGCTTGCTGCTGATGATACGAAGGAGTGGGTGAGGTTCACGGCATTGCAGGAATGTGAATGAAGGAAGCTGTGTGGTCGGGGGTTCATCAGAGCTCTGCTGATTGCTCGTTGGAGTTGGAGCGACAGTGGTGCCGTTGATCTTCGGGGCGGTGGCCTGACGGCGGTAGCGAGGGAGATGAGCTATGGGGCGTGGAGCTCTTTATAGAACCCCTTAGCACGTCATTTGGCACCGAGAAGGGCGGGATGGCGGTAGCGGAAAGGCAGTGACACGCCAAGATGGCAGTTGCAGGCAGCGGTGACACTATGGGGACAAAGGGGTCGATGTGGCCCGATCTGGATCGTCGGTCCAGATAAAATGCCCATTGACGCACATGGTCGCGCGCACTAACAGGTTAGCTCAAAAGCGGAGGTGGGTGAGGGTGTGGGTGCTGGTGTAGGGAGGGATGGGCTGAGGCCTAGTAGGTGCGGTGGGCACGTGATGGATTGTGCTGGCGTCCGATAAGTGTATTTTTCACCCCTCAACTAATGCCTGTGAGCATATTTCGTCCCTAATGTCTAATACCGGGTAAATCTCACCCTAAACTGTTAATTCCGGGTAAATTACCCCACTTACCCTATCAGAAGCCGGTATTAGGCTGACGTGGGGCGGTTTTGACCCGACGTTGACTACGTGGCAAGATTTGACCGAACTCGTTTTCCACGTCAGCACACCATGTCACCCCTCTATGTCTTCTAGTCTCTCTTGTGAATCGATCCCATTTCCTAACCAGAAGCCCTAGCCCGTGAAGGCAACTCCAGTGCAACAACGGTGGCGGCGGCAACTCCAGCAGCAGCAGCGGAGGTGACTACTCCAGCAGCAGCGGAAGCGGCGGCGGACTAGATCTCAAGCATTCGTGCAGCGTAGGCGGCAGGTCCTCTAGCGTGCAGATCTTGAATGCTTCTCCGTAGAGGTACCCACAAGTTTCTCCGTCCCATCTCAAGATTACTTTTCCTATTGCTCTCACCCCATGTGTAGATTCCTTTTTGTGGTGCTCTCTGATGTCCTCATTTTCGCACCATCATTATAGGCTAGTAATGGATCCATTAGATTATCTACCTGTGCGCTTTCATTACAATGGCGAGTTCCTAAACACTGGTGTAGATGTGCATTACATCGGTGGAATAGAGGCCATGTCGCACATTGAGCGTGACAAAATGTCACTGCTAGAGCTTAGAGGTCACTTTAAGGACCACTGCGAGAAGTAGAAGACTATCGGTTCTTTTGGTGTTTCCCAGGGGAAGAACTCAGAGATGGGCTTACACTTTTGTGGGATGACATTAGTTGTCACGTTATGTCTGAAGAGATTGTTGAGGGTGGTGTAGCTGACATCTATGTTGAAACCTTGTCGCATTTGGAAGCCCCCATGGTAGATGAAAGTGATTTTGAGGATGAATTGAACAAGTTGACATCTGAAGCATCAGAGGAGGATGAGAATTTACAGAAAAGGAAGCTCATTGTTGTTCTCATTCCAACAAAACAGCTTAGAGAGAAGGAAGTGTGTGATGTTCTTGCCCTGTAGAGGTTTTACAACAGTCCCAAAAAAATTAAGAAGGGAAAGGAAGAGGTAGTGAGGCAAAATGTGGAACCTGTCATAGAAGAAGAGGAAAGCACTGATGAAGAATAATACAATCCAGGAGATGAATGCACATCAGAGGAAGATGACGAGGCTACTGACATAACCAAGAAATACAGACAATTTGGAAAGAAATGAAGGCAGGGAAGATAGATCATCTAGATGATGTTCTGTTTGATGAGCCTCAAGTTAGGTCCGCTAGTGGTGTAGGTGCAGAACAAGAAGATGGTGATGCTCCTTCTGAAAAAAGTGATTTTGATGATTCCTTTGATGAACTTGGTAGTGATGGAGAACTCATAGTGAAACAAAGTGAGTATCCTAGATTCAAAGACAAAAATGATGTCCTACATTTCTCCCTAGGCATGAAGTTTGATTCAAAGCATGACTTCAATCAAGCAATCATCAAGTATGGACTGTGCCACAGGAGACGGATCAAGTTTGTTAAGGATGAAGCTACAAGAGTTAGGGCCAAGTGTGACTGGCTCTTGTGCCCGTGGGTATGTCTTCTAGCATCACCAACCGGGTGTAATAGCTGGCAGATACCAAGTTATAATGATCAGTATGTATGCCCACAAAGAAGGGATAACAGATTAGTGACCTCAACTAGAATTGCAGCCAAGTATGAGAAGTTGATAAGAGCAAACCCCACATGGAAGCTAGATAGCATGAAAGCACATATCCAAGAAGAGATGTTTGTAGATGTTAGCATCCATCAAGTGAAGAGAGCAAAGAAGCTAGTGATGCAGAAGTGGCTGGATGCAACAAAGGGACAATACAGTAGGATTTTAGACTACCAGCTTGAGTTGTTAAGGAGTAACCTAGGTAGCACAGTTGTTGTCAAGCTAGAACCTGATAGTGTGCAACCAATATTTCAAAGGATTTATGTATGCCTTGAAGATCTGAAGAAGGGTTTCATGGCAGGTTGTAGAAAAGTCATTGGCCTTGATGGTTGCTTCTTCAAGGGCTCAACATATGGGGAGCTTCTGTGTGCAATAGGAAGAGATGGGAACAACCAGATGTACCCAATTGCTTGGGCAGTAGTAGAGAAGGAAACAAATGATTCATGGAATTGGTTTTGCAAGTTGCTTTTTAGTGATGTAAAGTTGAAGGATGTGATAGTTGGGTATTCATCTCAGACTAGCAAGAGGTAAGGATTCTAAAACTATGCATTGTTCAATACCAGTTTGAAAGGAAGTAAACTTATTGTATCATGTTTATTTGCAGGGCATCATTAACACTGTACAACACTGGGCACCTATAGCAGAGCATAGAAATTGTGTAAGGCACATATATGCCAACTGGAGGAAAACATATAAGAAGAAGGAATGTCAAAAGAAGTTCTGGAGGTGTGCTAAAGCTTCAAGTGTAAGTCTTTTCAACTTGGCTAGAGCAAAGCTTGCTCAGGAGACTCCAGATGGAGCAATAGCAGTCATGAACACCTACCCCCATCATTGGAGTAGATTCTAGTTCAAATTAGGTTCTAATTGTAATTCTGTAGACAATAATATATGTGAGAGCTTCAACAAGTGGATTGTAGAAGCTAGATTCTTCCCTATTATTACCATGTTAGAAACTCTTAGAAGGAATGTTATGGTTATGATCCAAGAAAATAGAACCAAGTTTGATAGGTGGAATGCTAAGATATGTCCCAACATAAACAAGAAACTAAATGCTTACATAACTGAGTCAGCTACATGCCATGCAATTTTGAATGGTGATGAATGTTTTGAAGTCAACAACCTAGATTACAGATTCACAGTTGACTTGAAGAATATGAATTGTAGCTGTAGGTCTTGGCAGCTATCAGGCTTGCCTTGCCCTCATGCAATTGCCTATATTCACTTCAAGACAAGTACATTAGATGCATATGTGGCTAAGTGCTACACTGTGGCTGAGTTTAAGAAGGTGTGCACACTGCTTGAAGCCCTGTGAAGGCATGTCAGCCTAGCCTACTTCAGAGAGTGCTAAACCTGGACCACCCAGGTATGTTAAGATGCAGGTAGGCCTAGAAAAGAGAGGAAGAGGGAGTCAGGAAAGGCCCAAGAGAACAAAGGTTTCAAAAGTAGGCACAGTAGTAAGGTGCAGGCTATGCAAGTCTACAGGTCATAACAGGACAACTTGCACTCAGAATCCAAAGAATAAAGAGTCTGGTGCTCCTTCTAGTACTACAGCCAGCCAGTCATTAGCTCCACAATCCCAGCTAGATAACATGGTTAGTGTCTGGTTATCATAACCCTTTAATGACTTATTTGGGTCATAACCTCACATTGAATACAACAGGCAATTGTGCAAGCATTACAACAGAGTTTAGCTAGCACAAATAAGAGGAAGTCTGCTCGATAGGAAAGCCAAGGAAAACCAACAAAGATCAAAGAGGTAGCATAGTGCTACTTCATTTGCAAATGTAAGTTACTGCTTATTGTGCAATCAGGGATCACTACTATTTGAAGTACTAACACATGTGTGATGTTTTGTAGACTGCTACCAATAAGAAGGCTGCCAAGGCTTTTGCTAAGGTCAATGTGAAGACATCGAAAGGAGGAACAGCTTCCATGAATCTGCAAGCCAGTGTGCTAGGCACTTGTTGGCGTTACGGGGCCCAGGGTCCCCTAAACCGCTAGCGAAGGTCCAACTTGATGCCACGTCGCCAAAGACATGGAAGTTAGAGAAGAGGTGCCCGGGGGCTCACCCCGAGCACCGTTCACCTTGGCTAAATCA
>JAGXJF010000996.1:0-280305 GCA_019208055.1 Stipa capillata | reverse complement strand
CGACACCAATAATAAATAAGACCCATTAATAAACTATGCATTATGGCTTACAAGAGCTCAAGGTTTGAGGTAAGATTAAAATTGCATTAACCCCAACCCTAAACCTTGCACCATTGAACTCTTGTCGATCAATGTGCGATTATTTAAAATGGGTAGTTCTAAGGAATTTTTTCTAAACTCAGGTTTGTCGCTCAATTGGGTTGCTTTGGAATAAAAGATGATTGCCAATGATGACAAGACTTTGCTATATAACAAGTGTGTTCTTTGCTTTTCCAGTATGTGTTAAGGAATGATTTAAAATCCTTACCTCATTTTGAAAAAGCAGGCACACATTCAATTAAGAGCAAGTTAGAATCTAAGGCCTATGGTATTATGGATGCAACTATTTCAATATATTTGAATGCTTAATTTCAATACGATACTCTCTAATCATGCTATCTATGAAAATTTAGAATCTATTGTCTCATTTAGTCACAGTGTTGTCCCCTTTCATGTGAAATCTTGACGGTCAATTACACCATCAAATTTTCTGATAAAGGGTGTAACCATTGTGGATTTAATGACACGATAGATTATAAGTTTTCACATATAGGGTAACTAGAGAGTAATATATTTGAAAATGTGAGTGATTTTTATGAACCTCCAAGGGTTTAGCATTCAAGAATGAATGATTTATTGTGAATTGAATGAGATATGTATACATATGTGCTGCTATTATGTTGTTTCAGAGCACATGGCTAGCATAACCTAACACTAGCCAATAAATAAGAAAAGCAGTGGTCCTGTATAACCCCATCACAAGCCGTTATATAGACAAAACTGCCTATGATGAGGTCTCACAGACAGTTCTGGACACAAAACCGCCTAGGATATCACTATATCGCAGGTGGTTCTTTATGTGAACCATCTATGATATGATCTCATTACAAACACTTAACCTCATTTATCACTGAGTGGTCCGGTTGTTTCTGTCTCGACGATGAAACTAATCCCCCATCGTCTCACTGGGTGACCTTGACCCCTATTATTTTTGGGTAATATTTAATATTCAGAGTTTGCCTCAATTTGGTACCGCTCGCACAACCTGCACCGAAACAATGATTTACCCCTAGATGTTTAGTCAATTGTTGCGCTTCAACGCATTTTGGGGAGAACCAGCTAGCTTTAGGTTCGAGTGGCATTTCACCCCTAACCACAACTCATCCACTGATTCTTCAACATTAGTAGGTTAGGACATCTTCTTAGTTTCATCCAAGCTTCATCCTGTTCATGGATAGATCACCCAGCTAGCTCTGGTCCTGCATAACCATCTGTGACGATATTGGGTCATCACAGACTCTTATTTACAGGCGGTTTAGGAAATTGCCTATATTAGGGTTTCCGAACAGCCTATATTGCGCAAATCTGTAATAGTGTTAGCATGTAAATTTGTATACTCTATTTTCCTTTATGGTGCATAATAAGGTAGGAGATGATATATCAAGCTGTTATTGTCTAGATGAAGTAAATAAAAGAAGAGTAAATTTGTCCATTTACTGCCTTATCTGTCACGGCTGTGCAAATCATCAGGATTTGCAAGTATTTGCATATAATATCTGGTTACTACCCAAAGTTGCGCTTTTACCTGTCTAGCGGTGTTCACAATTTAACAAGACCCGTTCCGCGTACTGACATCTCAGGCCCACTCGTAGGCGCCACGTTGGAGACAACATGGCATCTATGTGATCAAGCGGCCCTAGATGAAAATTTGCTCGGATATCTTTGCAACCAATATTACACGGGCATGCTGAATGTCACACAAAAATATAACACGTCGCAGAAGGATCAAAACATTTTTCCAGAAATTCAAAGTGATCGAAATTTCAGCCTTTCCGGGCGAGGAAGGACATAAACTTCGTTTTGGTCTTCTTCTCCTTGGGTGAAGGAGGAGGAGACTTGTCCTGGTTGCTAATGTTACCAGACTGTGTAGCCATTAGGCCATGCTTCTTCACCCGCTCTCTAACAAGCTTGTCATAGATGAATGCTGCTCCCCTGAAGTTTGGGAGCACCAGCCACACCATGAACAGGAGCTTCAGCTCGTACCAAATTGGTATCCTGAAAATTCAGAGATATACCTAAATTAAATATCCGTTTAATCGTAATGGTAACCGAAGACCATCAGTTTAATAGTATGTTCTAGTCTCAGTTTCATGAACTTCTGTTTGTCTAGAGAAAGGAACACCAAGATCATGATGTCATCGATTTTACCAGTAGATTAGGGGCTTTAGTATCATCTCCAGGAGGGTGGTGAATGAGTAGAGGATCCAGTAAGCCAGCCACCGTTCATCGTCCAGCTTCAACGGGCTCTCCATCGCCTGAACTGACTCGTATCTGTCCTTGAAATCATGGTGCAATTAATCTATAAATTATTTAGAAGTGCACCAGACAAATAGACATACAAATCCCCGGGAAAAATAATAATAAAACTTGCAAATTACTGATTACAGTAGACTGAATTACTCTTGAAATATTTTGAACTTACAAGGGGTATAGCAGAGTGACAGTAGGACTGTAAAGAACAAAGACAAGCAAAAGCAAGAAACTTAATTAAATGAGGCACATGGTAATTAAGGCCAAAGTTGTTGAAATATACTGCCCTCCTTTCCTCATCAGCTTAAACTTTTGGGTGAATTGATTCGATGCATGCAATTCAATATGGTATCAAAGCCAAGAGGTCTCGAGTTCAAGACCAGGTTAATACAGTATTTATAAAATATTTACATCGATCTAGAGGAGTCTACACGTGAGGGGGAGTGTTGAAATATATTACCCTCCTTTCCTCATCAACTTAAGCTTTTGGATGAATTGGTTCGGTACATGCAATTCAATAAAAGTGATCATCACTGCACATTTGAGGTGAACATACCCTGCTAAGGAGTGGAGGTGAGTTAGGATCATCCATAGCTTGCCCATTTTTGCAGCGGTGTAAATTTTCCTTAGCTTCTCCTTTAGCAACTTCTGTTCAATCCTCGTGTGATTAATGGACGGTGTGAGCTATGTGTGTTCTTTGGAATTTTGGATGATGTTTACAAGAGAGAGAAGTTGATACAAGGACCCTCTCCATTTGCCGGCCAAATTAGCATCCAGTTGTGGACAGACCAATGCATGGTACATGGCTGGTGAAACACCCAAAACTAACTAGCCAAAATCACAAAGAATACTCTGCCCAAGTTTCCAATGGAGAGGGTACTTGTAATTTGCTCTGTTAGTTGTTTGGGAGCTTGAGAAATGTACTTATACTTTGTCACAGCACTACCCCAGAATCATGGGCATTGAGTGTGAGTGTGGTCACTGGACAACCCCATATTTATGTTCCAAAGAAGAAAGCAGAGTTACTCTTAAACTGAAAAAAGGCACGCCCAGAACACTGCACGATTTATTGTATGGTCCTTCTGAATCCCATTCATCACAGATGCAATGCAGATGCATTTACAGGCTAAGATCAACCCAAACCGGTACTCGACAAGGAAGGAACCTCTTTGCTCTCACGCCAATGGTGTTCACACATACACAATGGCCATGGCCAGACTTGTACTGCCTTGTGTGAACCAAAGGGGAAAAAGAACAGATCTGAACACTAGAACACCACAAGCTGGCTAGCTGCAAGGATCTGATCATTCATGGTCCTTCTTCGGAGCGACAAAGGAGAGGAACCTGCTCTTGGCGTTCTCCTTCTCCTTGGGAGAAGGCGACGGCGACTTGTCCTTGCCGTTCTCCTTCTTGCCGCCGCTGCCGCTGCCGCTGCCGGGGTGGTTGGTGAGGCCGTGCTTCCTGAGCTGCTCCCTGACGAACCTGTCGTAGATGAAGGCCGCTCCCCTGAAGTTTGGCAGCGCCAGCCACGCGAGGAATAGCAGCTTCAGCTCGTACCAGATCGGTATCCTGCAAATTTAATCCACGCTTTTTCACCATCAGCAAAACGCACAGAGAAATGAAGAAACGCCATGAACGAACTCGTCAGTGGATTGATTTGTTTTGAGTTTTTACCAGTAGATGAGGGACTCGAGGACCATCTCCATGAGGGTGATGAAGGAGTAGAGGATCCAGTAGGCCAGCCACTGCTCGTCGTCCAGCTTCGACGGGCTCTCCATCGCCTGCACCGACGCATACCTGCGGATACCAAGATTTCACTATTTCAGCACATGGTTCCCAGCAAAGAAAGATTCAACCGAAACCAAACATGGAGGAACAAATCCTTGTGAACTTACAAGGGGTACAGGAGCATCACACCAGGCCTGCGGCAACAGAGAACAGCAAACGGTTGCACACTTCAGTACTTGAGCTGAATGACAAGAACCGTAAACAAGAACAGGAGAAGAAAAGACGGAGATACAGGAGGTGATTAATCTGCACAACATACCCTGCAAGGGAGTGAAGGTGAGTGAGGATTGTCCAGAGCTTGCCCATTTTTTGCTACAAACCGGAGGAGGATCTTCTTCTTCTTCTTCCTGGCGTTTGATTGTGCTGTCTCAAGTGGAAGTGATGGGCAGATGAGCGAACAACCAAACCGATGATTTTTTTTTCTTTCGATTTGGATAGTGTTGGTTTGTTCTGGGGGAAGGGGAAGGTGAACCACTATATAGGCAACAACGTTGTAGCTAGGATGGAAGACACGTGTCGCGATGCCATTGGAAGGGAGGTTCTTTTTGTCTACGGTTTGATGGGGGATAGAAGGTGGGCTTAGACACGTGGCAACATTGTGCAGCACCGACCAGGTCCGCAGGTCAGGTACTTTGCTGGATTTGAATTCTTGGGAAATTTTTTATTTTCTGGATTGATGAGAGATCTAGGAGATGGCAATCGGGTCAAAAGGCCGATTCTTCCTGCAATTTGTTATTGGGAGGATATAAAATAATAACTGATGAGCTGCAGCTGAAGATGTTCAAATCTTTTTGGTTCTTCTGAATTCGATCAGACGTTCAGCATACGGGTATATGAAGAGTACCTCTGTAGATCGTAGGATTTTCATATAAAGTTTACAGGTTTTCAGTTTTTTGATTTTTTTTTATAACGACCCTGTATTATAGAATGAGGTTGTCAATTCTATGAAACGCATTTCCATGTTCTAATTTTTATAAAAAATCAATATGAGCTCAAATCTCATTTTATTTCTCTTTTGAGAAGTCTAAAGTATTTTCTCTCTATCCCTCTCTATTCTCTATTTTTATTCCTCTAAGCGCCTCGCCTCAAAAAATTTGGTGTTTATTTTCTGATAAGCATTCAAAGGTTTCACTTCATAAATTCATGTATTTTGAAATCTTGCAGGAATTTATAGCACGTGACATCTCATTCATATGTTTTTTTTCTAATTTTATGTTTTCTAATTTTTTTAAAGAGACTCTGAATCTGTAAAAAATAAGGAGTTAATTACACTGGCAGTCCTTAAACTTGGGAGGTGCGTGCAGTTTAGTACAATTTTCTCAAAAACGCTCGATCGGGCCCTTAAACTTGGTTTGCGGGTGCAAATACGGTCCAATCCAGGCCACGTCGCCGTATTTCGCCTATGTGGCATGCTGATCTGGACACGTCGCTGTATTTCGCCTAGGTGGCATGCTGATCTGGATAAAAAAAATTTAAAAAATAGCCGGCGAGTCTTTTCTCTCCCTCTACTGATTTCCCCATGCCGATTTCCCCAAGGCAACCTCTGCCGCCGAGCACTCCATGGCCGCTGATCTCCTCTGCCACCGCCGGCCGGTGGCCTGCTCCGCTGCTCCCCCAACCCTCCGCATTCCCCCGCGTCGCCCAGCTCCAAGCCATCATCCGCTTCCCGCCGCCGGCCAACCTCCCGAGCTCGCTTCCCCATTCGGCTGCCGGAACTGCTACTATCCGATGAGCTCGCACCGCAGTGGAGAAGCACGAGGGAGGCGCGAGCTTGGGGCGCAGTGGAGAAGCACGGGGGAAGAGCAGGGGGAAGGAGAGCCAGGGCTGAGGAGGGAGGAGGAGATCGGCGCGAGGGGGAGATGGGGCGGGCCAAGGCCGGCGGCCGGAGAAGGGGAAGGAGAGGCGGCCAGGGCGTGGCGGCGCACAGGAGGTGGCCGGCCAGAGTGACCGGTAGTGGCTCGCCGGCCACTGCCTTGAGCGGCGACGGGGGCAGGCGGCGCGAAGAGGAGGCGCAGAGGAGGCTGTGGGAGGCGATGGAGGGGCGTGGCCGGGGCGAGCTCACCGGCGGTGGCGAGCTTGGGCGGCGGAGCCGAGGGGGCGGAGGCACCGGAAGGCAAGGGAGGCGTGGCCGGGTGCTGGAGGTGGCCAGGTGGTGGAGGAGCTGGGGGAGGCGGCCGGCGCGAGGAGGCGGAAGAGCTGGGGAAGGCCAGCGGCCTGCCATGCCGACGAGCACCGCCGCGAGGCGGCAGCGGCGAGCCGCGCTCGGGGGCGAGGTGCGGTAGGAGGAGGAGGCGCCGAGGGAAGGGGCTAGGGGGGCGGCGGAGCGCCGGCGGAGAAGGGAGGCGTGGGGCGGAGGGCGACGGCCGGCCGCCGGCGGCGATCGCCGGGGCGGCAAGGGGAGGGGAGCCTACCGAGGGTGGCGGAGGCGGCGGAATGGGCTGGGGTGGCCAGCCCGTGGCCCCCAGGCCCATTTAGGGTTAGGATTTTTTTTGTTTAATTAATTTTTTTCCCATTGGGCTGTTACAAAAATGGGCAAGGGAGCTCCTTGTGGGACCCACGTGGCAGTAGCTATTTTTTAAAAAAAATTTATCCAGATCAGCATGCCACATAGGCGAAATACAGCGACGTGTCCAGATCAGCATGCCACATAGGCGAAATACGGCGACGTGGCCTGGATTGGACCGTATTTGCACCCGCAAACCAAGTTTAAGAGCCCGATCGAGCGTTTTTGAGAAAATTGTACTAAACTGCACGCACCTCCCAAGTTTAAGGACTGCCAGTGCAATTAACTCAAAAAATAAGTATCATATGACAGCGCGGGGTTAACATCCTTATTCTTTGGTGCTAGATTAAAAATATTGTCCTTGCTCCGGATGGGTGTGTTTAACATTAATGTGTTTGGACCAAAGAAATACTAACTTTAAAGTAAAATCAATGAAATACCTATTGGATTTGCAATTTCTAAGTCACTTAAGAAATTATTATTTCTACATCGATCAAGTTATATACCATTAAACATAAAGTTGCATAAAAAGAACTGATTGCACGTTAGGCCCAGAATGCATATTTATAAACATAAAATTACACAAAAAAAATTTAAAAAATAAATTGCACCGGTGGTCCATGAATTTGGCAGGTGTAATCAGTTTAGTCCAACAACTTACAAAATCTTAATTTAGCACGCTAAACTTGGCAAAGTGGTGCATGTTTGGTCCAATTCTGCCAACGAGCAAGCTACGGAGGAAAAAACACTCACGTGACAAATTCAAAAAATGTCCTCTCTTCCTCATTTTCTCAACCATCCCCTCGTCCTCATTCAACATATCTTGATCTCGATCTTACTCTCCCGCCTACATCCTCCCCAGAACCCCGTCCATGCTTTTTTTCAAATTTTGCTTGAGATTCATAGCTATTGAGCTATTGAAAATGCATCTAGGACCCTAAATGGATTTTAGTGATTAGTGACAAACGGTTAAGCTAATGTGAACCTTGAGTGTGAAAATAGATTTTAGTCCCACATACGAGGTCCAACCAACAATGGCAACCCCTAAAAAGATGAAAAAGAGGAACAATGGAGCTTAAACCACTTTAGACCTTATTTTCTAGTTTTTTTGTAATTTGACAAATCACATTGAGTATATAAAAAGTTGTACTAGAAAGAGGGATGTGTTTAAAGGGTTAGAGTAGTATCTAAGTGCTCAAAATGCTCAACCAAATATTTAGCCTCAAAAAATATTCCCAAGTTCTCCAAGCCATATATGCTCTGTCTGACACCCGAAGTGTCCTGATTTTTACCCAAATACTCTAGGTGCAGACCAAATCTTGCTAAGTGTTGACCTAGATACTCTGAGTGAGTCTCCGGGCGTGCAACCATTTTTGGAGGACCTTCTGTTTTGGTCCCTAGTGTCCAGATTTATTCTCGGATACTCCGAGTGGCTTGGATTGTCTGGGTAAGCCTTGGGGCTTACAAACCGTTTTGAAAATCTTTATGTCTCAGACTCGGAGTGTTCGGGTTGTTTCCTGGATACTTCAAAGGTTCGGACTATCTGAGCATAACTACGAACGTGGAACCCTACAGCGACCCTACACACTACTACATGGTGTAGTGTGCCAGTTTTTGATATAATATTAATGAAACCACGTCTCATTATAGTACAACCATCAGAATATTACAACAGAAGCATTGTGATGGTCCAACTACTATATTATTATTACAAGCCAAAAATATAAAAGAAAATCTAACTCGAAAGAAATACAATAAGATAGGTACGGAAAACATTAAATGCTGGAATATAATATATAAATAGTAGATAATTGAAGACTACATAAACATAAACTATCATGGATATATTATTCCGGCTGTTCTACAGCAAGCTTCTATTGGTCTAGCTCCTCCACGTCACCTTGATCTTCATAGTCGATCTAGTAATCGACTCCTTCGATTCCTTCGGACAAGTTCAGCTCCTCATTTTCCTGTGAAGGTTCAGAATCCTCGAACTCATATTCACTAACTCAGAGCCTAACAAAGGAGGTTTTATATAGAAAAATGAATACAGATGGTACACAACAAGTTTATGAACAAAAAGTGTTTGATATAAACTATCACTACAAGGTCATCAACCCTCAAGAAAATAATGCATTTCTTCAATAACATTTCTGGAATAAAAGTCAAGTTTCAACCTCAAACAATTCTCTATGATCAGAAGGCTTCACGGGATGTTGGAACCTCGAATGGTTTCTTTCCCGCCACGTTCGTGGTTCTTACCCAGAACAAGGAGTGACAATGCCACACTTTAATACGCTTTGCAGAGGTGCATTACCCTACCCACAAGTGGTACTTAGCCTTTATTCCAAGTGTCAAACCCATCACATTCCCATCGGTGTGTGGCCAGGTCTAAGGTTTCGAGTCATTATGCCTTTCTCATTTGCCATCTCATGCGGTCTCTCTCTCCATCTTAGCAGCCGCAAACCACAATCCCCTTTCTTGCCTCTGGACTTAGCGCCTCGGCTGCTCCACCTCCTAAATCACGTCGGTGCTGCCAGCAATCAGCGCCAACGGTCGCATCTCCGTGCTCCCCTCGACTTCCTCTTCCTTCTCCTAAATTTCAGCCATGCGCGTCGCGGCCTTGCTGGCCGCAGTCTGGAGCGCCTCGCGATCTGCTATGCCATGGTGTCGAGCGCCCATGTCATGTCGCGGCTTCTTCGTCACGGTCACCACACTCACCCCCGAGCCCCGCTGCCGGAGGAACTGCGGTGAGTTCACCACACCACAACTACGACGGCGGTGCCCTCCGACGCATGTAATTACTCACCTGCTACCTCTATTCTATCTTCCTGTTTCCTCCCTTGCTCTATGATGCCTATGGTGGTTGCTCTTGTTTAATCTAGTGGATGGTTGCTCATCTATCTATTCTCAGCATTGGATGGTTGCTCATCTATCTATTCTCAGCAAAAATGTGTCATGGATGGTGCTAATAACAGATACTATATTGGATTGTGAGCCATATTTCGTATTTAGATTGATGAGAATAGATACATAGTTGGTCAATGTTACATTTAGTGATTGCCATTAAACAGATACAAATTCTAGTTTGATCTATTTGTGTAAACCATGATCATGTGCTATAATCTAAGAACACATATTGCCTTGGTTTATTTTCTAATATACTCCGATCAGGATGCTTTATGTGTTGTTTATTCCTTTGATTTAAATTGGCATGAACAGATGCTATACTTATCTTTCTAGCTTATTCCAATGATGAATTTCTTATTTTGAGGTTTGTATCTATACATATGTATTGATACTGATATGGGCAGATACTATATTATTGAACTGTGATTTTTTTTTCAACATGAGTTTAAATTCTTAAATATAAGAGTAACTATATATATATATATATATATATATATATATATATATTTATTTATTTATTTATGTATACCTATATAGGTATTAGGCTGATATGAACATATTACCTAGACTTGATCTTTTAGGTTTTCATTTATCCAAAGGCGGAGTATTTCTGCTTAATTTGGGCAGCACAACTTCTTGTTAAAAAGAATTCCTTCCTATCTTCTCTATCTCTTTTATATTTCACCAACTTTGGTGAAGAGTTGAAACTAATGTAAATCTTCAGGTTTGGTTGGTTTCCTTCTTCTTCGAGAGTCACCTCATCCTCCTCACTGTCTTAGCCTTCTTCTCTTTGGTGATGATCCTCCTTTGGTCTTGGGCTTCTCCTCCTTGGTGCTGAACTTCTAGTTACCCTAACTGGTCTGTGATGCTTGGTTGGTGATTGTGTGATGAATAGAGCTCCTATAGGGCTCTATTTATAGTCTCCTTGAGGCTACTATGTTGGAATTCAAAATTAACCCTAGACTGACACCTAATGTGGTGACTCTTGCTATCGGATGGTGATTGAGTAGGTTAGATGGCAACATGACGTGAATGTTGATCCTCTTTTAAGCCAGAGGTGGCATTTCAGCTGCCAGCAGCAGCTTATGCTTTGGGACTGATCATCATCTCTTCTTCTCTTTCTTTCTAGTTGCCTAATTGGATGCCTTATTGTCACATGGTACGGCTGGTTGACAATTTTGAATTTGATTAGCATATTGGACTGAAATTAGCTGGATTAATATATGAAAGATAATTTAACTTGAATGGATTTAGGTTGCCTAATTGAAGGTTAATCTAAATTAAGTTTGTTTAAGGAATCAGCTTGGTTGCCTTACTGTTGCTTTACTGTTGCCTTACAGAGCTAATACTTTTGCCTTACTTTCCTTTGTTGCTTTTGTATAAAAGAATAATATGATTCCTAAGGTTGAATTTAAACCTATGGAAACCAAAATTAGTTCTTTGATTTCTCAAGGTTAATCTCCTACACAAGTTGCATTCCCAAAACGAGATGCAAAAATTTTAACTACTAATCAAATCTTTTTGATTTGTTTTAGTTTCTCTTTACATGTGTGCAGGTTAAGTGGAAGCAAAGGAGAAGATGAGGAAATGAAGAATCTACTTAGTATAGCTTTAGTATTTTATGTTTTTATTATTGTAATAAATTATTCTAATTCTTTCCGTAACATTATCTCTCTGTAACAACATTACTTTGTACTAAACATTAGTGTATTATAATTAAGGATTTCCTGTAATATTGTTTTATACCTTAATGTCATTTAATATGTATGTCAATATCCAAGTGTTGATATATATATATATGTTTTGTATTGGACAATTCTCAAATGTTGATTCTTACTTAATCATATATTGTTTAACTATTCATTTAATAAGATTTTACTATTTCTATATTTCTGAAATTTATATTCAAAAAAAATTTACCCTAATTTCATGCATGTATGCAAACGATGCACAACATCATCTCTTAAACCCCTCTCTTACTTGTTAGTGAATTTTAGGGTTCTCACAAACTCGTTTTAAGGGGTCTTTTGTCTCGAACCCTAGAGTATCCGGATTTCTTCTCGGATACTCTAAACGTCCGGAGTATCTAACTTTCATCTAGTCGTACTGAACCCTTTTTTGGGGTTTCTATTACCCCCTTGAGGTATCCGGGCCTTTCTCAGATACTCCGGAGCCTTTGGTCTAATTGTCTGGTCGTGCAAATAGAGCCATTGTAGTAGATCCCAAACACTCCAGATGGATGTCTGGATATTCTGGCCACATATTTTTGCAAGCAACAACTAGTTTTTTGTGAGTGGACTATTTATACCCACACTCTCTCTTCCATTCCCAATTCTGTGCCAAATCATTTCCTGCTCTCAAGAAAGCTTCTCCACATTTCTCTAGTTCAAAATTTTGATTCTTGTGAGGAAGATCTCATGAGTGTGAGTGTTGGGATTAGTTGAGCACTAGAGCATCGAGTTCACTTCATCGAGTCGTTACTTTTGGAGATTGGATCTCTTAGATGGCTAGGAGTGCTTGAGAGCTCACAAACAAGTTGTTGCGAGTGTCCGAAAGGGAAAGACTACCAAGAAGAAGTCAAGGAGACACAAAGTGCGTGCTCGAGGGATAACCGCTTGAACTCCCCAACGGAGTTGTAAGATTTCCCAAGAATCTGAACTCTGGCAACAAATCACTCATGTCTCCTTGGTTTTTTTCATAATTTTCTTGGAAGCATTAGTTTTGTTATTATATTATTGTGCTTGTGTGTGGGTAGTATCTAGCGATGCTCATATAGCTCTTGTATTACCTAGCCTAAATTCGCGTAATTGCAAGACAAGATTTATGTTGGATAAAATTCGTTAGTCACCTATTTACCCCTCCACTCTAGGCCGACGTCTTGATTCTTTAGCCGTGTGTCCACAACTTCTATGTGCATAGTGTTCTGCCACCTCTGACCATGTGGAGGTGGTGATGACACTGAGGGGCTCCGGTAGGCGTGGCTCTGCAAACAAAGAGGGAAGATTGAGAATGGTAGTGCAAAAGGCGGCTCATCGAACAAGAAGGCGATACGAAGGATGGGAATACCCACAGTGCAATGCGAGTGGGAAGAGAGAGAATGGAGAATGAGAGAGAACACGATATAGATAAAGGAGGCAAAAGTATACGAGTGTATTTGCAAAAAATTAGGGTTGCCAACGGCCTAGGAACGGTGTGGTCCCAATTGGGCTTTTTGGTTTGGATAATACTGTGGTTCTATTTGGATTGGGTTGAAACGGGTGCAAAAGTGAAATTGGTTGGACTGGTTCGGGCTCAGCAGTGATACAGCTTGGTTCAGGTTGAAACCGTAGCAAATGAAACGGATTGAGCCCATGGTTTAGCCCATTCGAAGCCCCTAAGGCCATGTACAATGCATGGTGCTTATAGCCCGGTGCTTAAAGAGAGAGAGTAGCGTTGCGTCTCAAAAAAAATATGTGACTTACAATGCAGAGTGCTTCATATGGGTGCTTAAGTTGCTTTAATATTCGTGTAGCACCTACTCTAGCACATGTTGTCTCTAATGCAGCGCTGCATTGTGTGGAGTACTATTTATGCTTCTTGGAGTACTATTTGCTAGGCACCGGTTGAAGCACCTGTCACCTATGTCACCCTAAGCACCAGCCTAGCACCGGGTGCTTAACTTTGCTTCCATCACCCTTTCTAAACACCTATCTAAGCACCTCTCACAAAAAAAATTAGATTTTTTTCATGAGGCACATGTACACCTGACCCGAAGCCTCGACCTGGTGCTGGCGCCGCCGCCACCCTCCGGTGCTTCACCGCCTGCCGCCGGCATCCTCCAGGTCTTCCTCCGCTGCTAGCGTCCTTCATCCCGATTGGTAAGTTCTTGGGTAAGTCCTTCATACTTGATTAATTATTCTCCGGGGCAGGCGCAACGGCACGGACAGCGGTGGGGAACGCGGAGAGGCGGGAGCGCTTGCCGCACGTGGCACCGGGATAACAAGGAGCCCCCATTGTTGGTGCCGACATTGAAGCTGTTGTCCTCAAGCACGGAGGTGGGGCTGGAGCTGCGAAAGAGCGTGTCCTCCATCTTGTCTGGCAGCACGACGCCGGCGTTGGTGCCCAGCGCGGAGGCCTTGATCGATGCGACACAGTTGGAGCTCGGGAACGCCGGCTCGTGCGGGATGCAGACATCGTCGAACTCGAACAGTCCAGATAGCCACTCGTCAGAAACCAGCCACAATCCCAGTCCCTGTACAACAACAACACATTGCTATGTTCATGTTTATCTATAGATGTCATGTCCCATTGGTTCTGTCATATGAATTATTACCATTGGTTCTAGCAACATCCGTTACTGAGAAGCTAGAGTCAAGTTCAGAACCACGCCATGGCACTGGGAATGTTCGTACTATCGTGGTCTTGTGTGTGGTTGTGAAATGATTTTCAATCCGATTTGGTGATGTGGTTTGGTTTGGATTGGGTGGAATTTTGATGCGGTTTGGTTTGGATTGGATTAGAGGGAATATTTTGTGAGTTGGATCGGACGTGGGTTATGAGATTTATTTACGTGGGTTGAGTTGGATTCGGTCTGGTTGTTACACCATTCCTAGGCAATGCCAATGCATGTGGTCAGATTAGTATACTCCCTCCGTTCCCTATTCTGAGGCGTAATATTTTTTTGCTTTTATTCCGTTTTGCATGGCGTATTCCTATCCGAAGCATTATCTCACAAAAATACCCCTCCCGAAGTGTATTACTCTCCCGAAGCATCTTCCCGAAGCGTTTTGCATTAGATTTTCAGCCATTGCATGCTGGCCAACGTGTGCATGCAATAGCCATGCAGCCTATCCGCGCGCGCTGGGCTGGTTTGCTGCGACGCGAGTTAAGCGGGAGCGCGGCTTCGTGCGAGTGAGGAAAGCGGGAGCGGGCGGGTGCGGGCGAGAGATGCGTGGCGGGATGAGGAGAAAATCACGCATGCGTACGCTGCGAGAGGAACGATTCGTATGGCCTCTCTCGGATTGGTCGAGCAACATCTCCAATGAACGTCATTAAATACAGTAATCCGCGTGATACAGGGTTAAACTCGTCCAAAATCCTAACTAAATCCCCTCCTTGGTATGGGAGAAAAAAATATTACGCCTCAGAATAGGGAATGGAGGGAGTACCACGTTGGCTCCTTTTTTGCCATAATCGACTCATTTGGACTATCGATGCACTGGTTTGATAAGTTTGAGTTAATTGCATAGAATCATCATAATTGTGGTTAGGGTTTTAGAAAGCACCGGTTTTTAAATTTTTTACTAAAGACTACCGGTCTCTAGGCAGGCCGTTGCAGATAGCACTGATCACTCGGTAACCCCTAGTTGACGCCCATTCTGACGAGTGGGCCCCGCCTGTCAGGCTGACGTGGCACAGAGTAACGGTTCGCAGGTAACGGACGTTATAGCTAAATATAAGAAAAGAGAAAAGAAAAATAAATAAATAAATAAAATAAAAAGTTTCATGGGCCGCCGCCGCCTCCTGCTCCGCCCCTCTCTTCTCCTCCCTGCCTCCCGTCCTGCGCTTCCGCCGCCCCGCCACCGCCTCTGTCTCCGCGTTGCGAGCGGCCCCGGCCGTCTCCGACGACCTCGTCCTCCGCATCGCCGAGCAGCTCGAGGACTCCACGGTCGCTGCCTCCTCCTCCCCGCTCCCTGAAGTTGCGTCGTAACGCCACCACGGTGCACTACGCCGCAGCGTTCCTCGACATGCAGACGACAGACGGCGGGCTCGCGCGCCGCGCGGAGGAGTTCCTCGCGCAGGCCGGGGCCGTGCTACGGTCCTGCGAGGGCCTCCTCCCGGCCGCCGAGGAGCTCGGCGTCGTGCGGCGCGCCGCGGACGCCGTCGCGCTGAGGATCTGCAACGAGGTGCTATTCCCGACGCAGTCGTCACCGCGGCCACCGCCTACGCGGAGCTCCTGCTGGCTGAGGTCCTTGCCGCGGATAGCGAGGCCGACCCCAGCGCGCACCGCGCGCTCCTCGAGTCCATCGTCGCCGTGCTCCCTTCCGCGGAGGAGACGAGGAGCTCGAGCTGCTCCTGCTCCTCCTCGGCGGCGAGGCTCTCTCCCCTCCGAGCGATCCAATCGCCTCGCCGCCGCTGCTGCCGCTGCCGCCATGGCCTTCCTCGCGCGGGCGCTCCGCCACTCCAAGCCGTACCTGTCCCAGTGCAGCCCCGCGGTGGCCGCCTCCTGCCGCTGGATCTCCCCGACCGCCGCCGCCAGCTCGCCCGAGGCCGGCGCGGCCGTGGCGCCCACTGACCCGGAGATGACACCGCCGCGGGAGCCCATAGGCGGGGCGTGCGTGGAGCTGCCCAGCAACCCGGACGACACGCTCGAGGTCTTCGTCGACGGGCACGCCGTGCGGATCCCCAAGGGATTCACGGTGCTACAGGCCTGCGAGGTCGCCGGCGTCGACATCCCGCGATTCTGCCACATGTGCCTCGTCGAGAAGTCGCCCAAGCCCGTTGCCTCCTGTGCCATGCGTACTATTAGTCTCGTCTGCTAGTGTTAAGTGGGGAACCGTTACTCGGTGCCACGTCAGCCTGACGGGCAGACCCCACTCATTAGAACGGGTGTCAACTAGGAGTTACCGAGCGATCAGTGCTATCTGCAACGGCCTGCCTAGAGACCGGTAGTCTTTAGTAAAAATTTTAAAAACCTGTGCTTTCTAAAACCCTAGCCACAATTGTGGTGGTTCTGTGCAATTAACTCGATAAGTTTAGGGTGTCAAAGTCACAGTTTACAAGTCGTTGAACTAAATTGATTTCATATACCAAATTTATAGACTCCCAGTGTAATTTACTTTTAAAAAAAAATATGTGGCTACCTAATTTTAGCTCAACTCTCACAACCATCGATCTAGAAATAGAGGATATTGTATAGAGTAAATTACACCAGTAGTCCAATAACTAGAGAGGTGGTAGCAACTTAATCCAAGAACTCAGAAAATGTGTATTTGGGTCCATAAGGTGGCTTAAGTGAAGCAATTTTGGTCCAAAACGTGCCACGTAGGCGTATATTTTACAAATACATCCTCACATTCTTATCTTCTTCAACATTTTTAGTCCTCCGCAATTTACTCAAAAAAGAAAAAGAAAAAAAAATCAAAAAGGGGCCGCCGGCCGGCCACCTCCCACGCCCGCCTAGCTCCTACACGGCGGCGGCATGGCAGCGCGGGCGCCTCCCCTCCCCTTTCCCGTCCGCCTCCGCTCCCCCCTGGTCCAGCAGCCCGCAGCCTCCCCGAGCCGAGCACGGCGGCGGCATCCCGAGCAGGGCCGGCGGCCTCCCGAGCAGGCGAGCGGGGCGGGAAGAGGCCCGCTCCGGCGAGGCAATCGGCGGCGACGGCTTCACCAGGGAGCGGCGACGGAGGAAGAGAAGGGGGGCCCGAGGGCGGCAGATCCAGCGGGAGTTATCTCCTTCACTCGTCTTCTCCGTTCTACCTCCGCCACCACATCCCAGTTCCCGCCAATCCGCCATGCTGCCGCCGCAGCCGCCGCCGCCGCAGCGTCCCGTCTCCTCCCGCGTTGGCCGCGCCAACCTGTTCTCCTCTCCTCCACCTCCCCTTCCCAACGGCCACAACCCCAACAACCGCTCCGCCCCCCTCCCTCCTCTCCCCCCTCGCCGCCACCGCTGCCTCCCCGAGAACCATCACCAGCAACCTCCCCAAGAAGAGGAGGCAATGCCGGCTCCAAGAACCACGGGTACCAATCCCGCCTTCCGTGCGCCCCACCTCCGCATCGCGTACCGCAAGCCCATACCCCCGGCCGCGGCCGCCGGCGAGGGCGAGGCCCTCCTCGCCGCCGACCCCACCGACTCCGCCGCCGGGCGTTCCGTCGTCGTCGGCCCTTCGGGTGTCGCCTTCCGTCTCCCAAGCGCGCCCTTCGACTTCCAGTTCAGCTACTCCGAGGCGCCCCGCGCCGCGCCGCTTGCCATCCGGGAGCCCCCGTTCCTGCCCTTCGCCCCGTCGACCATGCCGCGGCCGTGGACGGGCAAGGCGCCGCTGCTGACCAAGGAGGAGAAGGCGCGGAGGAGGGGCGTGCGGCTGCACACGCCGCTCGGCCAGGAGCCGCCGCGGACGGTGAGCGCGCACGGGATCATAATGGAGGTGAGGGGGAGGAGGCAGCGGGCAGTTGGAGCAAGCTTGGTGGGGAGCAAGGGCGGCGGCGCGACCGGCGATGGGGAGGAGCTGGCGGCTCGCTGCGCCAACGAGCGGCGGCTCAGGAGCTCGGCCCCCTTTTGATTTTTTTCTTTTTCTTTTTTTTAGTACATTACCGAGGACTAAAAAGAAGAAGAAGAAAAGAATATAAGGGTGTATTTATAAAATATACGCCTACGTGGCACGTTTTGGACCAAAATTGCTTCACTTAAACCACCTTATGGATCCAAATACACGTTTTCTGAGTTCCTGGATTAAGTTGCTACCACCTCTCTAGTTATTGGACTACTGGTGCACTTTACTCTATTGTATATATAGAATGGGACGATTTAGCGACCAGTGTTAACTGCTATTGCAGTACCTAAGATTGAAAATACTATGGCAACTACACTTTTTTTTCTTCTTTGATAACATTATATCCAAATTGACACTTGTCGGGAAAATATATTTGCATTATAGAAATGCCAACAGTGATAGTCCAGCTAGGATGGCACTTTTACATGTGACATCCAGTACAGATCACGAGTATGAAGAAAAATGCATGATTACCATTCTCGCCGGATGTCCTCTTCAAAATATATTGAAAGAGTTCACTTCACGTCCAACAAAAAGTTGGAACAGTTCCTTCAAAAAAAAAGTTGGAACAGTTAAAAGAGAAGGGCCCTGCAGAGGTGGAGTTAGCATTAAGCAAAACCAAGTTTTCCGGGTGGAGGTCACCATCATCACCCGAAACAGAGCCATCACCTCACCCGTGGAAACGCTTTGTTGGGCACAAAGCGCGGGGGCGCGGGGCCCACGGGGGAGCCGTGGCACGCGCTGCGCCGGACGAGACACCGCCACCTGCGTCTCGAGTGCTGAGACAGACATAAAAGAAGGCGTCAGGTCGGCGGGCGGCGGGCGGCGGGCGGCTGGTGGCGGATCCGCGCACGTCACGTGCCGCCCGCCGGTGGCTGTGGCTCGGTGGCTGCACGCCCCACGCGGCGCCCACGCGGCTGTCGCAGTACCTGCTCCCGAGAATGCAGATCGACCAGCGTGCGTGCGACCTATGGCCGATGCATCCACCCAGCGATGCCGCTTATATTACTCGTAAAAATAATATTAAAGTTACAGATGATCTTTTATAGGTTTACAAGCTTTCTGATTTCTTATTATTTTTGCATTTTGGCCGTGGGATTATTATCTTACGACTAGCATCTCCACTCAGAATTAATCGACAGATACCTGGACCGATCCTATTTAAATTTCCTATTCCCAGTCATCTATTTTATTTTTCTAAGACAATATTCGGATATTATACGAGGTTGCTTGGTTGCAGCCCTTGTAGAAATGTACCTGGTCTCGATAAAACCTGGAAGTAGCCGGCCCTTGTCCGATCGCAGCTGTGAGCTAGCGTTGCTCTCATTGGCGTTTTAGGTGACCAAATTCAAAAGAAAAAATTGTTAAAACATATTAATGTGGGATCCAGTTTTGAAGTCTTTGTCGATACGAGTCTAACAGTGAAAATAAATTACGAATAGAATTAGCGGTTTGAAAGATAAATTATTTTTATTTTATATTTAGTATTAAATGTGCTAATGTCATTAAATCTGGAGCACATGTGATCTTTATCGGCCCACCAAAGATCGAATCCGTCCCTTATAAAAAACGGGCGTGGATTAAAGTGTTTTGTTTTAAAACTAACTAGAGCACGTACTCCAATTAAATTGTCCGATTACTCAATACGTACGGTTGGATACGTATAACATGCTAATTTTCAAAACGGGAATATATTTGTGACGCTTTATGCTCACATATAGCAATTTAATCATTCGAGTTTATTAATATCATCTAAAGGGAGATGATTTCACGTTAAACTAAAGCTTTCATCCATCTTTTATGCGGAATATGAATAGTTGGATAAAATATGAATGTGAATAGAGAAGAATATTTTTATGCAGATTCTGATACGAACGCGAATAGTTAGATAAAATATGAATTGCGGATTCCTTCATTTCAATCTGAATACCAATTCGGATAAAATGGATAAAATAGATAAAAAAATTGCCGTCCCTTGGTTTTGCTATGTCATACCAGATAACTATTCCAACAATTTTAATGTGTTCTGAAATTGTCTATTTTTTAAAAAAAACACTAAATACAACATATAGATGTACCATACATGCATACCATCATATGTACACACTCAGATAACGTCTACTAAAGTCTCAAGTTTAAAAATTGATGAAGTCACCACATACCTTCATTGTACATTTGCATTCTTGTGAAATTTATGTTTTTTTTATTCCTACAATCCAGAAAGGCCTAAGTTCACATTGAAAACAAGAGACTTTTGTGTTCCTAAGAGAGCATTATGGTCGGATAAAATTTCAAACATGCAACTCCACAATATGGCTAAGGCCATGTTTCAAAGAGGGGTATACCTTGGCAAAGTTTTGGTATTTTGAATTAAATACCAAAATTTTACCAAGCAATATCACTCTTCCAAACACCCTCTAAGGCTATAAATAAACCTTAGGCTGGCCGAGCTAGCTAGGCTTGAGTCTACGTTCGAATTCAAATCCTTCGAGATCTCTAACAGTTCGTGTCAACATTTCTTAAAGGTTGCCACATCAATATTTTGTTGATGTAGAGGAGAAAATAAGAGGAAAGAGACTAAAGTCGTTTCTTAGAAAAGAAATGACCATATTGCTAAACCAAAGAGCAAGAGACAACAAAATCCTTGTTGGAAGCTTGGTTGCTTCTTCTAGAAAGTTGAAGCCCAATCAATATCAAGCACACATGTAACATTTTATAGTTCTAGTAACAAAGTGAAAAGATAAATTATGAGAAAAGTTGTTTCTTTGTATAAGATTTTATCTTTTCTCTCCTAATAATTATAAACTATGAAACAATCTATTAGATATGCTCTTATTTTGAGTTCGGCCTCGGTTAGACTCGTAAACGTTAAGGAAATCTAACACAAAGAAGAGATAGCAATTCTCTATAAAAGATACTAAAAGGAAAGAAAAAAGTATATAATAAACTAGTACTCTTTTTTCTAGTTTATTACTCTTTTTTCTGTCAAAGACATCACTATTCTTGAGATTTTTTTTTCATCATCACCATCCTAGAGATTCATGTCATCAAGTTTCGAATCCATAACTAGTGGATCTGTTGACACCTAAAGAATCCTTCAGGAACACACTTGCCTACCACCAAATGGTCCAAGAGGGACATCTCGTTTGCCAGGAACAGCATAGCTAATCCAACACGGCAAATGGATGGCACTGGTCTGAAGAACACTAGGCACTCCCTTTTCCGGTTCCAATAGGTGTGCGGAGTTGGTGCTAACTAGCCACCGCAGTGTACATACATGGCCTATATCTTCGCAGCAGGATGACATCAAAAAAACAATGAATACAATGAAAAATGTCTGGTTGGAGGCCAACATTAAATTTAACGACACATACATCCATCCAGGTATATAAGTCGTATTTTAATTATCCAAAGTCAAGTTTTGATAGCAAATTTCTTCTACGACATTTTATTAGTAGTTACAAAAATCACTATCATAAAAAAGTAAGTTTGATTACGAACCTAACAATATCAACTTTTTGTCACATAAGTCATGTATTATTAGGTTAATTATTGATCAAATCTTTACATTGGACAACCTAAGTACGACTTATATACTTAGATGGAGTAATACTCTCTCCGTTCATGTCATGTTAGACATTGAGACACAGTGTCCAATATACATCTTTGACACACCATGGCAAGCCTAGTGGCATCCACAAGCAATGCTAACAAGATAGAACACCTAATAGGTACACCAAGAAAGCACAAGTATATTAGTGGAAACTTTGGGCGTCCAGGTACAAGGGATAAAAACATTCAGGATTGTTATCCATACAAAAAATGATAGCACATCATCGGATTGTCACAACAAAGAAAGTGATATCAAGTGTTATCATTTTGCTTCTGGCTGGGTGACCGGCTTGTTCTGCCTAATTGACCTTGGGACAAAAGTAAGACCACGAGAACGACGATGGCCAAAGGTTATGCTTGAAGGCGTCGAATCTGCTGTGCTCAACTTTGATACAGCTGAGGTCAGCTCATCAATCTTCTGTTCGATCTCCATTTCATTCTCCTTGGCCTCCTTATGATGATGTTCATTTTCTTTGGACTCCTTATGATCTTGTTGCTTCGGTCGGTATCTCCAATTCGTTTGCCTTGGGCTCTTTCCATCAACATCCATCAAAGTATCCCTTGTCTCTTCTCCCTTGTAAGCAGTTTGCCTCCGATGGTACTTCTGACGATGCCTCTGGGAAGGTTGTGCCCTTTTAAAGAATTCGAATGACTTGGGAAATTGATGCTTGTCAACAAGGTGCTGCTGCCGACTTTTGTAAGTCTTCAACTTCACCCCACAACCCTCCACCAAACACTCGTACTGTTTCAAAAAATTGCATACATTAGTGTATACATAAAAAATGATTGTCTAAAGTTACTTGTCTTACTTCTGCAAATGTGCGCAAGAGTCAAATGCTAATGATAAATGGAAAGCTCCTTTAGCTGAACAGGACAAGGAAACTATGTGAATCGTAGGTAACAGATGCTGCTACTGATAACTAGAAATAATTTTAAGCTGATCAGCCAAAAAAGATGCTATAATGGAAAATCCCAAGTTTGTGCAAAATCAGCTAATAAGCACGTTAAGAAATTAAACTGTTTATGTAACTTGTAAATGGATAGATGTTTATTACCATTGGAAAACCACGGGCGACTTTTGCTTGGAAGAAGGAATCGTGCGCCTCAGAAATATGAATGCTCAGCAACCTTGAAGTTGGATACACTCTTGAACACACAGAGCAAGAAGCAGTATGCCGAGTGCTATAGTGGTCCTCAAAGTCCTCCAGGCAATCTAGATGAGCACCGCAACCAGCAATTGGGCAAAACACAGTGCTGCAAGAATTTTAGACACATGATCGAATCAACAGAACACTGGAACGAGACCAACCCATTCACTCTAGTACATAAAATGCAGAGTGAAAACAGAACTGCAGTATGACATCTATTAGCAGGTGTGAGGATGGAACACTGACCTATCATCATAAGAGTTTAGTTCGTAGATGTCCAATTTTCATTTGGCCAAATATTTATCATGATTGCGCACAACCAATTTATGCGAAGCAAATACATAGATTACTCTGCATATTATGGCCATAATAAAGACAAGGTAGTCTAGGGTGTTGGTTTAACCAGAATACTCTGCCTCCACTAGATTTATTGCAATTCATATGAGATCACTCAGACCTGTCAGGTCAGTATTGTGGATTTATAGGAATGAGATCCGAATATGCGTAGTTGCTCATGCACCATGTTCCATCATCTTTCATATGTTCTAACATCAAATGACTACGAAATTACGTGTATACTTTCACATATTATGTGTAACATAGGAGAAATCCCCATTTCCCTCAAGAGTTTTAAACTCTTAATAACCACTGCTTTAAGTTCACCTCAAATCATCAAGTAAATGTGAATAACCCATCCTCCTCTCTTTGAAACAAGGGTGCTTCCGGTGGTTCTGTGGGTGTTGCTAAGTTCTGTAGCAAACAAATATTGTACTTAATGGAGTAGAAAAATATTGCCCAGGTTATAGCTCACAGATAAGTGGCAAAAAGTAGATGCGTGAGGAATGGCCCAATAGCACCAGCACATATAAATCATGATATGAAGCTAAATCTAGTTATCATTATCAACCACCAACACAATGACATGCAAAGAGAATTAACTACCTCACGCTCGCCACATCCATCTTCTCAAGTTGATACCGGTCATTGTCCGACAGATCCAGGGCAACCTACACACAAAAACACGCACACAAACACTTCAGGAAGTGGGTTGCACACATATAGTCAATGAGCTGACTAAAACACATGCTATTTGAAGGAATCTAGGAACAGAAAAATATCCACTAGGTTTCAGTATATCCAAGCTACTCTAGGTGTATCACGGTTCCTTCCCTCCCCGATCAAGAACACACAAATTTTGGCAAAGTTAACCTGCAAATCTGACAATCCGGCAGACTACTAAATTCAGGGGTAGCATAAGCAATTCGACACTCTAGGAACACTACTAAGCATGATTCCTGCAGGTAAGCAGGTGCCACGCCGCCATTGTTCATTCCTTCACGGACCAGACACCGATCTTTAGCTAAAATAGGTTCGAACTAGGGTTCGCTAAAATCAATAAGATCTTCCCCTCAACGCTCAAGAAATATCACTACGCAGCGGGAGGGGAGGGGTCTGTACGTGTTTAGCGAGGAGCTCGCGCTCCATGTCGCCGGCGGCGAAGAAGGGATCGTCGGGGGCCAGGCGGCGCCGCGCCCCCGCCCAAAACCCTAGCCCCGGTCCCGATCCCGCCGCCTTGGGCGCCTCGGCCCCCTCACCTTCCTCCTCCTCCTCCTCCTCCTCCTCCTCCTCCTCCTCCGCGCGCGCGCACACCTCCATGGCCTCGGCCGCCTTCTGCTGCATCCTGACGCCCCCTAGATCTGCCGGTCGGTCAGGTCGGGTGGCGGGCGTCGCCTTCTTCTTCTTCTTCCAGAGAGAGCGTGAGAGAGGTGGGGAATGGTGATTCGAATTCGGAAGGATGGTCCGATTCCGCGACAGCATGTGGGGAATCAACGGATGGGCCGTGCGTGCACGGTACATTTGTGTCCAAGCGGAATCAATGGTTTGAGCCCAGGAATGCATAGCTGCGTTCATTTCCCTTCCACAGTTGACAAGGCCCATACTCCATGCAACAGGAGATAATAAAGACATAAAAGTCAAGAGATTCCCTAAAAGAATCAAGAAAAAAATCTTGATTTTCCCCAAAAACTAGTCTGGTTTCGGAATTTCTCTCAAATTTTTCTTGTTTCGAATATGGCTCAAAATTTGTCATGCTTTCGAGTATGCTCTTTCCGTTGGTTGACCGATATGTAGAAATGACCATTTTTCCCTACCCTGTGAGCATTGGGTGATTTAACCTACTTCAAAGTAGAAATACATTTCCACGATAGAGTCGTAGCATGGTGGAGCGAGTGGAGCAGGGATCGGGAGGGTAAGAGGAATGGGTCGGTAGTTTTGTTGTTTTGATTAACCCAATGTGATATGGGAGAGAACCAACAGGTTATTCGCATGAGAAGTCTGACACGAAATTGCTTTGGCATGTGCAGTCAAAGCTGGGTCAAATGTAAACTCAGAATGAGCAACGCCCAACTCAAGCATAGTTAGTTGGCTTTGTCGCATCTTAGGCTCAACGATAAAGACTCTCTCATCTGTCTTCAGTAAGTAACCAAAATAAAATCGGAGTAGTGAATGCAGCATCTTATCTATAGTCGATTAAGCCTGGAATATGACAATAATGTTGTGTCATGTCATCGATATGAAAAGAGACCACCATATCGGCACGGCAAGCATGATGAAATACCACCGCCATGGAGGGTTGTCCCTGAATCTGACCAAAACTGGGAGCCTCCACATCCATTGGTTTCCCGCACCAGTTGTTTAGCGCCTGGGCCTCATCGCCTTTTGAAGAGATCGCATCATGGTGGATGCAGTCCCCATGAAGCACATGGTGGGCAAGAGCATCTCAAACTCTAGTGAGCTAACAATAAACAACCCTAGGAGGCAATGCTTACTGGGGAGGGATGGAGCATGGGAAGAAGGACAATTCCTACCAACATGAGCACCCTGGCGATGATAGCCACAACCCAAGGCAGACCTATAGGGTGTTCAGGGTGGGTCTAGGCCCACCCTAAAAATTCATATTGGGTTATATACCATAGCCAATATATATATTACTGGGTCCACCCTAGGAAAAAAAATTTATGCCAAGTTGGCCCACTTTTGCTCAAAATCCTGGGCCCCCAACTGTCACAACCGCCTGACAATAGATGCTGCTAGAGTCACAACGCAGGAGGAGGAACACTATCTTAGCAAAGCCACTAGTGCAACTAACTAGAAAAACACGGCCCCAAAAGGCTTATTGTAGTACTAATCTACAAGGACTGCGGTCAGTGACCCCCTCCCTCACCTCTCTAGCCAGCTAGGCCATCGGAGATGGGAGGTAAGGGGGCAGCAAAGGTAAGAAGAGAAAGGGAGGTAGTGGGAGCTCGGTGGGAGGAAGGGAGGGTCAGAGAATACGGTGTGCACGCTTATCGGGCCAGGATAGTTGGGTGTTGTATGGACAATAAAAAGGAACTAGTACACCATTGGCAACATGAAAAACAAGGTCTCTGGTGAGCGTCGCATGCAACTATTCCTATATCCGATGAAGACAGAGGCGGGATTGCTCGACTGATTTTCAACTGGTATTCAAGCCAAGAAACCAATATGAAAAATTAGTAATCTCAGGAAGCCCAAATTTCACAAGAATTATCTATACCAATATAAAATGTACAAGTCGTCATAGGATACATTTGATCTAAAGCGTCAAAAATCTTTAATCTAATTTTATAATTTTCTATCCAATGGTTGTGGAAAGTTTAGACCATCCCCTAATCACTCATATACTTATTGCCTCCTTATTATTCTCCAGTTTCAATTTGTATATTTGAGAACTATTACATTCATGCTTTAAAAAACTGTTTTTAACATGGAATTTCTTTATTCAGAAAATTTAATGCTTATATTTTTAACATACGTTTAATGCACAATCCTTTTCTTTCAAGTGGTTTTCCATATATGTAAAAATATATTCTATGTATTATGAAAAACGTACATTACGCTTGCACGGTTGCTAGTTTACTTAAACATCACGAAACATCATGGTTCTTTCTATTTGAATGTTAGCAGGTGATCAGCTAAATTCTATTGATTAGAAGAGAGCAAAACAAACCGAAGTACAAAAGCTTGAAGCCGGTGACTTCCAACAGAGTAAAAATAAAAAACCAAGTCACCAGCTCCTCTTAACACACACACACCGAGCCAGGCTTAGCCCGGATCAAATGGGATTTGAGCTCTTGCCATGTTCCAGTGCCTAATCTCATCGTGAATTCGAACCAGGAAGGCCGTGTTGATGAGTTCTTTTTGTTTGAAGATCCGGCGGTTGCGCTCGTTTCAAATCTTCCAGCAAACTAAGAGCGCCATCGAATTAGCTCCCTTTTGCAAAGCAGTTGGGATGCCACGTTGAAGTCTTGCAAACCAATCAGGCAAACGGTCACATGTCTGCGAGGAAGAAGGGATAGATTCCGGGACGGGATTGGGTTGCAATGGAGAGCCAAACACGCATAGACCATGGACATTCTCCGAAAAGATGATCCACAATCTCCGGGCTACGAAGGCACGACGGGCAGAAATAATTGTTCACCCATCCGCGGCGCAGGAGAACGTCGGTGGTTAAAATTCGACGCTGAAGCACGGTCTAAATGAAGAGTGTGCATTTTAGGGATGCCCATCCCCACGAGATAAGAGTGGAAACTTGAACGAACAAGTCCTTTGAACTGAAGCTGATAGGCCGAGCGAGCAGAGTAGTCGCCCGAAGACGAGAAGCGCTATCTGATCGTGTCGTGTGCGGACGGATCGAGAACTACCTCGTGAAGCAGCGAGGCAAGGTTCGTTAGCTCAGGCAGAGCAAATCGCTCGTGAGGCCCCAGGACAGGTCAAGAAGCCAATTCTCATTTTTCAGGGCGGTTTCCACTGTTCTGTTCTTTTGGACTGAGATGTCAAACAGGCTTGATGCAATCTCGCGCGGGCAATCCTGGGCAGCCATCTGGCCTTCAGAAACAACAGGCCCGATGGCCGTGGCGAACAGCGCGTGATCCACATCGGCCGACACCATGTAGATCTGCATGGAGGAGATTACCGACTGGACCATGATCAGACGACCACCCTTGGATAACATACAACCTTTCCAAGAAGTAAGTTTGGCGTCTATCTTATCAAGCAGGTGCTGGAACTCCGCTTTGTGCAGCTCACGCAGCGAAAGTGGCATACCAGGCAATCGGAAATTTGATGGGGCGCACGATGTCCTCGATATCCAGGCCGCTGCACCGAATCGGCATTGCCGAACCCTTCGTGAAGTTGGTGACAAGACCGGTCACGCTGCCAAAGACCTCCAGGATGTGGTAGACCTTTTCGATGTCGCTGCGGATAGAATTGACGAAGAGAGCGACGTGATCAGCATAAAGAGAACAACGGAACATTGCTTTTCTCCCCTTGAGCGGCGACAGTAACCCGCGCGCGGTGGCAAGTTCTAGGACTCTGTGAAGAGGCTCCATGGCTAGAATGAAGAGGCAGGGCGATAACAGGTCACCCTACCGCAGCCTCCGCCTGTGCCTAATCAGAGAACACGGGAATCCATTAACCAAAACCTACGAGGAAGAGGAAGCCAACAACATGGATATCCATTCGCGCCATCAGTCACCGAAGCCACGCGCTCGCAACATCGAGGAGGTAGGGCCAGGACACAGAGTCAAAGGCTTTAGCAATGTCAAGGTCGAGAAGAATGGCTGGCGTGTTCGATTGGATGAAAAATTAGGAGCGGTATGATCCGGAAAGGAAAAAGACCTGCCTGCTGGTAGCAACTGCACACAATTGCCACATGCAGCCTGATATGATCCGATGTAGATGTCACAGGCACTGGACGCGGCAGGCATACATACACGCGCGTGAAAACGAGGGGGAAATCACAGGCCACCGGACTCTGGAGGCGGCAGGCATCGGTACTGCGAGGTTATCATGCGGGAGCCAGTAGAGACAACTGAAGTGAAGTGTCGTGACCAGCTTCAGAATTCTGGTGGATGCTCTTTCGTGTCACTGTAGCTCTGCTATTGGCATGTGCCCTCTAATCCGATGTGTCATTATTTTCAGCAAAGATCATGACCTCACATATGATTAAGGTTTTAGCTACGATTTAAAAAGATACCAGAGGTGACCCATAGATCGGGCTATCGTGGTTACTGACCGGCAACCGAAAATTTACCGCTCGAAGTAAATCCAAAAGTCAGATGATACGAATGACATTTTACAGAATTTGTCCAAATTTACATGAAACTTATTGAACCGGAGCTGTTCCGCCGGTAACCAGAACCCTCGATATGATCAACCGATTTGGGTGGTTCTTTCACTGTAAACTCTAACATGTGTATCTTTTGTAGCCTCTACGCAGCTGCATCGAATCGGTGAGCTTCGAGGATAAATCTTATTGCTTAGCTTACTACTAAGAGTTTTTTTAATTTAAAAAGAGCCTTTTATTACTCCTCGACCTAGGCATATAGAAGATGAGAAATTTTAAAACGCTCATAAACTATTTGGACCATTTATTCCTTTTGATCTAAGGGTCTAGATTAATCATGGTTTTTTCTCTTAAATACTCCCTCCATTTTAAAATACAATATTTCTTTTACTTTCTACAGTTTTTAATATGCAATTTTGAGCATTACTTTTTCGATAAATATGTAACTAAAATATTATAAAAAATTATATTGAAATAATATTTAATGGAAAGTCTAATGGTATCATTTGCATCTAACTTTTAAATTATTTTTAATTAATTAGTGGTCAAAAATAAAAAATCTGACTATGCATTTTCTAAAAATACTTATTTTAAAATAGAGGGAGATCCAGTAAGTACTATTTGCATATTCGCATACTAAACTAAAGGAAACAATGCAATTGGAGAGTACTAGTAGGCAAAGTGCATTTCCACGTTCATACCATCTTTAGAGCTTATTTGGTTGGGCTGTGGCTGTTGACAAAGCTGCTGTTGGCTGGCTGTCTGGAAAAGCTACTGTAGCTATGGGCAAGTGAACATATGACTTTTGGTTTATCCAAATCATCTATAGCATTTTGGAAAATGAGCACAGAAGCTTCAACACATTGCAAAAAGTTGGTAGAAGGCAGTTTTTCAAACAGCTGAATTTGCACTACAAATCCTACAACTACCGTTGGCAAAAGCTGCTGAAAAGCTGGCCGTTTGGTTGGGCTGCAGCTTTTTCCAGTGAAAAGCTGCTGAAAAGCCCAACCAAACACCTCCTTAGTATGTGAAGCAAGAGAAGAAATTTTGTAATGTGACCTATACTTCAGAGCACGTAGCATTACAAGTTGATTTGGAGGACCAAAGAGATAGATTATTGTAGGGTGCAATTATTTTGTAGTATGTGGCAATGTTTGTTCCATATTTCATTTTTATGCTCCAAAACCGTACTACAAGTTAGAGGCAAATGGGAAAATATTCTGTAACATGACAAGCAAATGTAACTGTGCAAGTGGAGACGAAGAAGAAGCTTGTATTTACTACACATTTTGTTTGTAATATCACTGTTACAGAAACCTGTATCCACGATGTACATCAACAATGGATAAGGTCAGTTTGTCACTGATGAAGTCATCACTAATGGATTGTCCATCTGCTCGTCGTTGATAACTTCACGAGGTCTCGAGGTTCGTCCTCCAACCTGTCACTGATAAGTGCAAGTCATCAGTGACGGGTTTAAGAGAGGCCCGTTGTTGATGATTAATCAGTGATGGCCGCCAGCAAGCCCGTCAGTGGTGTGTTCAAAACCTGAAATTTTAGACTCCCGCCAACTCAAAATTCAAATATTAGAGTGACACGGGGTACATAATTCACCTTAGTGCGTCTCGCTCTTCACTCAGATCTAGGAATTTTCTCCTTCTTCTCCCTCCATCCTCTCCTCCCTTCCACCCTTCCTCCACCTTTCTCCTCCTCTCACTCTTCCCATCGAAATTCACCGCAAGGCAGCCTCTCCTCTTCCAATCCCTGTTTCGGTAGGAACATGACAGAGGCTACACAAGAGTTTCGCTCAGATTTGAGGTAAGAAAGGTCATTCATGGCAAGAGTTATGCATTTTTACGTTCAAATTCAAAGGATTCCTACTAGTTTTTCTCATATTTTTTTATCATCTCTACTCCCTAACGGTTCAAAATCTACAACGAATATTGCATTTGTAGCTCGAAAAGAATTCAACGGATGGTCAGAAGAGATGGTTTTTCGTTTGGAGGCCCAAAAACATGTCTTAGAGGGCGAATTTGGAGGTAAAAAAAATATACAGGTCTAAAGATGAGTAGATTTTTTTAGGTGCGTCTCATCGATAGCTTCATTTTGAGTGATTGTGAAGCCAAAACGAACACCGTATGCAGAAGTTATAGCCATTTTAATGAAGTCATACCCAGCTCATCAACGATGGGTAAATGATTTGGCCCATCATTGATAAGTCTGTTATCAACAATGGGTAAAAACTTTATCGCTGATAACCTGAGTCATCAACGACCAACGATCAACGACGGGCCCGAAAATCGTCGTTGATCAAGAATTTGGCCCGTCACTGATGAGAGTTTCTGTAATAGTGTGTGACAATATTTTTTTATCGAGCAATACTACACTTATAAAAAAGTTTTACTTGCATGATGACGTAGATAGCAACGATGCATATGCCCTAGAAGTGGAAGAGATGATTTGAGAAAATCTATTATTTATTTTTTCGCATCACTCACTCCTATGAGCACGTAAGTAGAAATGTTATGAACTTTTAAGTAAAAATAGAAATATTTGATCGGACAATTCAAATGACAATTGAAAAGGCATTGATATTAGTGTGGGATTTGGAGAGACCTTCGAGGATGCAACGGTATTTTTGGTGAGAGAAATTTTCTTGCATGGAGTTGTAGAGCAACCGGCTATAGCAGGTTATTTTTTATGTGATATTTATTAGTACCTACCGCTCCTAACAATCAACGGTCTAGATTGATCTATTGTTATTACCTCTTAGGTAGTAAGTTGGAACGTCTTAAAACTGCTCCTAGAAGATACACATAACACAAAAGAATTTTAGTGCAGAGAGAAAACTTAATCTTGCGCAAAGAGACAACTTCTCTAATAGTTATTCTTTGTCTTGTTACTGAGACTTCACATGTGCTTGCTAATGATTAGATTTCAACCTTATTGAGAAGACAAACTAGCTTTAATAGGAATTTTAGTTGTTTCTTACTCCTCCGTATCAGTAACATCGTTGTCTTTTTTCCAAAGAAACGTTTTTACTCTCTTTGCGATCACATTCTCTACTTTAACCAAAATTCTGATGTGACAACGCCTAAAAAATGGCTGACATGGGCAGTCGGAGATGAGTATATGAGTGTGTGGGTTTCTGGGTCACAGAATTTGACCATCGGCCGTTCACAGCCAAGCCCAATCCAACAATGGCCCAATCCAAATCTGTCTGGCTTAACTTGAAAGCTATACTGTTCTACAGCACAATTGGGTCGTCTATTTCTCTCAGAAAAAAATGGTCTTCTATTAATTCTAGGTGAATGTGCACACCGTTAGCAGAGCCAGCACGCACAATGATACTTGCAGACTCTGAACTTACTCCCACAGAGCGAACAAACGATGATTGTCTTGCAAGGCATGCCGGCGTCCCCGTACAAAAACCTGTTGATGAGCTCTTCTCGTAGGCAGCAACAGCACTTTTCCAAGGCAGAGAGCCAGAGACACGATCACCCAAATGCCATCTAGAACAAACCAAAGAAAACCGGGAAATGATGGTAACCCCAAGGATTGAGTCTCACCCTAAGGGACACCAGACAAGGCAGCCACTTCTTTTCTCTTCCAAAAATACTAACGAAGACCTCGTACGTTGTTATAAATTTTAAAATAATAATAATATTATAATTTTCAAGACTATTTGCTTTATAAAGTTGAGGTACTGCACGGTGTCTCTCCAAAATTCATGTTAATGATCATGGTGCTTTTACAAAACAAAGTTGATTGATGAGCATTTACGGCTCAATCTCAACCATCAGTAGCAGATCGGACGGATGATGTAATCCAAAATGAATAGACCATCATCACCAACTAGTTTCTTTATAAGCGCAAAGATAAAAACTTAGATGAACCTACATTCACCGGTGAGACCCACACGTCAGTGACTGGTAATATTGCGTAAGAAAAGGAAAAAAAATCCCAGCACATGCGCATAGCAACGTTCCAAATGAGAAGTTTAGGCACTTAAAAGTCCAAACTCCCTAGGTGGCTTTCTGTTTTTGAAAAAGCAAGCTAGTGGACTTCTGAACTGCAAGCAAAGCAAACGGTGCGAAAAGGAGATCAACCCTAATATACAAGCTAGTGGCTTCGAACATTGAAATTCTAGACAGCTCCTAGGACCCTGTGCGTCGCGCACGTGGTCGCTCGTCGTCACGTCGTCGGAGCTATTGTAGCTCCGATCGCACTGGTTGTTTAAGTAAATGATCAGGAGATGCTGTTCGTACCACACCGTCCATTGTTAACGGGCAAGTTGTAGCAACAGTCAACTTGTATAATATTGTTACTGCCTCCCCATTATCTCAAAGAAATGTGTGGTGATGTCCTCCAAAAAGAAATGTAGCCAGGGTGAAGATTCTATATTTGTTATTTATTAGGTATGTGGATCGAGCCGCCATGTGGTGGTAGCTTCTAACATGCTGTACATACAAATCATGAGATAGGCTCTACATGTTACTCGTACTAAAGAAGTTTTGATTTTTTTAGATATATACTCTCTCCATTCTAAAATATAAGACGTATTTTATTTAATTAAAATAAAATTTTAATTAATAATTACTTCATTACTATGTGGTTTATATGACATAACTTTGATATCATTATATTCGTATTTGAAAATACTTACTTATAATTATGATTTTATATCATATAAACCACATATTAATAACGTAATTGTTGGTCAAAGTATTATCTTAACCAAACAAAATACGTCTTATATTCTAGAACGAAGAAAGTACAATATTATATGCCACTTCTATCGAAGTTATGGCAAGATCAGGAAAGGATTGACGAGAGGGGGTTACCTTGTATATATCTTGCATGAGACATAAACCGCTGAGCAAACTGAGAATTTACATACCGTCGTTTGCGTTTGAGATTGCTTGTATATCAAATGCATTCCAACCCAATGAGATACAAGCTGATTGAATAAACCCAAGATTAATATACTGTCTAAAGATAAAAACGGAGAGGTTGTTTGATCTGATAATTTAGAGCATAATCTCTCCCCTAGATACGACCTTCCCTTAGAAAAGAAACTTCTCAGCATATGGGTCCCACATGACTTAATAGCACAACATGATTATAGTCCCTGTGTACTTTTAGGGGCGTGTTAATGTGATAGCTAAAACTTGTGTACTCCAGTTGGTAGACACAGGACAGCAGCATTGCAGGGTTTCACTAGCCAAAGGACAGCACTGATAGCATGCATGGCCGGCAAGAGCGTGGATGCAACGATAGCAGCATGAAGGGTACGCATGGTCAATTTTACTTTTGCCGGTATTTTCCAGTGGAGGCACGCACTGGACAGTTGCCAAAGAAGCTACAATGAACATCACTCCCCCATAACTACCACCATTCCTACAGGGACTACACATGCTAGCAATAACTACATTCCCACCGTTAGTGAGAAACCACCGCAATGGCATCTTCAGTTCTTCACAGGATCAGACCAAGCAGGGGCTAACATAAACAATCCCTATAAAGGAAAATGCAGTGTATGATACAGACGTAATTAACGTGAGGAAGCTACTCCCTCTACTGGTTTCTATAACGCGTACTTTAAACGGATAACAAGCCTAAAACTGAGAATGGCTAAATTACTCTTCCATTACGGAAACACAAAATCTGCACTGCACTCTACCTTCATCCATAGTTCTAAAAACAAAATCCATTGTGGTCATAACGCTGTACCTTGTTGACTGTCTATGTCTTCGTATGCAGATACCGGGAAAATACTCTTCCATTATATATATTAAAAGAAAAACTCCACCTCATCCATAGTTCTAGCCAACCATTTTTGCTTCTGAGAGTTGTGCCGAAAGACAAGCGAAACATTCCCAATGCATTATATCATTGAGGTATACCGTTCATTCATTTTGGGTTTTGAGCAGAACATGAAATTTGAATGAGTTGTATACCATCCACTCATTTTGAATTTACAAAGCTTGTTTTAACTAAAAAAGGAAAGATTCCACATATATTTGTCCTTGTATTGTGTCAGTATATATGATAATATCTTTCCTACGTTCCTTTATTCAAACCAATCGATCATGAACTTAGATTTCTCAATATCTTGGCTACTATTCCGAAGCCAATGAAAATATGTAGGACCTCCAAAAGTTGAGGATTTGTTTTTGTCACTAATTTTCGAATTTTCACATCAATTTTTGAATGAGATATACAATGTTCACTTAAATTTGAATTTTCAATAGGAAATCAAATTTGAATGAGATGCACATTGTTTGCTCATTTGAAATTTTGGAAATAAATTTCTGGTACACTAAAATTAAATGTTGACAGATTAATGTTCTACTAGACATGAAACTTGAATGAGATTTACACTGTCCACTCATTCTAATTTTCAGAAGGACATGTATTATACAGTCATGTGTACTGCTCAATGGTTTTGAAGTATCAACAAAACATCAATATATTCTGCATGAGATGTACACTATCCCCTTTTTTGAATTTCCAACAGAACATGAATTTTGAATAAAATATAAAGTGTTCACTAATTTTGAATTTTAAATTAACTTGAATTCTAAATAAAGTGTACATTGTGCAGTAACTTTTCTATTAACAATCGATGCACATTACCTCATGCTGAAGAGTAGGCCTACGCAGTTGAGTAGGAAGGAGACAATGGTGAATAAGGAAGGCTACGAGCGAGTAGGTTGGCCCTGGCGAGGCGGACGACACCGGTGGGTGGAAACGGAGAAGAATAGCACCCTGCGAATAGGGCAACGCTTCTGAAGAGTAAAGAGCTGGGGAAGAAGAGCGATGGGCGTCGGAGTCGGAGTCTATCACTTACATATATATGGCCACCAGCCCATTCAAACGCGCACCATTTGCCGGTTTTTATTACTTGACAACTGTGCTCATATTTTGTAAAAGATGAACTAATTTGGTGTCTGCATTGTATTTTCGTGCATGATTTAAGGTGGTTTTGTTTTCCAACAAATTTTTGCAACCCTATTTCAAACGCGCACCATTTGCCGGTTTTTATTACTTGACAACTGTGCTCATATTTTGTAAAAGATGAACTAATTTGGTGTCTGCATTGTATTTTCGTGCATGATTTAAGGTGGTTTTGTTTTCCAACAAATTTTTGCAACCCTATTCATGTCTGATTTGTATTAGATTCGCATTTGTATCTGCCACTATTGACATCGATATTTGTACCGATTGTTCCCGAATCACCAAATTGCACAGAACCACCACAATTAGGGCTAGAGTTTCAGAAAACCACTGGTTTATATTTTTTTTTACTAAAAACTACCGGTCTCTGGGACGCCCGTTGCAAGTTGCACTAAACGCTCAGAAGCCGCTCGTTGATGCCCGTTCTGACCAGTGGGGCTCGCCCGTCAGGCTGACGTGGCTCAGGGTAACGGCTCGCGGGCAACGGACGTTAGGCGGCTCGATGGGGCGGTTAAGTGGCGATTCGAGCTCTCTCCCACCCACTCCCCTCACTCTCCCGCTCTCACTCTCCCGTGGCGATGGTGACGGCGAATCCCGGCGGTGGCGGAGCAGGTGGTGCGGGCGGCGGCTTCCAGGACTCTAAGGTGGACGACTACTGCGGGAGCTCGAGCGTCTTCCAGCTATCCCAGTCGCTGGCGCGTGCGGCAGCGGTGGCGGCTCTAGCTGAGCGGTGGTGGCGAATCCGACGCAGAGCCATCGCTGGATGTCGTCTTTGTGCGGCATTGAGTAAGTTCTCCGACCCAGAGCTCTATTACCTGGTAGTGGAGGTCGATTTGGGGGTTATAGTTTGCGAATTTGGGGTAGTACTCAATTTGGGGATTTAGGGTTTCTAAATTTCCATTTATTTTTGTTTCTCCATGTAGTTTGGATGATAAGATATGTGATATTAGATTTCATTTTCATGGCCGTGAGAATTTGGAGAGAACCCTGGGCCGTTCGTGTAACATCCCGGTTTTCGTAAGTCTGATTAGCGTTTGAGTTATCGAATTTGAGTAAGTTTTAAAATTTTTGTTCGAGGTTGCGACATGTCATGCATCGTAAGAACCCGAAGTGGTAGACTTAGTTGGAGGCGACGTGAGAGGATGTAGACACAACTCGCGTTGCTGAGTTGTGTCGATTCTGTCGTACCACGTTGCTTACGCTAGTCGGATTATTGCACTCGCATACATCTCATACATTCCACCCATTGTAGATAGATCGTACCAACACATGCAAGTGATTGAATAATTAAACTTTATTCAATTGGAAGAATAACATTACAAGTATACTTTAATTGATTACATGATCCAAAGAGAAGAAATAATGAAAGAGTACAACTATAGTTGTCGGATGTACAAGAATAAACAAAGAAGATTACATCATATGCATCTCTACCTATACAAGTATCTAAACCCTAATCTTTGATTCTTGACTAAACCTAGTGGTGGGGGAGGCAACCTTGAAATGTTGGCACTTGTCGGACCTTCAGAAATATTCGTCTGAGATCGTCGAGTTGTGCCAATTGCTGTAGGAGGCATAATTGAGGGATCGAGATAGGCAATCAGAGGGGGGGGTGAATGATTGCGCGGAAGCAAATTAAAACTTTTCCCAAAAGTTTAAACCCTAAAACTCTAATCTGTTCGTGATAGTAAAACAGCTGTAACTTTAGATCTACTGAACCAAAAATTACGTATGAATAATCCAACGAAAGGTATGGAAATTATCTAACCAACGCAACAAGAATCAGCTCAATTGGAGTTACGAAACAAAAAATATCACCAAAACAGTAACAGCTGACAGAAAGTTACGAGAATCAATCTAGAACCAATTTTGAGGAACAGCAAGAAGGATGGATTAACCGCAACACAAACTTCCCGTGATCTCGTGAGAAATCTGCAGCAAAGTGTTAGAAAGATCTAGCACGAAGGTTCCATGAAGATCTGAGAAGAAACAAAGATGACACCGCCAATGAATCACTTTATTGCAACGATGTCGATCGATTACAGAAGATGCGATCGTGCATCCAAGAACTCTCGAAGAATAGCTCTAGGTTAAAACTCTGAGTTCCCTCACATTCATCCCTAAACCGTGACCTGGACCCCTCTATTTAAAGAGGGAATTTCGTGGCCCTAAAGAAACCCTAAACAGAGTCCTAATCCAATACGAACACCTCTGTCCTGATCCTTGATTGTGACCCACAGGCCGCATACGACCTCGGATTGAGCTGGTCCAAAAGGCAAAGTTGTTCGCCTCGACGACGCGCACAACTTTCATGTTGACCACTTTTTCATTTGAGGCCATCTTAAATACGCCTAGGTTCAGTTTTTAATCAACCCTGAACCTGCCTAGGACTTGTCCTATGTAGCAACATTTTATCTCAATCTGCATTGAGCCTTGCTAGGACTTGTCCTGAGTAGCTTCATGTCATGTCAAATCGCATCACCAAATCTTCTTGTGATGCCTTCAAAACCTCGACCATCATGTCGAACAATATCTTCAATACCGTACATCTCCGGTACAAGCCACGTACGAAAAACCGGTGCCCTCCCGGATCATCGTAGCCTTCACTTCCATTGTTCCTTCGCACGAACGTTCCGCATGACCTTGATCCCTAGACCTCAGCTTCTCCCAAGCTTCGTCCCTTGATCCCGTCATCGACCACGTTCCTCCGGCTCCGGCAACACCTGAAAGTGATCACAACAAATAACCAGTACGAGCACAAGTCCACGACTTGACTCAGGGTAAGTTCCACACAATTCACACCGTATTTTCACACAAGAAGCTAATGGATCAGCACACCACTAGCAAAGTATTAAACCCAATATAAGATACCAATCACAACACAAGTATCCATATCACCCAAAGTATCCATATCAATGTTCTACTTAGCACTTGCCAATGTTGCACATCACACATGATTTCACAATCTCCCCCTTGATGAAAACATTGGCAACATCACATAAACACCAAACATTGATTGGCATACATATTCACTTAACTTTCAGATTTTCAAGGTTTTGAAAAGAAAAAGTGAAAAAAAAACAAAAGATCAACAAAAGATCTAAAAATATGTGTACAAAACACATACCCAGAACACAAAAGAAAAATGTGTAAAAATGTGGTGTGTATAGGTGTTGGAAATTTCTCCCCCTTTGACAATGAATTTCATCAAAACCACAAAACAAACTCTCCCCCTTTTAAAAAATGTTTCTATAAGCTAGAAAGGAAAAATATTATTGTAGTTTGTCATATGTCATTTTTTGTTGTTGTTGTAATGAGCATTATAAGACATCAGGAAAATGACAATTCTACGTCCAAGTCATGCAAAAAGTAGTTGTACTCGACATGTATACAAGTATAATGTAATCCACACATGACCAAGAATCAAGTATTGTTACGATTTATTACAAGACATGGTCTCCCTCTATCAACTATGTCAATACTTGAATACACAATCGCTTTGAGCAAGTTATATTTAAAGCATTTATAGAAACATGAAACTTAATTTCCAAAGAAGTTATATGCCATGTCAATTCAACCTTGCCAAGCCTATATTCAAAGTACCATGCCAAGCCTATGCTCAAAGTGCAATAACAATCAGAAGCTTAAGACAATGGTAGGCAATCAGAAGCTTAAGACAAAGGTTTCAAGAACAACAACAACTTCCAAGTTCATACCAAAGTGCAATGGTAAGCAGTCTCGTGAAGATGCAGTGTGACATTGGCATATTTATTTATAAAACTTGCTTGACACCACGTGTCATTTGCACATTTTCAATCTTGATACCATAATAGATTCATCATTGATAGTAATTGAGTAACCAAGACCAACACAGCTAATAAAGTTTAACCATGATAAGATTTAGTTCAAGTTATCATTCGTATTAGAAAGTCATGTGATAAACTATCTTATAAGAGCATACATATAAAATGACAATTTCCTCAAAGCATAAACATGATTGCAAAAAGTCATTCCAGGATAAAATACAATGCTCATTACTTTTTCAGATTTTTTTTCATTTATCGAAGATAGAAATTGAAAAAGAAGCAACATGAAAAATACCAATTATAACTAGAGACACACAAGAGAAAAAGTATTTTACATATGTTAAAAAATGACTCAAAAACTCCCCCTCAAACCATCCCGTATGGCTTGAACCGGAGCGCTCGGGGCCACCGGCGAGCTCGGGGACAGCTTAGACTTCTTCGCCCTAAAAAACCAACAGAGCCAAGCTCGGGCTCAGCACCCGAGCACGATACATAGACAAAATAAGGCAAAGGTGATTCAAGGCTTCCCGCTGGCGAGCAACCTTGTCCATGTCCCGCTCGTATTCCCGCTTGGCAATACGAATGCGGCTCGAAAGGGTCTCCGCCGCCTCTGCAAGCAAAGCCTCCCGATCCTCCAGTGAGGCCTCCTTCTGCGCCAAAGTCTTCTCCTTGGCGGTGAAGTCCTCTTGGACCTTGTCAAGGGCCGCGCGCGCGGCGTCGAACACTCCGGGGGGGATCACCCGGGGTGCCTCGTCGCGGCGCGTGGCGCGCTGCCCCCTCGGTAGCACAATGATAGCAGAGCCCCCGAGCTCCTCCTCCTGAGGCTCGGGGCACTCCGCAGCGTTAGAGCCGCCGGCCCCTTCCTCGGGCCGAACGCTCTCGGTCTCCTCCGTGGGGACCGCCTCCTGCTCGGGCCCCGGCGCCTGCTCCTCAGGATCGGCGGCGCTCGGCTCCTGCTGATGCCCCGCCGCCTGTTCCTCAGGCGCGGTGGTGCGTGGCTCCTGCTCAAGTGACGCTGCCTGCTCCTCAGCCACGGCGACACTTGGCTCCCGCTCCTCCTCCGGGCCAGCGCCTAGCTCCTCTGGATCGGCGCTCGGAGCCTCTGGCGGCGCCTCCTCCGCTTCAGGTGCGGCTGCTCCCGCGCTCGGAACAGTTCCTTCCCGCGAGGCCGCTTCGGCGCTCGGGGACGGAACTGCGCTCGGGGCAAGCGGCGCACTCGGGGCCGGCGCTGCAGGACCGCTCGGGGCAGGGGTGCCGCTCGGGGGCAGCGCCCGCGCTCGGGGCAACCGGAGCGCTCGGGGCCACCGGTGGGCTCGGGGACAGCTTAGACTTCTTCGCCCTAAAAAACCAACAGAGCCAAGCTCGGGGTCAGCACCAGAGCACGATACATAGACAAAATAAGGCAATGGTGAGGATTATTCTTACCGCCACTTGCCCTTCGGGACGACCGAGTCCGGGTGGGAGGACCCCGGCGGGTCTTTCCTCTTCTGTCCGGTGACGGCGTCCGCGCCGGCCGCCGGCGAGCTTCCAGTCGGCGCGGTCCCAGTGGCTCCTCGCCCCGAGCCGCCACCTCCATTCCCCGGCGCCTGAGGGCCCGCGGGTGGAGGGGGCGGCGGAGGCGGCGCAGAAGGCCACCGCCCGAACTTGAGGACGGCATGGGCAGAGCTTCCCTGCCCGACATCTCCCGCCACGGTCGGCTTCGGCGTCGTTTTCTTCTTCGCCGCCGGCGAATGCGATGGTGGAGACGGAGGTGGCGGGGCTAGCCCCTTGCCCTTCGGGTCGGCGGGGTCGGCAGCAACATCTGCCGCCGGGGCGCTCGCGGCTCTGGCCGCCCGCGCCTGCGCCTCGTCTTTATCTAAGGAGATCCGAATGCCCCCAGCCGGCGCGCGCGCGGGCCAGCTCTCGGCGCGGACACGAAGCCATGCGCGTCGCACACCGGCATCATGTCCAGGATATTCTGCCGGTCCGCATGCACGCAGAGTGGCAGGTCCGACCGGGCGAGCTCGGCCCGCGAAGGGTCTTGAACCCCGAGCAGCGCCTTCAGAAACATCGCCACCGCGGCAGGGGTCAGGTTCTTGCCAGCGCCGACCTCCGTCCGGCAGAAGTCATCGTCGCCGGTGTACGTCCACGCCGGTCGCGCGCGCTCCCGTAGCGGCGCCAGCCGGCGTCGGAGGAAATCGCCGACGACCATGGTGGCCGTCAGCCCCAACTCCCGAAGTTGGGTGATGCGCGCCACCGCCAAAAACAGCTCCTTGTCGCTCGGGTCCATGTACTCCCATGTCTTCTTGTGCTCCGCCGGCGCCTCCGGGATCAGCAGCTCCGTCGCCGGGTCGGTGTTGACATAGCACCACTGCTGGCGCCAATCGTCCCATTTGTTCCGCAACATCTGCGGAATGTAACGATCGGCCTCCTTCCCTCCCCGGAGCTGGAAGTTGGCGCTGCCGGTGACCTCCGCTTGGCCGGAGCCCCGTGTCCTCCCGACCGATCGAAGGACGAAGTAATGCCGAAGGAGCGCCACCGACGGCATCACCCCGACGAACATCTCGCAGAGGTGGGCGAAGATCGCCAGCACCACCACGGAGTTGGGGGTGAGATGGAGAAGGTGGACCCTATAATCCTTGAGGACCTCCATGAAGAACGCCGAGAATGGCGGCAGGAGTCCCGCCCCCAGGAAGCTCGTGAAGATCACCGCTTCGTTCGCCCGCGGGTTCGGCGGGTACGTCGCCGGCCGCACCACCGTCGGGTTCGGACGGCCCTCCGGCACCACGATGCCCCGGACCTTGTCCATCGCCTCCTCATTGAGGAGGCGGGACTTCTGGAGCACGCTAGGCGAGCTCGGGGTCGGGGAGCTGCTCTGCCGGGTCTTGCGGCGAGTCATTATGGTGGCGAATTGGTGGCGGAGAAAGCTTTCAGGAGGCAAAAATGGCGGCGGCGGAAGGAAGAAGACGAAGAAAGCGCAAGTACTTTGGGAGACAGAGCGTTTGCGCAAGGAGGTGAAAAGTTCAAAAGTGAGAAGTGGTTTTCTTTTCAAAAGGGAAAAAACCGCAGAAGTTCAACCGTCCGGCGGTTTCCAAAAAACAATCCTGGGCTGTCAATTTACTGCCGTTGGCAGTAATTTCGCAGTCGCGCGAAATCCGGAGCACGCAACCGCCCGGAACGGCGCGCTTTTCCCGCACGGGCGCAACACGACACGCCGCGGCCAGGTGGCGCGTGCGGATTGGGCGTCGCTCCCGCTCCGCGCGCGCCGCGTTAAAAGCGCCCCTCCGCAGGGCGCATCAGAATGGGCCGGCATCTTTTGCTTGGCCCAAGAAGAAAGGCCTTATCCCCAGTCGTAGCCCTTCGGGCCGTCGCTGGGAGATAAGGCCGGGGGCTACTGTCGGCGGAATGGGGCCCAGGGTACCCCTAACCGCCGGCGGAGGCCAACCAAATGCCGCAGATGGTGACACGTGGTGCTCCGGTCGCTGGGGCCTTGGGTCCCACCCGGATCGCCGTGCGGAACCCGTGGCCATTCCTAAGGAATAAGGGGTCTCCTCCAGAGGCCGCGTCCGCAAACCAGAAGGGGTCTTGGGCCTCCGGGAGTCCACGGCCCACGCGCTGAGCGAGCACTCGGGGTCCGTCCCCCGAGCGCTCGGCGTCCCAGAGGGCGAAGGGCGCGCTCGGGGTCCCTTCCCGAGCGCTCGGCATCTTGTCAGATGTGGGGCCCAGGGGAGCGCTCGGGGTCCGCCCCCGAGCGCTCTCCCTCGGGCTCCCCCTTCAAGGCGCCCCGAGCGGCCCCCCCTGCGAGTGCTCCCCGAGCGCTCGGGATTGCTCGGGGGCATCCGGAAGATAGCTGGCGCCCTCTCCTAGCGAAGGAAGATGCTCGGGACCGAGTGCTCGGGGGACGACGTGTCCTCTGGTGGGACCCTCTCCCATTTACGTCGGCCAGCGCCCAGCTTCTCCAGTAAGCTTCCGCTCTGGCGGAGGCATTCAATGCCTGTCATTTCGACGAGGAACCCCAAGCCCTATGAGGGCATGATGATGGTCAGACCGGGTCCCACTGGTGCAGGTGATAAGCTCTGATAGCTATCCCTCTCTCTCTCTGAAGGGTGGGCCCGGCCTGACAGATTCTTGACCAACCAAGCGCGTCGCCCCGCACTCCCTGTCACTGTCACCCTTTCTACCCCATGGGGGACGCCGCCGCGCAACTCATTGCGCGGGTTGAGAGGCTGACCCATGGGACCCGCGAGTGGGTATTCTACCGACCCAGTCAGAAGAGGCCAATAAGTCTTCATCCACGGGGCCCGCCGAAGGTAAAGATGTCAGAACCCCTGTTCCGACATACGGTGAAGCGACGTCCCGGCCGAAAGTATGCAGTTCGCATTAAATAGAGGTGTGGGCGCTTCCAGTTGCACCCACGTCGCCCACAGTATCAGTCCAGCTCATTTTCCTTTGCCGACCTATGTGGTATTCCCCCAAGTATATAAGGGGAGAGCCTGGTCCATGCAAGGGGTTGGTTCCTTTCCTAGTTCGATTTTCCTTAGGTAAAATCCGTACCGAAGAAGCACCGTTCTTCCTCTGGGCTAGAGCAAGAAGAAGAACAGTGCGCACCTTTGTAACTCATCATACTTGCCATATACGCACATATATACAAAAACAAGCAGGACGTAGGGTATTACGCCTTCCGGGGTGGCCTGAACCTGGGTAAATCCTTGCGCCATTACATCCTTAGCCACCGGGTTTACTCGCTAAACTCTAATCCACACCAAGGCTCGTAAGAAACCCACTACTCCCCTGGGCCGAATTCCAAAGGGGGTCCCTCCGGACCACCGCTAGAGGCGTCTCTACGCCGACACCAACCTATTTAGAGTAGTATAGTTGTTGCTTCTAAATTACTTATATTCCTTGGATACTCTGGGTGGGTTAAGTGGTCGGTGGTTGTTCATCGGGAAGTAACTAATGAACTTGATTAATAATGATCGGGCTTAGACGAGAGGCCATGGCTAGAAGCATGGTGGGTTGTCTCGTTTTTTTCTACAAGGACCGGTTGCCGGTGTCCTTTTGAACCAAGATTTGCGTACTTCTACACGGGTAGTATAATGGACCACCCACGACTGAATAATTTGTCTAGACTTGAGTTATGAGCTGCATAGTTTGTCGTTTCTATTTGCTGGGTGAATGAAAAATAATGTGATGTGGTGCCTCAATATAGGTGCAAGGGTTACACACGGTCTGGGACTGGGGATGTATCACCTACTACAACTTTTGGGACCGTGTCGGGGTACCGGCCGGACTGGTGTATACGAATTAGTCCATTAGGGCGGCTCATACTGAAGTCGAAAACATTGTAAATGTCGTCTTCGATCACCCTCTGCTAACACACCTCGTGAAGTGTGTCTTCGGTCTAGCATTAAGAGTCGATCGATACATGTAGGTAAAGATATACACCCTTTTAGGGTTTGAACTATTCGAATAGTCATGTCCGCGATTATGAATAACTTGGTAAGAATCCACATCGAATTAGACAACTACAACATTGCCTTAAAATATGCCAACTCTAAGGCCGAGGAGTTAGGGATTGCTTTCTCCCTGGTGGTTGAGGAAGAATCAAGAATTTAGGTGTACGGTGGTCTGCAATAGATTTCATCGTAAAGATTCGACTCATCTCCTTTAAAAGTAATCTAGTAGTCGAATTTCATCCTACTTAAAGAATATTATTGAAAGAATAATCAGCTTTCCGCAAAGTAGTCCACGAATACCCCTTATTGAAATCTGTTGCATCTATTACTAAATTCCTTTGTACTCACCTTGCAGTTATTGATAATTTTGTGCAGACGAAATCATCCCCTCAACGGATGGTTCTATATAGAGATCGACGCCCACGACGACTAGTCACTGGGAATCCCAGGCAGTGGTCCTGCCCAGGGTTCAGCAGCTTGGTTTGTTTTGCTGCCATCTTTTGGTCCTACTTTTCAGCTTTTTAGCCATGTTAAGCTTTCCGCTTTGTAATAGACTCTTTGTGTGAATTATGTTGTAAGTTTTAAGAACAACTAGTATTATTGTAATTTTAGTCGTAGAGTTGCTATTGTGATACTTATTTGTTCTCACCTGCCTCATGTGCCTTGCGTTTTTGTTACTGAAGCACATGGTGCGGGTAGGGTTTCATAGTCTATATCATAGAATTGTTAGATTTAATCACCCTTGTGAAGTGACTCTTCCACTGAGAGTTTGAGAACTATATCATCCTACTCCAGCCAAGTATTAATTTGCTGGGACGATTTTGGGATTGATGTTCTGGCTCAGTGAGAAAAGAGTGAGGAGACCATATCACCCTACTTAATCTGTGCATTAGTTTGCCGAAGCAAGTTCGGGGTTGACGTCTCGGGCTATTCGAACCCATATCACTCCACTTCTCTTGGAATTGATACCCAAGGGTTGAGGTCGGGGTTGATGTTTTGACTTAGCGGGTGATTTTCACTTAAGATTCTCTGTTATGGATTTTGGGTCCCGATAAAATATATTTTTATGGCAGTCATAATATACATTATAATTATGAACAGAGAAAGTATAACTCTAATAACTAACAGATAGTTAATATTGAAATTAGAGCTAGGACATCTACAATAAGGCCATCAAAGCCTGCTGTTAACCTTAGAAAAAACCTCATTGGAGCAGAGAAAGCGAGGACACAAAAGAGATATCTTCATTATATATATATATATATATATATATATATATATATTAAAAGTGAAGTTTTTTTTATTTTCAAATATATGGATCATGTAAAGTTACTTCGAAACAAAACAATGAGACTAGTAGAAATCATTGTGTCAAATATATTTTTTCTGGTTGATAATAGAGAAGTTAACGATGATAAGTAGTTGGGAGACTGTAGTGAGTAATATTGCTGGAAAGTGTAATTAAATGTTTGTTCGTTTGACTTGGTTGGTTTTGTGATCCTAAAGTGCTTAGACTAGATCTGATTTTCTAAACTCTAGTTTTATGCTTGCAGACGATTCGTTGGTGGGGTAATGTTTGTCAACATATAAGATCATGTTGATGACTTTTCTAAAAGCGCTTCATTTTGTTTCTTAATTCCTCACTAAAAGTAGCATGGGAAGTATAAGAACATAATTGTAAAAGCACCACAATGGTAAATAAAACCGAAAAGAATAAAAGAATAAAAGGCTAATTGTGTAAATGCCACTCCCAAATCTGCATATTAAATCACTTGTGAGAAATATCATTGCTTGCCCGAGGAACTCACAAGGATGCCATTATGATAATTTTTTGACCAAAATGCCCCTACGTTCTTCCTTCTTTCCTTTTGTCCACCACCTATCTGCTCTGTCCTCTCACTTGGCCGCCACCTCCATTGGCATGGACCACGCCGCAACAAAGCTCGCTGCCAGCTGCTGCTTTGCTCATGAATAGTTCTTCTCCATGCGCATCTGCTGCTGGTCCTTGATATGCAGCTCTACAGGATGGCCAATGCCGACTTGCTCACCACCACAGTGCTCCAGATCTGCTCATGCTTCACCAGCTGATGAGGATCTGCTTTGTCGGGACTCGATCTTAATAAAAGGATTACCCTCTTTGTTTTACTAACAATAGTCTCATGATCAGTAGCTACTGTCCACGGTCAAAGCGACTATTACATCCATCTATAGAATAATACAATGCGACGACTATTATGGTTAAAGACTTACATAATAGACCATAAAGGCCGAATAACATCACAGTCTTGCAGCGGAAGGAAAACACAAGGCTAATTCAGGGCGTAGTGATATGCCAAGGTCATAAACAATCGTCGGGATTGCGGCTTGGTTCTCATAGTTACTGTTGAAGCAATTACAGGAATAATACTCTTCTTCCATATTTGGCCAAATCAACAAGTCAGGTGAGTACAATGAATGTACTTTCAAACATTTTACAAAGAATAATAATAAATAAAGTATGAATAGCTTTGTCCAAATGAGAGGTTCTATCTTAAATTGCGTGTTGCATGATAAGCTAAGTTTTCATTTATAATGTCAGTAATAATTGAAAGCAAGGTAGATAAACATAAAGCAAATTTGAATATAAAATAAAGAACACCATATATCATCAACATGGCATTTGTCATCCTCATTAGCTCTAGCTAATCTTGTGTAGCTCCTGCTACTACACTAGTGGGCAGCTTCCGCTCCCACATTCTTATCCCCATATCCCATATTTCTAAACATTTGAAAAGTGAGTCTAACCAAGTATGACATTGTCTAAGTTATGTCCATGACCGGGACACAACTATTCAAATATTTACACTCTACAGAGGATGTGCGGCTTTACCCATGAGATGTGAGAGTCTCTCTTGTTTCCAAGATCCGATGAACACACTCCACAAGTTTGCCGACACGGATATGATCACGAGGCTTTTCACCTGTCTAGTCCAGCATGCTATCGCTAAACCACGACACATAGAGAGAATGTAGACCTATATTTGTGTCGAGCAACTTCCTATGTTAATCCACAAGAAGCCTCTCATGGAGTTATACTACTCATATGCACTTTCCACCTATCGCCTAGGGATTCATTCGTAGTCTTAAATGAGGTAATAGGCCAAACCTGTCCCATAAGGGGCATTTGGAGGTACGATGTGAACTTGGATTAGTTGCACTAGAGTTCAGTCCTTAACTGACCCCAACAAGATTCCATCACCTTCATCACTTGTGGGCTACACCACAGAAGTGCAAACACCTTAACTTAATGAGTAGGTATTATCTCATCTTTCAACAAAAATGTCCATCTCAATTTCCAACAACAAACTCCACTTCCATTTTTCCACCCGGACCCAAATCCTTCATCACCAACACCATTTGGTTTTGATATTTGATAACAAAATTTATTTTCAGAAATTCCGGTCGGACAATAAATGTCATCCGAGGTACCATAATACTCCTTTTGTCCAAAAATGTAAGGCACGCGCGTATCCCAAGATTTATAATTAGATCTATAATATGTTGGTTATGTGATACAAAATTAATATCATTGGAAAGTATTTTCGAGAACGAATCCAATGATACCACTTTTGTGTCATAAACTAAAGTATCATAGGTCTAATTGTAAATCTTGAGATACGTGCACGCCTTACATTTTTGGACAAGGGAGTATTTCCCACACTTAATTGAAGTGGTCGAAAACTTTATAACATTTTGTGTAATATAGCATGGCTAATCAATAAATAATTATATCACCAAAATCCCACTAATTAAGTTTCAAATGGTGGGTACATAGTCCTAGGGTAAACACGGTATTACTCCCTCCGTCCACAAATGTAAGACGTGCACGGAATTTAAGGTTCAATTTTGACCAACAGTTAAACCAATATTGAATTATATAACACAAAAGTGATACCATTTGAAAATATGTTTAAATATGAATCCAATGGTACCACTTTTATGTCATATAACTAGAAAATTATTAGTTTAATTGTTGATCAAAGTTAAATCTTAATTTATGTGCACGCCTTATATTTGTGGACGGAGGGAGTAGGTAATATTTATCAAACGGAGCACTGCCACCAGTGGTGAGGAAGATGGAAATGGAGGAAGGAGGGAGTGACAGTTTTATTGAGAATAGAAGAATTTGGTCTTTCGCTTCACATAATGGCATTTGGAGTCTATTGAGAAGTCGCACTGGTATTTCTCAAAAGTGATTTTTTTTATTGTGGCATTTCTTAAATACAATTAACCCAAGAATAAATGCAACTACTCACTCTATTTCATTATCTGTAATATTTCATATCTTTAGAGTGGCATACACAAAAATCTCCCCTGGCAATTTATGAAACGCTGGGAGTGCACATAGCCAAGTTTTGCGTTCAGTCCATCAAAAAAGGAAAAAGTATTGCGTTCAGCATTTGACGCACCGAATATGCTCTCTACGCACTTTTGTCACTGGAGTAACTTGTATTTAATCTGAGTTGAGTGCAATCCCTATGCAATCCAACTAGCAAACTATCACGAAAGGGACCTAAGAATTGTAGATGGACATCATGCTGACAATTTGAATTATTACAATTGTCAAAAGAAATTGTTAAACTTAATACTTAGAATGACTTGGACTTTAATGCAAAGGAATATGTATCAAATCATGATGTACACTAATAATTATTTTCTGAATTTTCTGTGATCTTGCTGGTTGGGTTGCCTGAAGGTTGCACGCAATGCGAGATATATGCAAACTATTTGTTATCTACTCTCTCGAGACTCCATGTATTTTCTCCGTCCATAGATATAAGGCATGCACGTTTTTTAAAATTTATCTTTAACTAAGAATTTATTTAATAATATGTGAATTATATGATACAAAATCGATACCATTGAAAAATACATTTTAATATAAAAAACTAAATCAATTTTGTATCATGTAATCTACATATTGTTGAACAAATTCTTAGTCAAAGATACATTTTGAGAGGCGTGCTCACGTTCCATTTATGGATGGAGGGAGTAAGCCATAGAGTATCATTTTTCTTCTTACTCCCTTTGCTTTACTATATATGTCTTCCGCCCACCATATGCACAGACCAAGGTAAGCACTAGATTAAAAAAAGTTAATGAAAAATGACCATACATATCCCTATTAAGCAATAGCACAACTATTTAACCATTCTTAAAATATTTATATAGGCTACAGAGTGGAAAAATTGTAATAACTACACTTCTGATATCTCCGACGGATAAACATTTTGAAACAGTTTATTCCGATGTCAAAGATATATATATATAGTGAAACGAAGGAAAGGAAGTATCACCCAAGTTGGCCATTGGTAGATGCTAATTCTTCATTGCTTTCTTCTTGGCGGTAAATAATCCATCGTCACTGGGTGCACTCTGAGAAAAGATTTCACTTTGAGCTAGATACTTTGTTCTCATGCTTCAGTTTAACATGATTTAACAAAGGATTTATTGACGTAATTTAATGATCTAGGAGAACTACGAAAACATGATATGGCTGGGCGCATATGCACACATCAAACGTGCATTTCGGCTAGGCACGCTCCATCACGTGCGACTGCGACATCATATACTCATCCACGTCCAACACTTGAACCCTAGCCAGTTGGCCTTCGAAAATACTCCCGTCTCAGGTCACGGTGGCATAACACCATCCGTTGTGCCTCATAGGTTAGTGGAAGGTGCGAGGATTAGCAAGAACAACGGCGTGAAGATCTCCAGAATTTGACTAAAGGCACGACGAACACACCGAAGACCAAGATCTTCACGGTTTATATCCTGCCACCATTCTTTGGTGACTCGATCCCATGTCTTGCACCTCTTCCCCGACCTTGAAGGCACAACGAATGGAATTCCGTAGTTGTGATCTTGCGGATGGAATCTGGCTTCAAAGGCTTGCGTTTACACACCTCCAATGTGGTAGTTGATCAAGGCGTCCTACGTTATCCTACTTCAACCAAAAGTATATTAGCACAAAGTAACTGAATCAAAGTAAAATATTTTCTTAGAGGTGGTTCTAGGTGCGCCATGACCCATGTACCATAATGCACAGCTCAAACTAAAATTTACTCAAAAGGACACATTTTAAGGGCATTCATAAATCATAATCCAAAGCCCCAACATGCAGAGGCAGAAATGCAAATTCACACAACTCCAGGGGGGCTTCGGTCCGGTTGGACCCACCATTATTTTTTACCGCTTCGTCATGCCCAAGGGGGGTAAAATAGGAAAAGAAAAAAAAACATAAAGCAATTAAGCAACCGGCTGTAGCCGGTGGGCGCCGCGACGACCAATCAGCTAGACCGCCCGTGCGTGCGGGTGCGGGTTCGTTGGCCGCCCCGCTACTCCCTCCTCGGGCCTCGCGCCCGACCCGCCAGGTAACTCGTCGTTCTCTACCGATCCGGTGAGCTAGCTAACACCTGTAGCCTCACTGACATCCGGGCCCGTCGTTTATATAGCCTACACATGTGACTCAGTGGGATTCGTAGGCACTGGGTGGGTAGGTAATCTGGTACGAAACATTTCTCCGCGTGAGTGCGCGGACTCGACTCAAATCGGGCTCGCTCGGCTGGGTTGCGAGTTCCGATTGGTCGGGACTTCCGTGGGTCGGACTCGAGCCCGACAGCACGACGCGCACGCGCTGCCTGCCATACCAGGCGCGTGTTTGTTGTTGGAACACGAACGATTGATGACACGGTCCACAGAGAATGCTGCTCTCTCGCTTCCGCTCTTGTTTTACCCGCCATGAGCCCATGACATGGCGCTTTACCGGTACCATTTGTTTGTTTCAAGGTAGACCAAGACAGGAAAATAACCCGTGCTCCAGTAACTTAGTACTGCTCCCTACATCGAGAAAATCGCGGTGGATTGGGTCCTCGGACCAGCTATTTTGGACGCCGTGCATGCCGTCCCGTACTTATCGTGCACCTTCTGATCAACGGTGCTGCTCGAATTCAACCATCGAGGATGCGGTGCGCTTCGGTCGTCTTCTCCGCGACTCCAGCCACGTGAAAGGAAAACAAAACCAATCCTCTTGAAAGAAACACGACTTACAAAAGTGTACTTCATACATACACATCTCGCCGGTCAATCACCTGTCACTAAAAAAAAATACAAGCACACCTACTAACCACCTAAATAACAGCTTAATTTTTAAAAACCTGATTTGTCTGCGCCTTGTTGTCTCAAGCACACAAATCAGCAAGACTAGCATGTATACGCCTTGTTGTCTCAAGCATTTAATTGCTCACAAATGCACTTAGTTTTTACATAAAAGAAAATATGAAGTTCTATATCTATAAAATTCCAATTTTTTTTTCTTACCATAAAAGAGGATATAAAGTTCTATATTCTCGCAGAAAAACTCTACCAAAGGCTTGACTCTCGATGTTGATTGACCACTGCTGTTGTTGAACTTCTAGGATTGTTTCGAATCTTAATTTAGCTTTGCACCTAGCTTTACTAGACTAACTGTAATTAGAATCTTAAAAGAAACACTAGGTCGGCAACTGTTGTGTCAGCTCTTTTTCTTTACCTAGCTTATTCCAGAAAGTTTTATTTTTTACCCTAAACTTTAGTGTGGAGTTTAAGTTGAACCCTCCGTAGGTACTTGGAACCCTTAAATTTCAACCGGATGCTTTGAACCCTAAAGTGATTTTGATGGTGGTTTTGTTGACGTGGATGTTTTTACCGATATGGCTTATACGTAGCTGGCAACGTGGATGTTTTATTAAATCTTAACAATGATTCATAGCTTAGAAAAAACATTGAACTAGAAAAGATTGGGAAAATTTTAAGAATGAGCTTGGATTATTTAGAATCAAAACAAAAATTCATAAAAATTAAGAAAATAAACATATTTAGAAAATGTAGTATTCTTGATATTTAATTTTCTTCAAATATGAAGAATAAACAAATTTCTGAATTCAAAAAATTTATTTACTTTTACTTTCTGAATTTTTAAGTATAATTTTAAATTTTCTTTTTTTTGAATTTTTACTTTTGTTCAAATTAATCAAAAGTTGATTCTCAAAATTTCTAGAATTTGTTAATCTAGTTTGACATTTTCTACCCTCAAGTTAATTTTCCTTGTATTAAACCAAATGTGAAATCATATTAAAAATCCATGTTGTCAGCCAAGTATGTGCCATATTTGTAAAATCGTCCACGTTATATGTCACCTCAGCAAAACCATCCTACAAACTGCCTCAGGTTCCAAACATATACAATCTGGAAAGTTGAAGGCCCTAAGCATCTAGTTTTATAGTTGAGGATTTAACTTAAATATCATATCAAAGTTTAGAGTCTATTTTAGACTTCGTAGTAAACGCCAACTAGATGTCCCCTTTGAAAAAAAAAGAAACAATTGGATTTCTAACTATGTAATGTGCTTCGATGGATGCTTGCTCGTCAGTAGGCTTGGCGACGGCTATATTCAGGATTCATAAAGCCACATTTTCAGGCGGGGCATGAACGCATTTAATGTTTCAGTGGTTGCAATCTTTGTGCACATGTTAGGGCTGGTGGGGCGTAGAAAATAATAAAGTTTACCACTGGAAGTTTCAAATATTATTATTGTCATAATTTATATTCGCAGGAAGAAGAATAAGCTTTATTTACTGATCAATTTATATAGTAGAGTTGATAGGTAAAAGGCATCACAAAGGGGCTATATAAATGGCAACTTATTGAATTGTATATACCAATTAGTTCACATAAAGATTCAAATTGAAGGGAAATGTAGGTCGCAAATGTTTTATTAATAATGTATTGGCGGTGTCTTGAACTCAAGACCTCTTGTCTTCGATACAATAATGAATTGCATGCACCAACCAATTACAACAAAGCCTAAGTTAAAGAAGAGACATGCACAATAGATTTCAACACAAACAACTCTGCAGCAAAGCAAAAAAAGAGATGATCAGGGTTGCTCTGGTCGCCATCGTCAACATTGTCGACTAATGCACATAAGTTTATCAAATATGTATAACACGCTTAAAATGAATCTAGGGAGACATTTTCTCCTTGTAATTTTTTGCTACTTGTTCGACGGTATTGGTTATAAACAGGATCACATAAATTGAACTAGTTTTCACGAGATGGTTTCGATTAAAAAAAAGAAACATCTTACGAAGTAGGAAGACAGTGCATTTTGCCACTTAAAGATGTCAGTTTTAGCCAAAGGTTTGGATACCTATGGATAACCGGGTGGATATGGGTTGCACGTTAGGCCCATGGGTTTCAGGTGCGGCTACCCTATATAGTATTGGGTCGAACGTAGGTGTCAATATATATCCATGAGAATCAATGGATACGCAAAAGAGAAATGTGCACCCTGTGTTCCATTTTGTGATGTAATAAGTAAATTAAGTGCTATCAATTATTTGTCTAAGGCAAAGTACTCAATTATATTTTCATTATGTTCCTCGATTTTTTTTATTGCTTATGTACTCTGTATTAGGCCTATAGGTATCCCTTGGGTACATAATAAACACTGGATTCTGTTGGGAATATTCTTTTATATCCACATGTATTTAGATAGATATACAAAGAGTACGATGTAGGTCTAGTCAGCATGCCTTGCTCGAAGATATCCATCCAACTGTCATCCCTAGTACCACTGGCTCTATTCATCATATTACTAGTGAATTCACTAGCCAAAGTAAAATCTATCCAATAACTAATAGTAATACACTTCTAAAATGCTATTTTCATGCTATCATTTATTACCTTAAAAAACTCGCACATCAGCACACGCTTTACACAAGATATTCATGGAACATGAACGGGTACACGCGAGTAGGTGGCTGCAAAATTATTTCTCGTGGCTTCGGACATTCCAGAAGAGCCAGTCCTTTTTCTTCATGTCTTTTAAGCAGTTGCCTCGGAATAAATGAACGTTGTGGGCCCGTCAGCTAACTAATCCCAACTTGCTTTGGTCACACGATGGTTTGATAGTTCTAGAAAACCTTGATTAGGTTGATATTCCTCGCTTGGACCGACTTATTATCGTGCTGCAATAATTGGTATACAAAACCGGATTAAAATTGATTTATGTCATGTACTGGGAGAGATAGAGCGACAGTTTTTGACCCGTTTAAATTTCTAGGAAACATTCCACATTGTAGAAGACCATAAGAAAACCCATGCGTTCCAAACTGAGCCAAAATGAATCAAAGTCTAGACCTAACTGAAGCAGCATGTAAATTTCATCAATTGAAGTGGATAATCTTACTATGCTAAAGCCATATGCAAGAAGATCATGTAAGATTGAGTTAGGAAAAAATGGGTTGTTCTCAAAATTCACATGGCGTGTTTCGCATCCAACAAGTGATTTTGGAAAGAAAAAAACTAGCTCGATTGCTCAAAATTCATAAGAGAAAGGTCAATGGATACTTAACCAATAAAAGTAACAATATTTAAATTAGAAAATAAGCAGGCGAAAGAAAAGATGGAAAGCAATCCCTGTACGGTCATAAGAGTGTAGCCGTACAGTTCATGACACCGGACTTTTTGAAAATAATAACACACCTCATGCTTTAGTGTAAGAAAAGCAAACCCTAGGTTCCCATAAATTATTCAAAGATTTGAGTCCTACAGAAAGTAGGGATTTATGTCAATAAGAATTTACTCCTGACATTAGGAGAAGGAAATCAAACTCTTAATGAGGAATGAAGGGAAATCATGTTGGGAGCCACATAGATCCACACTTAACAAAATGCATTAGTGAGACGAACACCAAAGAAGTCTGACAAAAATGATTAAAAGATTAATCGCTCTATTTCTTTATACTTTATTAATCATAAAGCATCGTAAAGTCACATTTACTTGCTAGGAATGCATTGGAGAGTGTGGAGGACGCGCCCCCTACCATTCCTGTCAAAGACCTTTTTCTACTAAGAGAACGGAGACTCCGGCTTCCTAAAACCCCCAATACCCAAAGACGTTTTGAAAATTCGGGACAAGGGGACTTACTTTCTCAGATAAATAAAGTACTCCAAAAGGAACATAAGGGAAGCTAGTTGAGATCCGGTACAAGTCTAGAGCCAAATTCGAATGGTCTTCCAAACATAAACCTTCCTATGAAGGAAGCAACCAGCGAAGATGTGTGCATACATATTGGTGCTGGGAGACTAATCATATACCCACAAATGGGAAAATAGTGGTATATAGGAAGAACACCATGAGGAAGTTTCTCACAAACAGATTTCCTCCAATCACATTGACATAAGAGAAGGATTTTTGCCGAGCTAATGTAGGCATAAATGTTTTGCAATCACTTTATAAGAGGGAAGTACTTGTGCAAGAAGCTAGTACACCTCTCCATGTATATTCCGTGGGATTTAAATGGATGTTCATTCTGAACATAACTTAAAGTTGATACTAATGCATGGCTTGTTGCACATGGTTTCACTCGAAGGAAGAAACTGATTGTAAAGAACATATTCTCTAGTCATGGTGCAATCACCCTTTAGATATTTAGTCTTAATGGCAGTATAACCTGAATTTTAAAGATGATATTAATGGATGTGGTTAGGATATTTATACGAGAATCTAGATTCGAACATTTTTTGAAGGTATATGAAGAAATATCAATTATGAATCAAGATTAGTCATGTATAGTGTGTAATTTCATAAATCACCATACATGTTAGAATAATCCGAAGGATGTGGTATATCGCTTTAAGCGACCTTTCTACGCAAGAGAGGTTACACGGTCAAATGAGAAATTTTCCTCGTGTGTTTGCACAAAAAACCATCAAGCAATTTTGTATACTCTTAATCTATATTGATGACTTGAACATCATTTAGGCACCAAAAAGACATAGCGGACGCAGAGTGTGTACATGAAGTCTTAAGTTTGAAATGGAATGAAAGATCTAGGTAAGGTGAAGTTGTCTCAATTTAAATAAAACCCACGAAGAGATATAATGCACCAACACTAATCTCGTTCAAATAGAACTGAATAACGATGCAAATCACTTTGTATTTGTGAGTCAAGGAGACCCCATAGAGAAACGTAAGTTTTGGGATCAGAACCCATGCTTTGGGTTTCTCCACAAAACCATGCACGTAAATATGACTCCAGGTAGTCGATTGTACTATAAGAATGCATATAGCTTTATAGCACAAACATCTACCTTATCCTAAGTTTCCATGAAGTTGAAATGGCTCATATAGTACAACTGAAATTGGTTATATTGCACGTGGATGTCATGTATTAGTCCATGATGCACCACTCACGTTGTTCATGAATGAATAAAACAAAAAGGATACTCTGGAATCTCAAACAAGGGTTGTCACAATTTTTAAAACTAATCGTGAGAAGGAAATGATGAAGATTAAATTATTATGTGGTATTGCATTCTACACATAATATTACTCATAGTGTTTCCCCTGAAAATATACAAGTTAGACATGAAGATTTTATCAGGAGCTATCTTGAGGGGAGTAAATACAAAACAAACTTTAGTTATGTGCTTGAAATATGAAAGCTCATGATTTGATTTACTCAGAAAGATCAAACAAAGATAATTACTTTATTCTATGAAGTATTTTATGCAAGCAAGAATGTAGATTTAAGCGCATAATTCAGGAGGAGAAATTCCTGTATTAAGAATTAACCAAACAATATAATAATGATGAAAAACATTACAAGAAATATTGTTCATTGATTAAATCAATTGAAGATTAATCAAACTCAATGGTTGTACTCTTTTTCCCTTTGATGATTTTTAGAGAAGTTTCTCATCCATAAGATTTTTAATGAGGCAATTAGTGCAATGTAAAGCAACTAATGTTATATGCTCTTTTCTCAATTTTTTCTACTGAGTTTTTTTGGAGTTTTAATGAGGCATGAGTATTTAATAATAATTGCTCAAGGGGGGCGTTATGAAACTGGGCCTCCTAGAGAGTGGGTCGGCTAGTGCGCGCCGTGCCTCTAGGGCCCATGTGGTCAAAAATTACTAAACCTAGCTGTCATGTAGATGGTCTATAAACAAAGGGATGATCTTTGTTATTTAACAAATAATTGTAGTCATGAGATCCAATCTAATAAAAGAAAGAGAAACATCACTTCTATATATTTGTATTCATGTCTATTTTATTTTTTATATTGTGATATGTGATTGATTTACATTAGCAATGCGATGTCCATAGGTTTTATAACACATGGTTCACGGTGCACTTGACACCAATCCAGAATAAAGTGACAACAACTGCAGAATAAATACATATTTGGAGTGCATCAAATGCATCAAAAGCAAATATGCGATGCAGATATTTGGACAAGATTTCGACCACAATTCACATTGGAGACTGGATGTCGCTGTCATGCCATCACCAGATTCTTGTGCAGATGCCCAAAATATAATTAAATTTGGTAAACTAGAGAACGCTAATTTCAAGATTTTGCAACCGAAGCCACTGAACCAGGCAAGCCCATGTTTGATCAATTGCTCCTACTTCACTAATCTATATTCTCCGGATATAATTGCACTGATTTTAACTGAGAAATATTTTCAACAACTAAAATGTTAGTTAAACCCAAAATTACCATACTAAGAATTATACCACCCATTTGACCTATGACATATAATTTACCACGACACCACCATAAGGACCATGAATCCGATTATTGTAGTATCATTGATCAAAATTAATTGAATAATGGTAAATGCTAGCTTATGCATAGGTATTCAAGAAGTTAACCAAGTGGCCAATATAGCGGTTCCTGACCTAAATGTCCCTATTGCTGAGGATGAAGTTCAGATGGCACTCAATCAAGCACAGGCAGAGGAATTTGGTCAAGCAGCACCTCTTCATGTGGGACTGGTTCAACTCCTCCCAGAGGCACAAGGTGATCCAGTGTTCACCTCTTAGCAGTTGGGCCGTGGTGCTAGTGAAGCTGCACATATTACGGAAGCAGAGAGACTTTGGGCAAAACACTTTGATCCCATAAGTAAAGCTCTAAACCAGGATGTCACTACTGTTCAGGTACCCGTAAGTTGGCTCAAGTTTGTCACCCTAAATGAGGCAGCGGAGAGCTCAAGGGAGATGGTTCTTTTTTCTGCACTCAAACCTGCTGCTTCTTGCGCTTCTCCGATGTACATGATTTGGCCAAGGGTCAGTAGTTGAAGCATGCATGGCATCTCACTTCCCAATTGCACTGAGACGAGACGTGACCAGGCCCAAACACTTGTAACATATAGGTGTGTGTGGGCGAGAAACCTCCCATGCGCCGCCAGTAATGAAAGGAGACTGGTGAGCCGTTGATGCGCAATATTGGAGCCGCGACGGCATGGCGTTTGACAGCGCACGTAGCGACGAGGCTGAGGAACTTTTGTGCCTTGCGACCGAGGGGTAGTAAATGCTTTTATGCATGCATCTAAGAGTAGGGAGATTTTGACTGTGAGCGGGTGGCGCCGTACTCCGACGGAGACAGGCGGACATCAGCCTCGCCGATATTGACAGAAGGAGAAACGGCACCGACATCTCCGGCCCCATCAACTAGGCCATTAGAATTGTGATAACCATGACAAGCAGGATACTTGATCGGAGACGCGAACACTAGCCTGCGACTCGGGACCTGGGAAAGACTGGACCGAGTGTGATCACACGAAGACTGTCGAACCTTGCCGGGCGCATGATGATAACGGCCACGCTTTAGGATGGGCTTGACCCCAAGACTACGCCCGAAGCGCATGGCCGCAAAGATCTATCGTCCTCTTGGAGGGCGAAACAAAGACCCATTTCTCATCCTGCTCTTGCTCCCAAGTTTTGAACTCTCAGAACCTAGTTTGGGCCACTCTCACCCCAGAGGTGGAAGAAGCACTTGAAGACATCACATCTGTGTTGCCTAAGAGAGGCAACCAGAAAACCAACTGGCTTACTGCAGACCGAGAAGCGGAAGACCCGAAAGGTCCAAGGGCCTAGCTTGTATTGCCAGAAATGCGAGTCTGTACCGGGAACTGAATGTCCAGATGCTGTTCTTTTGTGCCAGAAAACGCATTTGTGCGGACATGCAAAGGTCTAAGCTATCAGGTGCACAATCTAGGCATAATATAAACAGAAGTACACATTAAAGAACATAAGATGCCACTTGCCAGTAAAAACTGTACTCTGGCATTGCAATTACTGTTGGAACGGAAGGATGAAACAGATGTATGAATACAAACTGAAAAAATGGATTCCAATCATGTCGACAAAACTTGTGGTCAGCACAACCTGTGCCACTGCAAATGTTTGCTAGTTTCGTTCGTTCGTCTTCTATCGAAATCGAAAGTCATGCTTTGAGTGTGCTGCTCACCACAAACCAATCATCTTCCACCAGAAGCCTCCGGCGCCAAGCCAGATGATGATGTTAACGACAGAGATGATGAATCCATAGCCCCACCACTGAGCCAGGGGAACATAGCCAGCGCCATAGAAGACAGGAGCTGACCCTATGCCATAGTGGGTGAGGCCACCCATGATGTTCGAGAGGAATGACAGAACCATTGCGGCGAAAAGCGGAGGGGTGCCCAAGGCACTCGACACTGACAAAAACGCAGTGAACATTGCTCCGATGTGTGCAGCACCACTAGCAAAGAAATAGTGGGAGTAGAAGTACAGCAGCACCAAGACACCGAACGAGAGTTGCCAAGATAGACCAAGACCTCCAACAAACTGAAGCAAAAACACATCAAAAGATCATTAAAAGAGATTGGAAAACAATAATGTTGTTAGTCTGGATTAAAAGAACCAAAACATTGAAATCAGGCCTGAAAATGATATTAAACTGCATATCAAATTTATCCAACTAATGCCCCTCATTTCATATTCCTTATTTCATGCAGATGCATCTAAGCATGTCATCACAACCTATTAAGGTCAGCAAGAACCACGAATCCCATTTCAAGTTCATATCTAACAATGTTAAACAGAAACCTCACTATAACATAATAACCCAGCGTACCCCTTTTGATTGATAGTGTTCTTGGTTCAGTGAGTACAGAAATCTGATGCAAATATTTTTTTACAATTGATAGCACCAAGTTAAAAGACTACAATTCAGTGATGCGCCAGCATATAGGAAGCTTCTTGGTGTCAAAATGTAGACTAGGACATATTGTGGTAAAACATATTCCTGATGCGCTCAGCATATAGTAAGCTTCTTGGTGTCAAAATGTAGACTACGACATATTGTGGGAAAACAAATTGGTGATGCTCAGTTTCCATTATCATTACTACCTCCGTTTCATAATACTTGGCATTTTTTACCATAAGTTTCTTCCCAAAATACTAGGCATTTTGAACCAAAAGTTTCTTCCCAAAATGCTTGGCACTATCCTGATCCTGAGAAGAACTTTTTCAAAATGCCCTATTAAACCTACCCATTTACCCAACTTTACTACCTCATTTTACATGCTTGAGATATAAATGGAAGGTATTTTGGTCACATTCTACCCCAAAAATGATTGCCTAGAAACATATAGAAACAGAGGGAGTAGTAAGCAATGTAACTAAATTGTAAAGCTCGCTGATCATAGATCTCACAAGCATAAAGCAGATCACTGGAAGTCACTTGGCATTCTGTCATTTGAAGGGAGATTCAGGGGGAGGGAGAATGGAGGCATACCTTAACAACAGTCTCACTGAACCAAGAGATCAACCCGTATTTGTTGAGGTAGCCAGCCATTGCGATAAGCGCAGCAAACCATGTAAGGGTATCCCATGCCACAGACTCTGCCAAACACTCTTTCCATGTGACAACTCCTGTAATTAGGAGGACTGATAAGCCCAGAATTGCTGCAGACACTGCATCCACACTAAGCATTCCTCCAAAGATCCAAAGACCAACCTGGTCGCATGGACAGCAAAATGTTCAGTAATCAAAAGTTTGCCAGTTTATATTTAAGCAAGATGCAGACAGGCAGATGCAATTAATGTACAGCCATTTTTCAGCTAGAATTACCCCTCTTTTTTGCAAAACGAGGCACTCAATAAGTAAGAAAGTGATGTAAGTACAAATATTTTTGTAGAAATATCTAAATAGACTAAAATTCACCATGGAAAACCACAAAACAATACTCTTGGGGATTTATTCACGGACTGTCTAAACTAGTGAAGGTTTCCAAGTGAAATCATAGTGCGATTCCACAGGTGCCACCTAGCTAAATGGCCTAAGCACTCATCAATCACTAAACAACAGTTGAAGCATAATTAAATTAAGGACCCTGCCTCTCATGTACATAGACAACACCATAATAAATTTAGGGAGCAAACACTGCAGTCATGGAGATCCCATTCCCAAACAGCTCTCTGCATTTCTGAAACACTAAACAAACACAAGAATCCTAACACCCGGCAGATATCATGCATCAAACAAATAATACAGAACAAGAAGGTATGCAAGTTAGCTAATGATTTTAGCTAAAGAAGATTAAAAAAATACTAGCAATTGCAAACTGAGCATGGTTCAAACAAAACTAATGCAGTGAAAAGATAAGAGCTAAATGCCCCATTATACCGTGAGCAGCAGCGTGCCGGCCATGATCGTCTCCTCCTTGCTCATGGGCCCCATCTTCGCCAGGTTCTCCTTCGCCAGGCGTGGTGCATCAGGGCTGGTCTTCACCTCTGGTGGGTAGATCATGTACAGTACCAGCGGCACAAGCACAAGAGAAAGCAGCCCCGGCACAATGGCCGCCTTCGCCCACAGCGTCCACCCGATCGTCTGCCCGATCGTGCTGGCCGTCAGGTTCGCGGCAAGCGGGTTGGCTGCCATTGCCGTGAGGAACATCGCTGACGAAATGACCGATGTCTGGAAGCATGTGAGCATGAGCCATGAACCGAGCTTTCTTTCCGTGCCGTCGTCAGTGCGTGACCCGCACGCCTCGCAGAGGGATTTCACGAGCGGGAGGAAGATGCCACCGGCACGGGCCGAGACGGAGGGGATCGCCGGCGCCAGGAGCGCCTCGGCGAAGACGAGCGAGTACCCAAGCCCGAGCGTGGAGCCCCCGAATGCGGACACGAAGGCGTAGGCGACGCGGTTCCCGAGCCCCGTCTTGATGAACCCGCGCGCGAAGAAGAAGGCGAGCGCGATGAGCCATGGGATGGGGTCCCCGAAGGCGGAGAAGGCGGCGGCGAAGGTGAGCGTGCGGGTGAGCACGGCGGCGCCGAGGCCGAGCAGCGCGACGGCGCCGAGGGGCAGCGGCTGCGTGATGATCCCCACGATGGTGGCGAGGAACACGGCAAGCAGCTGCCACGCGTTGCGGGCCACGCCGGCGGGGGCGGGGATGAGCCAGATGAGCACCCCCGTGGCGATGGTGGCCAGCAGCGGCTTGATGGCCGCGCCCTTCAGCGCAGGCTTCGCCGGCGGTGAGACCGGAGCGGGGGCCGATGCCGGCACCGCCGCGACGGGCGGGAGGAGGCGGCGGGTTGCGGCGGTGGGGGACAGCGTTAGGGGTTTGGGGAGGGAGTGGGAGTGGGAGAGGGAGATGGGTTTGGAGGGGAGGGAGGTAGTGGAGCGGCCGCGGAGGGAGAAGGAGGGGAGGTGGGGGCGGAGGCGGAGGCCCAGGTGGTGGCAGGTGAGCGGCGAGGCCGCCGAGGCGGAGGCGGCCATGGCGGCGGCGGCGGCGGAGTAGGGGAGGGTGGGAATGGAGGAGATGGGAAGGGAGGTGGGGTTTAATTGGATGGACGGTGGGGATGGGGTGGGGCGGGGAAGCGCATTGATTGTATCGGATCGGGCGATTGGTTCGTTCCTGCGTGGATTCGGTGTTCCTGGACCAGGTAGCGAGATTGTCAGAACTTAGTCAAAGAGCAGTACCTTTAAGAACTGCAGATACAAAGTAGACACGAAATCTGCTCGGACGTTCGCTGAGACCCAAGCGTGTTAGGTGATGTTTAGGTATGTTTATTAGAGTTGTTTTTGAATTATAGTTTTCGTGGCTTATAAGCTAAAATCATCTAAATAGGTATTTTTGATTTTTAATTTTCATAGCTTACCTACCATGTGAAAATGTCTAGTTTTTTAAATTTTTATTGTCGAATGCCTCAATTAGTTCAATCTAACTACTATTTTGCTGAACGACCTACAATATTTTCATAGTAGATAGCCCACAACAGTTTTCTCACAATAAATAACTCACAAACATAAGTTGTTTTTTACAGCCCAACCAAACAGGGCCTTAGATAGGTCCGTATAGGCGTATATGACAGTACTCATAACTTTATAAGTGTTCGAAAAAGACTAAGAATTGTCTGATTGTGAAAATATATATCTAATTATCACAATATTGTATTTCTACATATGCAACATAAAAATTATACTATGAAACATTATTTCTTGAGATTTTTCATGTAATAAATTTCGTACGACAAAAATATTTTTTCCCGTGCAATGAAAACTCATCCTATTGAGGACTAGGATGTATAGCATTTCTCTAAGTGTTTATGTGTTACTATTTTTCTTTTATACAGAAAGAGACTTCATTTAGCCCTTGATCACTACCATCATTCAGAAAGGTTCATCTTTTTCCAAAAGGAGATTTTATTTCATATCCTTGACTAAGTACGATGAAAATTGAACCAAACCAAAAGATGAGTTGTGGCACATTTTCCGTTGTGGCTTGTATAATCAGTTTGGGTGTTATTATGCACTCGCAAAGTTTGAGTTGTTCCAGATTAGCTAAGTGTAGTATTGTGTTGAAGAATCCAAATTTTAATATTTAAAGTCAATAATTATGAGCTAGAAGCAACTATCCTTTGTTCCTAAAACGCTAAACCAACTCATAGTTCTAAAAATAGTGGAAAAACAATTTTGAACTATTATTTTCTGGAATTGTTCAACCTAGAGAAAAGTAGAGTTGAAGAATAATTTTGGTATAATATTATCCTCTAGCTAGGGGTGTTCAAATCCGGTCTTTTAAAGTCGTCTCAGCCAGCAGTTTATACTAGCAAACTGAAAAGTTGTAACACTAATGCAATCATTAGTACTAAATGATTGCTTACTGGTTTCTTTAACCTGGGTTGAACACCCCTGCCTCTACCCTCCACTGTATCTATAATACATCATCCATCCTGCATCGTTTTATAAATATCGTCTATACATATCTTAGTATAGAATAAAATCAATTAGAATATGTAGTGTAACTATATTTCCTGAGAGATCAAATAGCATCAATGCAATGAAAATCCTTTGGGACATAAATATTTTTAGTTGAGTTTCTTCAATCAGAGGAAAACTGACTCTAAGTACAAGGTTTTCTCTCAGCCGGCCTAAAACGAGGTGAGGGTTGGCAAACACTATGACGCAATAGCCCAGCCCATAGACCAAGTCCATTCAAAATACGCACAAAAGGAGCCCCACGTAGCCTAGACATAGTGGCCTCCGCGGTATGTGGTTGTTGTGGGGAGGTCCGTCCCAGTGGACCTTGTGATCGTGGTTGAGAGGAGCGGTCCAGATCTCTCCGATCGGGAGAGGATTGGAAGCACCCTGTCCGTCCGTTTATCGCCAGGCGCCAGATACCAACATGACGGCCACCCTTGACCCTTGCAACTCTTCAGAAGGCAAAAAAGCCTGCAGCCGAGAGGAACGTGCATAGATTTGGCCTGCCACCAGTCACCTCCACATGATTTCACATCAGCGATTGTAAGTGAACTGCCAGTTCAGCATCAGTTAAAATAACACTTGTGCTCGAGACAGAAGAAATGGATGATCTGTTGACAAAGGGATAGATCAGGAATTCAGAATCCATTCAACGCACAAGATATGCAGCATAATGTAGAAGACAAATCAGCATCATGGTTGGTGAAAAGGGTGTGGACTATTATCTGCTGAAGCATCGTGTCAACACCTTCTGGGGAATAAAAGGGCTTGCTTTTCCAAATCCAATTCTTCACAATATCACTTTAACTAGCCTTTTTAATAGAAAGCTGTGCGAGAAATGATTTAGTATTACAATGGAAACAAGATAACACGATCCCCAATAGATGTTTCTTTCACACAAAAAGAGGCATCTTTAGTATCGCCATATTTCTTCCTTTTTCCAAGTCAAAAAGATGTGAGTGCCAATGCTACAATCACATGTGGTGTCCAAACTCAAATGAGAGGCCTGTTGAGATACCCATACATGTCAAAGCGTCAACTGAACAAAACCAACAAGAGCATCCCCTGATTCAGTGTTGGCACTACAACAGAGCCTCAATGTCAATCTCAACAAAAGTGCAGGGGTCCGGAATGCCAAATTTTCTTAGCACCTGCATGTAATATAGAATAGGTCAGATCAATTATTCAATATGACCAAATATGCCCAGGTATACCTACATAATATAGTATCTAAGCTCACAACTCATTTTAAAATGTTTCGAATTAGGTGCTTCCTGTCCTTATTTATAGAGAATATGCTTTCACTGTTCTTATTTCTGGGACCATCAGCATTTCATATAATCATATACGCACAAGTTAACCATACAGGTCAAGCTCTCCATTCATTTTGTCACTGGAAGGATTTTGTGGTACTTCTGCCAGAACTGGATGGCTTATATTTTACAGAAAATCTGGTGTTTTCACCCTAAGAAAATCGAGTTCAGATATGACTGCAAAAACTACTAGACCATAGACGGTCCAAAACAGTTAGTATGGCATATTTGCTTGAATATATAACGAAAGAATTACCTCAGCATGGACAATTCCTAAATAGCCAACCTGCTTCCCATTGCTCATAACAACCTTGCATTGCCTTTTCGTAAAGAACTCAGGTTCCTATAGACAAGACATCAGTATAAATGTTCATAATAGCAAAAGATATATGGTTTACTTAAATGCATTGAGAGAATCTTAAATGCTTACATTTGTAGGGACATAGTAGGTCTGGCCAAAATTGATGTGTGGAGCTCTTACGACTTTGACAATCCTATCCACCAAACCCATAATTTCCTGGATAATTCATAATAATTAGCCAAGGCCTACAAAGAAGCTCTGTAAATATCACTCGCACAAAAAAAATCATGTGTATTACCTCAAATCCAGAATTACTATTACAGTACAAAGCTGCAAGTCGACGATTATTAGAGGCACCAACATCATGTGACTTATCCAATGCCACTACATCACCAACTTCAAAAATCTGCATACATAACCATGCAAAAAATCAAAACTATGGCTAACATTTCCAATTGGTTCTGGCCAATATAAGCAGCTCTCTTGAAAGCTCTCCATTTAGAAAATCATGATATTACATTAACAAAGATAATTGTGCATGATGTTGAACCAATATTAAGACAATTGTGTGTGAGGTAGAACCAATACTAAGACAATTGTGTGTGAGGTAGAACCAATACTAAGATAATTGTGCGTGAGGTAGAACCAATATTATATGTGTCAGCCAATAATTAGATTGTTATATAAAAAGGGAGTATATGTAATAATTAGACAAAAGAAAAACACCTCAATAACACTGTGCTAACACTAAGCAGATGAAGATTGTTGCTTGTTTTCACCAAGTACCTTTATGGGTCTTGGATGGTCTATATTATGCTTCAGCGTTTTCAACAAACATGACATAAGACTAGTTCTAACAACCTGCAAGATCAGAAGCAAGAACATCATACATCACATACTGGAACAAGCTCGTGGAAATTATATTTCAAAATCCTACATATGAAACAAATGATCAATGTAAAACTGTGTTAATTTCTTTTCTAATGAATAAGTGAAGACAGCTAAAATATGAATGACTGCAGATGTCAGGAATATGATAACAATATAAAACTAATAGCATCCAAAAGTTACATATTGATCAGAAAAGGCAGAACCAAAACATGTCATCAACTTACATCAGTAAATAATGTGCAATAGAGAGTGGTTGTTGACGCTACTCATTCATGATGTAACTCATATGCATAGGTAAATTATCAACAATATTTTACAGAAGAAAACTAACAAGGATATTCAGCATAGAAGACCAGGCCTCAGAGTCTCAACGGATCAATGCTTACGCTGCTCATGGATTAATATGCAATTGAAAACAGAGAAGATTTTTGTACTGCAACCAGCTGTAACAAAAAGTAAAAAAGCCAATCATAAAGATATCCTTGAATACTTGAGCAATTCACCTCAAATTCAGAAGTACGGGGGTTTGCAATAATGACTGCTTTGTTTCCGTCATCTGTCCTGTTTAGCATGTCAAAGTTTTCTTCATGTGAAGTCAAAACAAACGTGAGCACCTCCATATAACCAGCTCTTGTAACCTGTCCCCACAAACATTTTTCCCAGTACACGATCACTTGGTCAATATATGTATATATGGAACACAAGTAAAAGATTGCTAAGAGGTAACGAATATCTTGAGCACTCAATATCTTGGGTACCTCAGCACGAATTTTATCAGAGAAAAGATTTAGTGGTTGCCTTCCTCCTATTGTCATAGACTTCGGCTTTGATTTTGGCACATTGTTGTACCCATAAGCTATAGCAACATCCTTTATGGAACAAAAAAGAAAATCAAGCAAACAAACTATTAAAAAAATTATGAATAAATAACTACAAAAAAGGCTATGATAGGTAGGGAATCGCAGATTTTACCTCCGCCAAATCACGAGCATGCAGAATGTCACTTCTCGTAGGAGGGACAGACACCGAAATACGAGGCTCCCCTTTTGATGGACAATGTTCTGCTTCCAATTGCATTTTGTTCAAAAGGGAGATAACCTGCACTTTCAAGTACAGTCAAATAATTTCACTTGCTCAAGCATGCAGACTTAAATTCAGAGAATCCAAGCAGAAAATAGGCCATTAAGTAATTATAAAAAATGATCCTTTAATTTAGTTCTAGCTACAGGAAGAACATTGCGAATTGCATTTACAAAAACCAACTAATCTACGAAGAAGATTAAAGTCTATCAATCTTTCAGTAACTAATCCGGATATGAGGTCCTTGGTTCCCATAAAAAAAATGAGGTCCTTGCGAATCTTTCAGGCATTAACAGATATACCTGTGTCTCATCTAAGGAGATGCCAATGGGCCCAACAATATCAGAGAGTGAAACCTCCATTTTATAACACGAAAGATCAGGGTAAATGGCTTTGCTTCCATGATAAGATACCACTTCAACTGGTTCCACTTCAAACTTATTTTCACAGTATTCTGAGAACATTGCAACCTAGACACATAAACAACAAGCGCATCAATAAAAGAACTCTAATCTTCATCCAAAAGGAAGGCATATTTTCCATCTAAAAGATAGCATTACATTACACCTACCATTGTATTCAGAACAATCTTTGCTTTTGTAAGGTCAGTACCAGTGCATTCAATAAACACATTCCTTGTCTTCAGGGTGATAGCAGAATGTGCACCATTGATGATAGGAGGTAAGGATAATACAGTTCTGCAAAGTACTAAAGTGTCAGCTTGCTGTATGAGCAGTAAAAACCAAGGACCCAAAAACCAGATACAGAACAAACATCGGACCCTACCCACAGTACTGGTTTAAAACTGGCAAAATATTGTGAGCCAAGATTTTGAATGTTCTAATCGATGGGTAACCGGCAGGAATCAGCCTGTTACCGATGAAAAGGGAAACAACATGGCAGTTTGACACAATACATCCATGGCATGGTCTAGATAGCAAATATTCAATAGAACACGGTAAAATTCAATGCTTATATGACTATTGAGTGATGAGAAGGCTTCAAGTTGTTGCTTCATTCAACATGATTTAACTTCATTAGCTAGCAACATGCATACATTATTGCTAGAGTTCTAAATTTAACACTTAAACGGTTACCGCCAAATTTTTTGTCCCTGATGCAAACAATATCTACATCATTAGTATTAAAGAAAGTATGGTGATCGAACATGGGCATTACCTTTTTCAACAAGATCATATGCCTTGTAAGAAAAACAATGAGAAATGTAACAATAGCAACATGGAATTGGTTTACCTGTTACTATCATATATAACTGGGTAAACTGGAGAGTTCTCGATTATATGCAAGAACTTCTTCAACTTCATGTCTGACTGCTTCAAAGAAAGAGTAAGCTATGAGTAACCAAATATGTGAAGACAGAGTACCCAAAGGAAATCAGAATACATAACCTAATAGAACTACACAACTTCAAAAATTTACAGTAGCCATGGTCATTAGTGGCAATAGTAGGTGTAGCTACTTACTCTGTAGAAATCCATCAATGCATCAGCTCTGAACTTTTGCTCCTAAACCATACAACAAAGCAAACAAAAAGAGGAAAATGTAAGTCAAATCTGCTGCTTTCCCAGTAACTTGAAAAAAAGATAGTAATAAAGCTCTAATGTGCAAAATAGGTATAGTATATCGCCTAGTTGAAAGTGGTGAATTCTTTTACCTGTTTTAATGGCACAAAATCGATTTCCTGTGGTGGTAGAGCCTGGGAAAGACAAATTAATACGCTAAATAAGAAGGATGAGAGAAATCAACAGGGGCATTTGCATTGGCAAATGATCAGCTATATAACAAACAGAAAACAAATATTTATAATTTTTAATCAATGAAAAGAGGTTATCTTGAAGAGGCTTGGACATATACGCACAATATGATATATACCATAGTCAAGCAATTGCTCACAAGGTCAAAAATTTCTGCCAAAATCTTTAAACGTAAAGGAATTTATTCAACTTATGGGCTTATACGCTGGGATAACACCAAAACAGTGGGGAGCTTCTGCACTAGGTTTAAATAATAGGGCTTAAGCATCCTCCAGAATTTCGCTTCTCTAAAAGCTGGTGGAAAGGAGCTTCAGTTTATGAATAAAGGTGGGTTTAAGCTTCCAGTGACCTTAAGACGAACCTGAATCTCCTCAAACAGGGCCTGAAGGCAGTGAAAAGGGGCTTTTGGGGCCAATAAGCTGAAGCATCAACAGGAGCTAGCATAGTGGAGAAGGGCAAAATCAACTAAACAGGCCACAACATGTCTTGTGTTTATTTTTCCCTACTAATTTTGAAGAACTTAACTACCTTTGCCAAAAACTCAAGCATAGATCAAAGAGAAATACGTCCCCCCACCCCCCAACCCACCCTGCCAGCCACAGAAAAAGAAAAAGAAACATCCAGAACACATGCAGAGAAACAGTGTGGATGTGTGTGTGAGAGATATAGAGCTGTCTGGGATGCACTTAAGATAGGGAATAGCGCATATTGAATAACAGCTGTAGTTAATTGCACCAAGGTAAAAAAAATATTACCTCGTATGAGAAGGGTCCTTGTAGCGTGTCCAAATCATGGGTACCAATAGCAACAAGAGCTCTCTTCCTGTTTTCCATCACAACATTGTCTGAGTTAACTAATTACTGTATCAAGTGCGATCATCTCAAATATAACAAAACTACCACAGGCAACCAGACAAGTTTTACCGGCAAATATTTTGGTGGAGTTTGTCTTGAAGATCAATGAAGCTATTGTATCTGGCTTCATCGAAAGTTACTCCTCTTAGGACCGCACAAACTACGTATGGTCTAATTTGTGAAGTCTGCAAAAGAAATCAAATATCCTTAGGTCAAGGCTTTGACTTTCCATTCATAGATGAGCACATATATCATCCACTACCATTCTGGAAAAAACAGGGTAAACATTTTCAAATATGACATTAATTCGTCACTTTATGTGTCATCTGCTTCTAACGTCTGGGATCTCAAAAGCATGGACATGTTAACATCTAAGGATTTTTATTTCTTCTTCCTGCTATATAAATGGTTAGGGTTACAAGAAAAGATTTACAAAACGCATAGATCAAACATAACAGATATATGCATTGAAAATTAAACTAGTGTGTTAGTCCACTTTTTTCTTTTTCTAGAATTCTATCTTTCTCAACCATTTAACTCATTGAGTCATTTCTCGTTTATTTGAACACATTCTTCTATACCAGTTATCCATAATATCCAAAAACAAGTGGTTCAAGAGAATTCCCAATTTAAGACAAACACCAAACCGCAATACTCTGCTCATCGATTTTATCTACAGCCAACGCATATTCATTACCCAGAGAAAGCAAAAAAAAACGAAGAAATTCAACCTTAATGATTTTTCTTATATATCTTTTCAAGAATATTATTTGAAATATGTTGTAACATGGTCATAAGACATGATCAAGAAATCATGCAAAATCTGTACAACATCCGTATAAGAAAGAGCAAGGTAAGGGTAAAAACATGTAAAAATGGGCCTGGCTGGTCAACCCATTACCTGTGGTCTAACATGCATCTGAAGCATTGAACCACGAAGGGTCGAAGAAACTTGGAATATAGGGGTCGCTTCAGTCCCAGTAAAAATGCGAAGAGCTCTTGCTATCCCTTCAAGACATAACAAATCATATCTGCATGGATTGTAATGAAGATTTAACTGCGGAAGTAATGCAATGATATTTCTTTGTAATTGTTTGACAACCAACAAGTCATCTCCCAACTGAACCTAATGGTTGATGTAGTAGAAGAATGAAAAACCAATACAGACCATGAAGGCATTAAGCTAAACAAGACAGTTCCAGTACATATTTAATGCAGCAATATTGTTCAGTAGATGACATTGCCATCCATCCAATGAAGATTGCCAAGTTGAATACAATGTGCTATGTGGAAGTTCAACTATTTGAAGTCTTAAACTTACACTATATGCAGATATTAAGAAAAAGCATAGGTTCTTATACTACATGTCTCAGACACAGAAATTACCGAATCAAAGATAATCGAGGAAAATCAATTATAGATCATTATTTTGCTAGCAACAAGAAAGAATTACTTAGTGCACTCAAAATGAACAGAAGAGCTGAACTAAATACAAAAACAACAAAACAACATAAACAAGCTAGAACCCTACCAGTAACAAGAGTTTACAAACAAATATAGAAACACTACATCCACGAAGCCGAAGTCATGAAAAATAAAATAAATCAAAGTGGATAAAACATATACACGTTGAATCACCGTAAATTAAGCAGCATGAACTGACATTAGTACAGATACGAGGCTAATCTCCACAAAGTCCTACAATTGAGCGAGGCATGGGATGTGGAATTACACCGTAAACACTTAAATCTTTGAACTGACATAGCAGAACAAAATTTGCTCGTAACAACAATGTGTTCAGAAACAAAGGAAAGCAAAGGCCAGCTGGGATAAGCACCAGTAGGACTACAACTAGGGTGACACCGATTCATAGAAGCCAACCTTAGCCAGATTTCTGCAACAGACTCAAGCATCATACCCACATACATCCAGTTGGACAAGTAGCACCTCAATGCAGACTAATTGAGCTAGTGATACCGAACACAGACAGACATCGAGCATCATACCACTCAATTCCGTGAAGTTTAGCCACTAGCACAAACAATTCAGCTGGCAAAACTGAAATTTCCTGACCTATTGGCGGCAACCTCGATCTTGTAGATGACCTCATCATCGCCGTCCGCCTCGCCATCTTCCTCCAGGTGCTTCTCCTTCCGGATGATGGCTTTTTCAGTGGTCTACACAAAACCCAGGAAGCAAATCTATCACACCAAACACCCAAAACCAGAGCACGCGAGCAGGAGAAGCCACAGATCCGAGCGCCTCACCACGTCGTCGAGCTCGATGCCGAACTCGAAGCATAGCGCCTCGAAGTCCTCCTGCGCTGCAGAAGGCACAGCAAAGCAACGAGATTAGTTCGGGTCTCTCCGCTGGGGTTAAGGAGGGGACGGGCGCGGCGTGGCTCGGGGTGGGAGGCGCTTACTGTAGGCCCTGCCGAGGGCGGCGAAGAGGCGGTCGCGGCCGACGCTGACCGTAGGCATCCCGGCGGTAGGGGTGTCGCTTGCCTGCGGCGGCGCGCGCGAGTTGGAAACCTAGCGAGCGACGGCAGCGGAGGCGATGAGGCGAGGAGGGGTTGGGCCCGGGAGGGGCTTTGGACTGACAGGTGGGGCCGGTGTTTGGGTTTTATCACGTGCGGCGCACGCCCAGTTGTTGGCCTGCACAACTTGGCTGTTAAAGAGCATCTCCAACCGGTTCCGTATCTCACTCGTTATCCCTAAATTTGAGGAACATGGATCAAAATCGTGTTCTAACCGGTTTCCGATCGCTCTCCCGTTCCACATCTGGTTCCTCATCCCCCGACCTCAATTCCCGTCGCTAGGAGTGGCTCCTCGTTCCCCATCTCCAAACCACCGTCCTCGGACTACTCCCTCCCGCCAACCGCAGCTGGTCCGTGTAGTTCATCCCACCGCCGCTCGGAGGAGTTTGTCCCCCTGCCGCTCAGTTTTGCTCGGAGAAGGCCGGATCTCTGCCGCGGTGACCGCACGAGCAGCAGCAGGTGGGACGTCTTCGTGGATCCGGCGGCCATCAACATCGGTGAGCTCCTTGTTCCTCCCACGATCCTCCTCACCATTCGTTTGAAATCCCCCTAGTATCAGACCTGTCAAATCCAGATCGAGGCCAAGGAAGGGAGGGCGCCGTCCGTGGAGAGGGGAGTAGGAGATAGACAAGCAGGCCGTCCAGATCCAGCCTCTAGGAGCAACGCTACCTCCCCGAGCCGCGCCGCCTGCCACAGCCTTGCCGTTTTCGCCGATCCGGCGACCTGGTCCTCCACAAGGTGCGTCGTGGTTTGGTTCAGCTATTCGATGATTTCGTTCTTGATTCATTCGCTGCTTGCATCAATTATCCGTCGAATCCGAGCCGTGCGTGCTTTTCCCGTTGCTGCGCTGCCAAACATTCTAGCTATAGTTCGTATGCAAATTTTAACCAATATAGTTCAACTAGGCCTTGCCCGTTGCTGGGCTGTCCTTGAACAGCTGCAAGAAGAACTGAGATACTCGTCTTGCTAATTTTAAATTTTCTAGCTGTTCCCATGACCTTTCGGTAATAGGAATTTTGGGGAGATGAAAAAATAGGAGCACTGTTTATAGGAAAACTGAAAATGATCTAAGAATTGATGCCATTTCTAAGAATTTTCTCATCTTGGCAAATGCATGTGTATGTAGATGAGAAATATAAGACACTTAGATTTAGATGGCTGAATCTGCATCTGTAATTTGTGGTAGCTGCAGGGAATCACAAGGGCTTTGCTCTCATGTAAATGAAAATAAGACCCTTCCACCCATGAACCATGAATCTTGTTATTGAACTAAATTCAGTTGTTTCTCGCTCACTGAATTGTATTACTACAAAGCTTTATATTACGTCTTCCTTTCTATTGCTGCAATGGCCTTGAAGTTATTTATTATCCTGCTGCTGTTTTCTAGAGGCGTTATGCTAATAGGCCAATTGTTGAACTTGAGGCTGTAGCACAGGAAGACTAAAGATAACTGAACTGTGTCTTGCAAAGCTTTTCTCATCAGAGAGTGCTGCTTCCCCTACTACAACAGAAAGTCATACAAGCCAATCGGATTAAGCAGCAGGTATTGGAACAAATCTATCTGTTAACATGTTCCATACTACAAACATCTGTTCTTTACTCCACTTGTTTCAGATTTTTGTTTGTCATCTATCCTATATCTGTATGCTAGCCGTATTGTCCTCACATGCTTGCATTTTACTTACAGTGGTAAATTTATTGTTTTATCTGTTCAATGCTACCAAGCCTGGAATTCTCTGTTTCATTCGATCATTTCCATGGCCACTTGAACTGATTGTTGAGTGAGCTATTACTATTTGCCTTTTCAGTAGTACTCCCATGATTAGTAATAGCTTATAAATATATCAATGAAATAAACAACAAGATTTGTTGCAGGAATTAGTCGCAGTGATGGATAACAAAGTGAAGAGAAAGAATAAAGGTTGGGTATGGACAATTAACGAGTTATAGGACATAGCAAGTGCCATTAAGAATTTAGTCATAGAAAACTTACCAACCAATGCTAGTACTGGCTCGGGTGATATGAGCATTGTGCTTCTTCAAATAGAAAGATTAGCAGACGACCTTGAACAAGTTGGGTTGCAATCAAAGGAGTTGCTTCCAAGAGAAGAAGAGATAGAACCTGAGGAAGAGGTGAGCCAAGAGGACACATTGACCCTGACGATCTTATCCCAAGTGACTATGAGAGCGATCATAGTGTTGAACCGGATTTTTGGGACCGGTGTGAAGATGAGGGCATTGAATGGGACAGTGATGATTCCACCATTGGTTTAAGGATATGTTGGATGTAAATTGGTTAGGTAGAGTAAGAATCTAAGTAGAACTATTTAATGCTATTAAAAAACTTATGTACTCAGTTTGTGTTATGACAATTATGGTACCTTTATGTGATAAATTGTTCTATGTTTTTGAGTATATGCTTAGTGGAATCGTATTTTATATGCTTGTTGAATTAACATGTGCTTCACACAATACAGAGTATGGAATTGTTTTATAACCTGTTGAGTGACGGAGGAATTGAGGGAGCGGTTTGGGATGAGATGAAAAATTGTAGCCCCGTTGTGGAGCAGCAAATGCAAACTGAACAAGATATTCCACCCAACAAGAGTATGAACAAGAGATCAAAGAACTTCAATGACAAGGAAGACGAATTGTTGGTGTCCGCATGGCTTAACATAAGCATGGATGCAGCTCAAGGTAATAAACAATCTCGCTCAACTTATTGGAAGAGAATCTATGCGTACTTCCATGAGAACAAGGAGTTTGTCTCTGACCATTCTCAAAGTTCCCTTCTACACTGTTGGTCCACTATTCAAGAACAAGTGAACAAGTTATGTGGGTGTTTTGACCAGATTTCATGGAGATGACAAAGCGGGGTGACGCAGCAAGATAAGATAATTTAATATATCTCTAATTCAGTCCTGAACACATATGTAGCTTGCTTGTTTTGTAATATATATTTTCTATTGCAGATTATTCAGGCTTATGCTCTGTATAAGGAGGAAGAGGGCAAAGCTTTTCCTTATTTGCACTGCTGGAATGTATTACAACACCACCCTAAGTGGTCTGACAAGCTGTCACAAAAGAAGCAGAAGGTTAGCTCCAGCTCAACTCCAGATACTTCTAGTCCTATTTGTTCTAGTGCTACCCCTTTGGGTCCTGATGTAGATGCCCCCACTGCTCAAACGGATCCGTTCACGGGACCTACTGGTAAGAAGGCGGAGAAAGAACGGATCCGTTGAGCTAAGAGTAGTACAAGTAGTACAGGAGATAGCCTTGGCATTGGATAACATTTGGGAGAAGAAGAGAGACATGGAAGTTGTCGACGTACAAACGCCGGTATCGGTGGTCCGGAAGGACCCCCTTTGGGATTCGGCCGGGGAGGCAGAGATCTACGAAGCTACGCCGGAGCTAAAGCTTGGCGGTGTATGGAAATGGGAAAAGACACGGTGATTTACCCAGGTTCAGGCCACCTTCTAGGTATAAAATCCTACGTCCTGCTTTGAGTGTATTTGATGTTTTATGGAGAGATTACAAAGAACTAGCAGCACAGATGCCCATGTTCTTCTTCCTCTAGGGTTTGTTCAATTCTACTGGAGCCGGTCCAAAGAGCCTCCCTCTTTGCATGGCCGCGGCTCTCCCCTTATATACCTGGGGGTCACCACAATGGCCGAAAGGGAAATATCTTGCCATGAAGCTTGTCGCGGAAGAAACCCGGCATGGGCAAACCACGTCGATGGTTGATATTCGCTGTAGCGGAACAGTGCCAGTCACGCCTTGGTTGGGAACCGAATCATCATGATGAGGGCGCGTCAGGAGGTGAAGATTTGACATCTCCTGACATGGGCTATGCTGCAACTACCCGGGCCCCACGGACCAGGTGCAGAGGGCATGCATATGGGCGCGCGAAGGCGCGCCCTTAAAGTCAAAAAGGGGTGTCAGACCTCTCCATTCCCTCCAAGACTGATAGCTGACAGGGCTTATCACTTGGAGGGATGAGAACCGGTCAGGACATCGCCCTTGGTCCGTAAGGACTTGGAATAGACGGGCATTTAATGCACCTGGCATGGGCATTAAATGCCCCTGACACAGGCATTAAATGCGCCTTTTGGGCCACGCGGATTGAGGAGGGGCCCCCGAGCACTCCTCCTAGGCCGCTCCGTCATCTGGGCAAGGTACTCGGCGCCCCAGACGGGGGCCGGGTCGCCGTTAGTGCTCGGGGTGAGCCCCCCGAGCACTTCTTCTTGGGTGCTCGGGGTGACCCTCCAAACACTTCTGCTTGCTTTGTCCTGGGCGGGGACCATGTTGCCTTTGGGCTTTTCGGGAAACGCCATTAAGGGACGACTCGGGGCACCCCTTGATTTAGCCGAGTGGAACAGTGCTCGGGGTGAGCCCCCGGACACCTCTTCTTTAACTTCCACGTTCTTGGCGACGTGGCGTCAAGTTGGGCCTTTGCCAGCGGTTTAGGGGACCCTGGGCCCCGTAACGCCGACAGAAGTCCAGAAAGAAATGAGAAAGGAAGAGCGATACAGGGAGGCATATGCACTAGGACAAGAGAAGATCGCACTGGAGCAAGTGAAGGTGGCAAATGATAAACAGAGGATTGCATTAGAGCAAGAGAAGGTTGCACTGGAGCAGGAGAAGTTAGAATTGAAGAGGCGGACGGACGACGAGAGAATTATGAGCATGGATATTTCTAGTATGCCCATGCCACAGCAGGATACTACTTGAGTCTTCAGTGGGAGATCATAGCTCGTCGATCTAGTAGGTAGGGATTAGTGTTCTTGTACTATGTATTTTGGTAAGACTACTGCTATTTGGACATCGTACTAATTTCATGTACTTTGATGAAACTACTATTTGGATACAACATTGCATCTTTATTTATGAATACAAATTACATGAGAACTAGAAATACATTACACACTCAAAATAAACTAAAAGACTCAAAGTACTTTAGCAGACTCGAAATACACTAACACAAATAGACTTGAATTATATTAATCAGCTCGGAATACATGAAGTACTATATCCCTCCGTGGCGTGCCCATATGTGCTCCACTAGATCATTTTGAAGCTGAGAGTGAGCCTGCCTATTTCTGATAGAGTGATGAGTTTGAATGAATTCATGGAGTTCTGATGTATAGACATGAGAAATAGCAACATTTTCTCCCATCCCATTTTAGTGGAAGTCTTGATGGCCTTCGTCTCGCTCGTCTTCTATTATCATATTATGCATGATGACACATGCGGTCATGATCTCTCTTAGTGTGTCTTGATCCCAGAACCAAGCTGGCCCTCGCACAATGGCAAAACGAGCCTGTAGAACCCCGAATGCTCGTTCCACATCTTTCCTAACTGATTCTTGAGTCTGAGAGAAAATTTTCTTCTTATTGCCCTGTGGAGACGGAATGGTCTTCACAAATGTTGCCCACCTAGGATATATGCCATCAGCCACGTAGTACCCCATTGTGTAGTCGTGGCCGTTGATGGAGAAATTTACTTCTGGAGCTTCCCCCTCAGCTTACTTGGCAAATAGAGGGGAACGATGTAGAACATTGATATCGTTATGAGACCCAGGTAAACCAAAAAAGGCATGCCAAATCCAGAGATCTTTCGAAGCAACAGCTTCCAGAATAATTGTGGGCTCGTGCACATGTCCGGTATACATGCCTTGCCATGCTGCCGGATAATTTTTCCACTTCCAATGCATGCAATCTATGCTACCTAGCATGCCGGGAAAGCCCCTCTCCTCTCCAATGGCAAGCAATCTAGCAATATTGTTCTCATTTGGAGATCTCAGGTACTCATCTTCAAAGATTTCCACAATTGCTTTCACAAATATTTTTAGGCTTTCTATAGCAGTGCTTTCACCAATCCGAACATAATCGTTGGTTGCATCTGCTGCTACTCCATATGCTAGCATCCTAAATGTTGCAGTAATCTTCTGCAAAGAAGATAACCCTAGCATTCCAGCATTATCTCTTTTTTGCATAAAATATGCATCATGCTCTTCTACAGCTTGCAATATGCGTAAAAAAGAGGATGACTCATCCTAAATCTGTGCCGAAAAGAACCACGAGAGATTGAAAGAGGATGAAGAAACATAGCTACAGAAATTTATTGCTAATTGCAAACCTTCGTCGAAAGAGCGTTGGGCCGTACGTAGGAGACTCTGCAAAGTAGTCTTCATATAGTCTACTCGCCGTACGTAGGAGACTCTGCAAAGTAGTCTTCATATAGTCTACTATGTCCGGCTCTTCTATTGCGTTGGAGTACTTGATGTCCATGCACAGAACCACCATGGCGTGGAGCATTCATAAACTCGTGATATTTATGTGCTAAGTATACTGCGGCAGCAAAGAATTCATCGTCATCATTGGACGACGATGAATCCACAAGAGATTGGTAGAGTGAAGTGTCGGGATAACTCATTCTGATGGAAGAGAGCAGAATGCCAAGAAGGGATACCCTGGAAGGGCAAATGTCATTGCTTATATAGACCCGGAAAATATAGCCGTTGGGAATATAGCTGTTGGAAATATAGCCGTTGTGAATATAACCGTTGGGAATATAGCCGTTCGAAATATAGTCGTTACAAATAGACGTAATAAGAATTTAGCCGTTACAAATATAGCTTTTATAATTAAACCCATTAAAAATAAAACTGTCTAAAATATTATTTTAGTTATAGGATATGAATAAAATATAGAGGAGTGGGATATAGGGAATGAGGAATAGAGAATGGGTTGGAGGGAGTGGAGATATAGGGAGAAAATATTTTGAGGAAGCTCCCCATATGGAGATACAAGGAATAGAATATAAGGAACCCCTTGGAGATGCTCTAAGCTGAGCTCCGGTGGAAAGGAAGAGATGATGAAAGAATTTTGGGAGGAGCCAAGCAGCGGACCTCCCGCTCTAGCCGGTGCACGCCATGCCTCCTCTTACTTTTTACCGCGTCTCCTCCGCTTCGCTGCCTCGCTTCTTTTCCTCGCACCGCGCGTCACCGCAGCATCCAGCAGATTCACGTATTTCTTCTTCTCTTTCTTCTTCTCCTTCTCCTTCACCCACAGTGCTCTTTTCTTCATTGCTGTTTGTCATCATGTCCGGTGATAGATAAAAAACATTAAACAACTCACATTTAATAAGTCCTGATATTGGTCACGATGAGCCAACGATATATTCCTACAGGTTGCCATGGTGCGGTTTCGGTTTTGCTAGACTTAAAACCTACAACCCTGCAGCAAGTCTCTCTAGTCGCTTCCTCTGTCTTCTCCATCGGCGCACCGATAAAAGAGAAGGAGAGCGGAAAGGGGAAGGAGCGGCACCGAGCTCAGGAGGAGGAAGATGACTATCATGTGAGCTCCTGTCGTTCCATGTGGTGCGTGTGGAGAAGCCCCCTGAGAGATACATGACGCGTGGAGAGACGCTCAGGAACATCCATTACAAGAGGTAATCCTCTAATTAACCATTTCGAAGAAGTTTTAGTAGCTTATCGATGTTCCTTACGATTTCAATGGTTTTTCTCAAGAAACCTGCAATGTTAATGTTGTCTCACATGACTCACCAGTGCATATACATAGTGATGCTTACAACTTGGCTTTGAAACAGGAAATCCATGAGATGCATATATATAAGGGAGAGCAACAACAGTCCATATGGTAACAGAAAAATCCAAAAGAAGACTCGGATCTTAGTCATGTGTTATGGCAAGCATGGTAGTTATGAAATGATGCAGTCCATGGTAGAGGGACAAGAGCATAAGGGCCTCTCTCTCGTTATTCTTGCTCCTTTGTGTAGGTAAAAGAAGGGGTTGGCAAACGAGAAAGGAAAGAAACCATTTTACAGACTTTGGTACTTCACCTGGGGAGCATGCCCCTGGCGGCTCGGTGTCACACGTGAAACATGCTCGAGAGCACCACCGATTAGTTGGACTAAATGAATGTTTATGCTTTTCTAGAACAAGGTTGTCTGAATGCCGAAACTATAGGCAGGGGCAGAGCTAGGGCTAGCTCAGCTTGATCTCTGTGCTTTGTGATCTTTTAGCATTTTCCAGAGGATATTTACATGCGCTTCTGATCTTAGGTCTCAGGCTAAAGCCCAAGCTGCCCCAGGCCTCTCTCCGCCCCTGACTATAGGGGGCGACATGTGTAACATCCTCGATTTACGGGCTTGAATTTTTTTAAAAAGAGAAGATGATGTGGAACTATGTAATAAACCTATATGTATTTTAGTTGGATTTTATTCCAAATTAATTCAAGTCTATGAATTAATTTGAGAGCCATAAGTATGTTTTTAATTTTTAAATTAATCATCATTTGAAAATTTGCCTCAAAAGTATTTTTATTGAGTTCCCCATGCTCAATTTGATTTTCTGGAATTTTCAGAGGTGTTTTGGTATTTTTTAAAGCCTTCTTTTGATTTTCTGGATTTATTTTATTCCGAAAATGATTTTAAATTGTTTTCCTAAAAATCCTGGGCCAAAGGCCCATTTTCCTCCCTAACGGGCTCCGCCTAGGCCCAGCCCGTCCCGCCAGCCCGGCTGGCCTCCCCTCCTCTACCCGCCTTGGGCCGCCGCCCCCTTCTCTCTTGGGCCGGCCTGCCTCGGCCCAGCAGGCCGCCCCGCCTCCCCTCCGCCTGGGCCGGCCCACCCGGCCAGGGCGCCTCCCCCTGGGCCGACCCCAGGCCGCCCTCTCCCCTCCGCCTGGGCCGGCTTGGCCGGCCCACCCGAGCGCCCTTGCCCCTTGCGCCTGGGCCGCCTGGTGCGCCGGCCTGCCCGAGGGTGGCAGCCGAGCGGCCAGCTGCCTCGCACGTGAGCGCACCGCGCGCGTACGTAACGCCGTCGCCGCTGGCCGATTTCAATTTAATCCCGGATTTTTCTCTTCCTTAATTCCTCCATTAATTTCCAATATTTGGTGCCCTTTCCTCTCCCCTTTTTCCCCTATAAAAACTCCCTCTCCCCTGGGGTTTTTCCCTTTGATTTCTTCCCCCAAATTTTTTTCCCCTCCACCTCTTCTTCTTCTCCAACTCCAGCGGAGTTGCAATTCCGGCGACCACGACGCATCTCCACTCGAGGCGCTGCTACTAGGAGCTTCCCCACGCCGACACGCATCTCCTACCGCAACAAATCGTGAGCTTCGTCCACGACATCGACCGAACCACGAGCTTCTTCCTCAACTCCGGCGATCTCTTTCTCTCCTCGATTTCTCCACCCACGGTGAGTCTCTCTCCAATCCTTCCCCGAGGTAGACTCCCACCAACCCGAACAACACTTCCCCTCCACCAATTTCATCCATTAATCTCCCATGTTGTGCAACCATTAGTTTGATCTCATCCCAACCCTACTGCTACAGTACTTGTGCTACAGTACATTCATGAACAGTAACCCTGTACACCCCCTTTTGCTATCCTCCACCCAAATTTTGGATCCCTCCAATCTAGGTCCGATCTTAGATCTCAGTAGTAAAATGGAATCATTAGAACCCCATGAATCCAATGGTGCGATCGGAATTTTAATCCGACCGCTAGATTTTAAATTATATTTAAATTTGGATGAAATTTAAGCAAATTTCATGATAACTTTGTACTAGATAATTATTTTGATGTGATTCTTTTTTTGTAGATTACTAGTATGATAGGGAGTAATTCTGAAAATTTTCATAATTTTTGGACTATTTTAGAATTTTCTAGAATTAAAATAATATTTATTTTAATTATTAAAAATAGAAATGCTCTCTGTTATTTATATCCAATTTTTGCCTAGGATCAGAGAACCCTATAGCTCATTTACCATGTAAACCAAAACATTTTTCCTGCAATGGTTAGGGCTATAAAAATCAAGATGTGTTCTAGATCTATTTAAAATTGATATTTAAATTCTGTTTTAGCGATAGTTTCTTTATAAATCTGTTTTAGCTATTAAAAATTTATGTCCAGTACCCAATAAATCATTTTATATTCTAGGGATGATGTTAAGTCATAAGAGCCCCTTTTGGTTAATTAAATAATGTTTTACAATGATTTTAGGGTAGACTTCATGCTTAGAATAATGGTTTTAATTATTTAACATACATTTCCAGAACTTTGCCAAACATGAAATGTCTCTGGAATTGCTATTAAATCATGTTAACCCAATTTTGTGATTTATTAATGTTAATTACTATTTTCTAGATAATTGTTGCACTAAAAATGGTAGAAAATGCTTTAATTAAATAATGTTCAGATTAAAATTAATATTAAATAATTTTTGGTACTGTTCCAGTACTGTTAACATATTCCAAGATGTTCCATGTTTAATTAAGTCATGTTAATGATAGAGAGTGGCTTTTAGCTTAATTTCTAGTCTTTAAAATAATAGAAAAACATGTGTAATTATGATTAGGTGTTGTTAATTTATTATTTACCGTTATTAACCATTATAAATATTTAGGATTTACCTAAATATTTATTTGTGATTAATTGTGAATTATTTTATCCTTTTATCATGATTACTAGCATGTTAAGGTGTATGTTGTGTGTATATCTATTAAAATACCCGGTAAGGTATATATGTTATTTTTATATATGTTGTATTTATGGTTATGGCCAATCCTAGAAGACCCATTCTTCTTCGCGATGACACTATCGCGCCATCGTTCCATTCCACCTCATCGTACCTTCGTCGTGCTTCTTCTCGTGTTGCTTCCGAGTTATTCTTATTGGATTTGGTTATTTATTTGCTTGCTCTCGTTGCGTTGCGAAAATAGGGAGTGAAGAGACCGACCCGGGGACCGATGCAGCTAAAGAAGGAGAGTACTACCACGAAGGCATGCCCTTTTTCTTGATCATATTTGATCCTATATTTTCTGAAAGTCATTAATATTTTGTCTTTTACAAATATGCATGCTGTTTAAATCTAGTAGCTAGCGTGTCGATTGACATACTTTTACCCTGTCCGCTTGTCGCCCCTTTTACTTCATACCCTGAGTAGATTAATAGGTTTTATTCTGAATAGAGTTGAGAAATGCTTAGCCATGCTTAATTATACATCTTTAGGTTGTTTTGATTTGCCTCTACGGAGGAATGAATATCGGATCGATGATCCTTGTTGAAACTTGTTGAGCTCGCTGAGTTAGGGCCAGATGCCCGATGCTTTCCCTCTCTCTCTATTCTTCCTATTCTACTCTGGGTGAAACTTACCATCTAATATGGTGCGGGCGATAGTTGGATCATGTGATGAAGGAGCATATGGTTGTCCTACCACAGAAGGCCGGTTGAAAGGAACCATTGGTCGTCCGTACCGCTTAAGGCCGAAGTCTTAAAGTTGGAGAATTGTGACAACAGTGCAACCACATGCTATATGGGTAAGGGATTGGTCAAGTATGTTAGTCAGTCTTTGGTGCCGATGTTGCCGTATCGCAGAAGGGGTGGACGTAGCGACGAGGACCCTCGGCACAGATGGGGGGAACGGAGTGCGGGGATGTACTCTCGACTCCGGGCCAGACCCGGTGGGAATGACACACCTTAGGGGGATCTAGCTAAAAGACCCCGTCACGATCTCTCTGCCGGTACACCGATGGGTGTGTACTATGCTGGCGACGGCCAGTGGCAACAAGACGAGATTGTGTCGTGTGGGTAAAGTGTACAAACTCTGCAGAGTAATAACTAATCAATTAGCCATGTCTACGGTTATGGATAGCACATGACTCATTCTTGATGAAAAGGACATGTCCCTCTCCCCCTTGCTACTTCCCTCTACCCCTTTGCTGATGGAATCTATGGCCGAGCTAAGACAGGAGTTCCTTGCTCGAAGGTGTTGGTCGAGGACCACACGCTGGAAAACACCCCTGATATTAAAAACTGTTTTATATCAAAATGCTGACTTCAAATCTACTACAGTAATTCAAATTAAAAGTTTACTTTACACAACTAAGCCCTAAAGCCTTCCTTTGAAGCCTTGCATATAGTATGGTAGGACCATCTGCCGCTAGGTGGCTTGCTGAGTATGTGAAGTACTCATCGCGCATGTTTTTGTGGTGGTGTGCAGAGGAGTATGCTGAAGAAGGAGCCGATGAAGACTTCTTCTACGACGATCCCGAAGAATAGGTCGCGTGGCTTCCGTCAATTGCCTGTGGCACGGATGGAGCCGCTTCGTTTTTATTTCAGCTGTTTCCTCTGATGTAATAAATGTTGCTAAGACATGGTGCTTTGTAAGCCAGGTGGCATATTGTACTCAAGTTAAGTTTTTAAGCTTTGAATGCATGCAATGTTATTCATTTCGCATGTGTATCGTCAGCGTGATCCTGGACTGACGAGGATATACACAGGGGGGTCTAGTAGTTGAAACTAGACTCCCACAACATGCTTCGGGCATCTATAAAGGTAAAGTCAGTATTTTACTCTTTAACTCTTCCATATCGTGTAGAGTCGTTACTGAAAATAACTCATACAATGTGTTGTCTCTTAAAGTGACTTCACACAAAAATTAGCATTAAATGTAGCAGCGTACAAATATGATGGGGTCGAATCCAAAGCTTCTATTTTTTACAGAGTTTGACTCTTTGGGAATAGTCAATTTTATTCTTTCTCTTCTCCCACTCTCCTCCATGTTAGCAATTATCATATGTGATAGGGCAAAGAGTCAGCTGACATCATGCCTTTGTAGATGCCTTTAATTTTTTTTTGTCCTGAAAGTATATTTGTTGAAAGGACTCTGCCTTCTTGTCAACGAGATTAATATGCCAACCACTATAGATTCAGAAAGCTATTGTGTTGTGTGGGCAAAGCAAAAAGTGAAGAGAAGAGGTGTGGTAGCTCATGAACTACAATACAATTAGCTAAAAGAAATGTGCACATGTCATCTACGGAGGCTGGATGCACCTTCTTGTACCTCGGAGCTCCTTATTCAAGATTTGTTTAAGTTGGTACTTAACTATTAAAGCTCAGTCTTTCTAGAAACCAAAAAAACTCTAGTTCCTGACTATGACGAAAATTATGCACCCAAGCTTGGTGTAGACATTTGATTTTCTATTAATAAACTCTTTATCAGAAGAACCATGTCTTCCTTGTAAGGGCTTTAGTCCCTCCTTCTAGGTTTGACATGCTAGCCTATCGAAGTTTGTTTGTAATGCGGAAAGTTCGACTTCTATTGAACTATTTCGTATTTTATTTTTTATTTTGAGAGGAAAGTTGAACTTTTTTAATCAGAAAGTTTAGTTGTTATGTAGAAGTTGAACGACTCATTTCCTTTCTTTCCTGAGATAAATAACTGGATTGATTCCTACAGAATTATTGTTCTTGGACATTCCAGCCTAGGCTAACATAACTACAGCCCAACACAACATGGGCCTTTCTAGGCCACCTATAGAAAAAGTAGTCTGGCCCATAGAAGTCAAAAGGCAATATGTCATTTCATACAATATAATATATAGTATCTTTTGGCTTTTTTCTTGTACGTTTGTTTCATTAATTTGTTAATTTTGCCTTATATTTGCCCTCGGGTTCTAGTTGAACATGAACAGGAATCATAAAAACATATATAAGCATCTTATAGGCATTTATTTTACCATATTATAAGTTGTCTACAACTAATTTGTGAGAATATTATACGTGGTTGATCCCATAAAGGTTTAAGGATTTTGCTACCGCCCTAGCCATGCATTCCAGGGGTGAAGAAAGCATTGTAGGATATTAAGCTCAGTTGACACCATCAAAATTAAGAAAATCTATACTAGATCACTGTTCACAAAGGAGATGAACCCATGGTATAATGTAGGTGATCCTAACATATCTTTCGGTTGGCTTCGCCTTTGATGCATTGGGGTTGTTAACTAAATAAGACTATGGTATCAACCACTTTATTAATTTCTTTAAGAAGTCAATCAATTTTAGGTCATTGAGATGTAGACTCAACCGTCTAGATCTACCATCCTGAAATTTACCTACCTCCTTCTGCATCTCTCTATCTCCTCTCTCCCACTACTTGACCCAACCACCTTAGCCATCGCTGCTTGATTCCTCGTGCCACCACTGATATATCAAAAGCGTATCATGTTTTCTGAGTCTAATGATGCCCTCTCGTAATATTTTTATTATGTATTTTAATTGGTTTTTGTATTATTTAATAAACTACAAGATTGTCATATTTTCTCTCTATTTTTGTATGTGCGGGAAAAATATCATAAAAATTAGAAAATCTAGCATTTTCGAGAATGTTCCGAAGGGGGGTTACTTCGTGCGAAAGGAGACAGCCAACAGGGCCACCACTAGATGATGCGGCAGGGGCCGCGGTAGGGCCTTCCACCCTAGCCTGCTGCACAGGTCCTCCCCGTGGCTCGGCTGTCGCCGCCCTTTCACGAGTAGATCCGTTTCATCCCTAAGAGTCCCCCTGCGAAGGCTTTTTTATTTATACAAAAGGTTTCGGGACACAAAAGTAGAGTAGGTGAGTGAGGAGAAACATGATGAGACCACCATCACCACCCATAGATTAGGCCTCCTTATACTTCATCTTCAACATAAGTAACTCTTGATTGGTTTATATCTTGGTATTTCTCAAGCCATGGACTCAATCTACTATTCATTCTTGATGCTTATCATGATGTGTGAGTAGTCCCATCGTGACTACAAGGTGCGTAGTAGTAGCCATGTAGAATGTAGGGTTCTCATGATTATTGGGATGACCATTCATCTTTGGTGTCATCAATATGGTATTATGGTTACCATCTATTTTCAGTGTAATTAATTATTTGCTTGAGATTAATGTATTGCATGATCTATCTTTAATAGTTGTATTTGATTGTGTGTCTTATATAGCCAAGAAGGCACTTACTGACGCATTTATTAGTAAGCACAAGTGATGGGGTAGAGCATTCAACTTCTGATGGTGATGGCCTCCAAAGCGTGCGAGCAAGATGGAAAGGTCAGGGAGAAAAAGGGGGATCTTGGCGACGTGAAAAGAAGGTTGGGTGGAGTCGAAGCTCATCGGTGGAAGAGAAAAGTGCCAGAGTGGTGCTATGCCAAAGTTGGGGATTACGATGGCTCTAGCTCGATTCCCTGTGCCAAAAACCGAGGTGAGGGTACGGTTCAACTTAGAGCAGAGAGACAAAGCGGAAAGACAAGATCTGCATGCTTGGATCACCTCCGGACGCAAGAAGGTAGAGCAGTGCAAAAGTGGTGCACTTGGTTGAGCTCCGATGTCGCGAATGTTCTCAACGAAGGGCTCAATGGGGAGATATAGTAGGCAGAAGTGAGCACATTGGCAAAGTTTGTGGGAAGAAGGAGTAGCGGAGGCGATGCACTCAAGAAGGGGAGGAAGCAGGTGGCGACAGTCGGAATGGGCAGGGTTGACAGTGTCGACCCCAACGGCTTCGAGCGCGATGGAAAAAGGACAAGTGGCAATGCAAGGAGGTGCGCAGGCTCACACCCGTGCGCACTATTATAAAGAGGAGGCCGTTGGCTTCCTAGACGGGGTAGGTAGCCGTCGATGACCTGCCCCCATGCTTTGCTCGTGCTCGATCGCGCGTCCAGCGTGCGGAGGAATAGACCTTACAGGCGGGCCTCATCTGTTGGTTGCAGATGGGCGCTAAGCCACTGGTGCCTTCCACATCGAAGGAGGAAGGGGCTGAGGCGCGGGAGCAGTGGTGGCACTGAGAGGCTAATGGGCTGAGTTCGTTGCGCGGGAGGGATGGGCCGAAAGGAGGCCCAGTCGATTTAGGGTTCCAAACCTTTTCATTTTATGATTTATTTCTGTTTTGAATTATTTGAATGTTCAAACCCAGGTTTGAATTCTGGAGAAATTCATAGAGGCCATACATTATTGTTCAACTATGAGATGTTTTTTAGATTGAACTTACCATATTTGACAGTTATTTAAATACAATTCCAAATTTTCCCAGATTTAGGTTTGAACTGCAAGTAGGTGAAATATATGTCCATAATTTATGAAAAAAAAATATTTAGGCTCAGGGAATAAAATTGTGCCGCATATATAAAATTTCATGAATTCTGATACAGGAAATTTCACCCGATTAATATATAGTTATGTCATTTTGATACTTGTTTAACTAGCACTTTGTTCAAATATTCAAATTAGCTCCAAAACACATAAGAATTTTCAGAGGCCTTCTTCAAGATATATGAGACCTATGAAAGTTATCATAGATGATTTTTGATAACTATTGTTTCACAAATTTTATTTAAACTGTGTTCCAGGTCACTTTTGCATGTCTTTAATTGGAGTGGTTTTTAATTAATCTAAATGCAGAAATGCTGCGATGATGAAGTGCATTTATTCATAATGACTATCAAAGGGTTTCAATTACACGGGTTACAAACTTGGATCATTACGGAAAGAGGACCGATAAGATAGGATGAATTCACATAACACTCAGTTTGTGTGCCTTTAGTTAAATCAATCCCATTCAATTAGATTAAATCAATCCCATTCAATTAGATTGTGAAACCTATATTAGTGCTACTCGTAAGTCGGGTTTGGGCTGTTATCAGTTTATGTCTCTCTATTTAGGTGAATATAGAATTGTAAAAACAAAAGAAACACCACCATGAAAAATTTGTTGGCTGGTTTCCGCTAATCTCTTACTTCAACTTGGTGCGCACCGTGCGCCGGTGAGAATGCTGCTTGTCAAGCATCTCCCTCAAGAGCACAACGTCTGCCTGCACGTCAGTGCACTGCCATCCGGGGCAATGAAGCTCACACTTGCATCTCTACGCATGTGCTGCATTCATCTTTGCAATGCACATTGGAATGGAACGGCAACGGATTGCAAAGAGGAGATGTCAACGACGATGACAAATCCAAGTGGTGTCGAGGATTCGTTGTGTATGGGGGGCGCCTTGAAAGCGTACAAATGACTGAACGCTAACATAAAGGAGTTTTGCGTGAGCATACTAATTCTATAGTATGGTTTACACAAATTTCAAATCAGTTTACCAAACAAATAACGGGCCAAGAGGCGCGCCTCACTCGTCTAGTTAAATATACAAGGAGTGTGTTGACATCATAACAAGGTGTATATATTATATATCTGTGGAGTAATCAACTAATAATTCAGTATGAGTAAGATGCATATCTCGCAGAAAGCGCAAAGCCTATGTGGTTTTATATTCATCTGATTAAACAAAAATCAGCCCTTTTGAATGGAGCACATGCTTGAAATCCTTGATTTAGCACTTGGCTTACAATATATTGTCCCAATTCATGCTTGCCTCCCAATCTCCCATGCATGTGGTGCCATTATTTTTTCATGACGACAACATTGAAACCTTCACTTTTTATGCGAAAATTGCTGTACCAGAATTATTATGTTCTGAGACATGGGAACAAAAATGCTTCCATGTGAGGCGATGTATTATTTTTCATTTGCGACATCTTTTGGTCTAGTATCTAAAATAATTAAGGGAAAGCTTGTCAGATCGCATACATATCAATGATCGGAATTGGGAGCTAGCACACATACAAGAAGAGGCGGGGTGCCCAAATTGTTGGTTTCCATTTACGAACGTACCTGATTACGTCAATCAATAATCTGCATAATTATGCATGTCACTATAACGATATTTACCACACAAACTCCAAACACGAAGAAAACGTAATGTACATAGCTACCTGGATAGCAAATTAACAGAAGGGATCATGCTATGCCTTGATCTAGAAGGCTGGCAACACTTCACCCATTGACAGGTAGACCCCACCGTGCTGCACACTCTACTCCACACACACCTACAAGTGGACAAATCTCATGAGAATCACAACCATGTATATACTACGAGTCTACGATCAACTTGTAAAGTTGCAAACTAGCTCTTGTATATGCATGAACTCTTGTTTATTTTCCTGTTGATTTCTAACAATTTTGTTATTTATGTTTTCTGCAGGAGAGAGAGAGAGAGATGAAATCTGAGTCTCCTCTCTTGCAGAGGAAGAGGGGTCAGTTAGCCAGACGTACACTCCATGCAAAGGCTTCCACGCATGCATGTTTTGCAGCTTACTACAACAGCTTCCATCATCGATCGATCTGTTATTGCATGCATAAATAATAGTGACTGTTTTGATATATGCCCCTATGGATTATGATGGCATTTGAAAGCTGGGATGAGAGAGAGATCTAGAGAGAGACTAGGATTATGTGAACTCCAAGCAATTATGTGACTTAGCTAGCTATGCTTCGTTGCAAAACAACCCCACACAGGGGCGTATATATGCATATATCTCTGTCCCCTCAACTGATCTTCCTGCCCTCAGGTGGCCATGATAACCTTCTGGCTCAAGGGAAGTGAGAATGGAAAAAGACAACAAGAGCTGGAGTCAAAGACAAGAAGACTAGACCTCTCTCTCCTATCTCTCTCCCCCTCTCTCACAAGGACATGAAAATGTTTGGTTCACCCATTCCGGTTACACCACATTAAATCATAGAATTGTACAAGGAGCAGGATACTGGAATATGTATATCTAAATGCTTTCAAAATATTTATATAGTTTCGTGTTCACAAGTTGGAGTATAATTATATAGGATGGTCCACATTGTTTCTTCGAACTTCTTAGTGTCATTTGCTACCCCTAAAATGACATGAGATATGTAACCTTTTTGAACAAATAATCTCTAGTTCACTGTAAAATGACATAGAAACCTAATTAACTGTGAACCCAATCAAAGCGATTTCGTGATGCAGAACATACGATGCATCATAATATTATTAGAAAATGGCACCGCATAGATAGGAAAACCGATCTGGCTTATGCACCCACGCGTTCTAGATTATATATGTGTGCAATCACACTACTAGGAAGGAGTATGTGTGAACCTAGCAATTCCCTCTCCCTCTTTGATCTTGCTCTCCATCTACTTGTCCAGTTTCTAAGCAAAGCACACACCATCAACATCACCATCATATCATCATCTCCTTCCTCCTCCTCCTCCTCCTCCTCCTCCTCCTCCATTCCTCCCCTCACTCCATTCAAAACACACACACATACACATCATATATATATATATATACACCATACACACTCGAGTCCATTTCTCCCTTATATATCGAACACTTGGTGTGTACTTGGAGATCGGCCTGATCCCTAGATAGATAGCTATAGCTACAGCTACATCTCTAACCTCCAAACGTGTGCGCACGCGCGTGCGTACGTGCAAAAGCCCACACGTACGCGCGCGAGAAGAAGGCGATGAGGAAGCCGGAGTGCCCGGGGGTGAAGTGCGGGGGCGGAGCGGCGGCGGGGCCGGGCAACAACAATGCGGCTGCGGCGGCGAAGCTGCGGAAGGGGCTGTGGTCGCCGGAGGAGGACGAGCGGCTGGTGGCGTACATGCTGCGCAGCGGGCAGGGGTCGTGGAGCGACGTGGCCCGCAACGCCGGGCTGCAGCGGTGCGGCAAGAGCTGCCGCCTCCGGTGGATCAACTACCTCCGCCCCGACCTCAAGCGCGGCGCCTTCTCGCCGCAGGAAGAGGAGCTCATCGTCAACCTCCACGCCATCCTCGGCAACAGGTACGTACATACGTAGTAGCTATACCTATACGCACGTACGTGCCGTCCGTGCGTGCGTGCCGGCCGACGCGCACGTACGTGTGGTCCCATGCATGCGTCCGCGCGCCATGGCGTGGTGTACGTACATTAGGGTAAAACAATCATGTTGAAGATCGATCGAGATCATATGTTGCTACGCGAATGCATTTTGTTGAATTTTCGGTCTTCAGTTAATCAATTTTCCATTTCGAAAACACTAACGTACGTATTTGTTCTTTTCAGGTCTATGCTTATATATACCTTACATTTTCCTCCAAAAAAAAACGTGCTCTCAATTAAGCTTTAGTGGTAGTAGTTATGAATTGGTGAGCATTGTAGGATGATATAATTATGTAATTGCTGCCTTTTTTTTCTCCTTTTCTGAAAATATTGCGTTAAGAACACACATTGTTCCCTGGCACACAAAAAAAAGAACACACGTTTTTGTTTTTGGTTTGTTTGATTCATAAATGTCTTACGAAGATCCGTATACTATCCGTATTCTACAGCATTAGCACTAATGATCAAGTACATAAAACCTAGTCATATATGCGTAGATATTTCTTACGCATGCATTACCCCACCATTCATATTTTTCTTCCCATTCGATCTCTTCGATATATCCATAGGAATTTCTTTAAATTTATTTTTCCTGCATGTTATTATTTTCCATAAGGAAAAAAATCATGACCAACTAAATAAACCGTGTCAGCATAAGAATTTTTTGCGTTAATGTTATTTTGCATCAAACGAGCAAACATAATTACAAAACTGATATAACGTGTCAAAAGAAAAAGTTGCTCATAAAGACACCGAAAGGGATAGCTGTTTTTAACCTGGACATGCGTTTTCTTTTTCTGTCGGATCCATCGTCATGCATGGTGAATCTCCGTCTTACGAGAAAATGAGATTACAACATCAGCTAATTAAGTTTACTTTTCAATTTGAACCGTTTAACACACAGGCGACTGAAAATAAAATGTGTTTTAATCAATTCTCGGAACCCTACATTTTCATCTTAGAGTCCAATACGAATCACAAAGAAAAAATTAAATAGTCATGAGAATCGATTGAAACTTAAAACCAAACCAAACATCTGTATACTAGCAATTATGTTTCAATTAGTCGTTTTTAACCATAATCGAGAAATTAATATATAGCACTAGAAATTTTCTAGCCATGCATAAAAGAGCTAATTAACCACACGTGTTTGTAACTTTTTTTGACAGAAACTTCTCGATTGTTTGCTTACGGTAAAATATGTCGTGCTACTCTCTAGGTGGTCTCAGATTGCTGCCAGGCTGCCGGGGCGCACCGACAACGAGATCAAGAACTTCTGGAACTCCACCATCAAGAAGCGGCTCAAAATGAGCTCGGCGGCATCGTCTCCAGCGACCACGGAATGCGCGTCCCCGCCGGAGCCCAAGCTCGACGGCGGCGCCAGCCTCGACCTCGCCGGCCTAGAAGACAGCCACCATGCAATGAAGAGCACGTGGAGGATAGACTCCTCCTCGTCCTCGTCCTCGTCCTCGTCAATGCAGAGCCGGCCGTCGACGATGGCGGCGGCGGCCAGGAGCTACGGCGGCCTCCTCGTCCCCCTCCCCAACCAAGTCTGCGGCGTCGCGCCGGCGCCCGACACACCGGTCCCGTTCTTCCACGACCACGCATTGTTCAAGCAGGTGACAGCATTGCATGATGGTAGCTACTACCACCATGGGATGGCAATTGAAGGAGGAGGAAGAGGCTTCATGGGAGAAGAAGCAGTAGGAGGTGTAAACAATGTCCTCTTCAATGTGCCGCCTCTACTAGATCAGCCTATAGCAGCACAAGACCAAACCCTAATGGCATCAAGTGGTAACAGCAACGGCAACCCTAGAAACAACAGCAACAGCACTACTGAGCGCACCACTCTGAGTAGCAACAATGGGAGCAACATTACAGACAACAACAGCAAGAACATCAACAATGTGATCTACTGGGGGCATGGTCACCAGCACATGAGCAAGAATGTCATGGGGGAGTGGGACTTGGAGGAACTGATGAAAGATGTGTCATCATTGCCATTCCTTGATTTTCAAGTTGAATGATGACTGGTGGGCGCACTTCCTAGCTGCATGCCAAGGAGTACATGCATATACAATTATAAATGTATACATATACATTGAAGATAGTGTTTTTTTTTCTTGACATTATTCCACCATGTACAAGATTTCTCACAACCACGTACTTCTACTTCACTTATTTTTTGAAATTTCTGCTACTTCACTTTTGATCCTACAAATCTTCAATTCATCCTTGTATACAGATATTCATGTCCTGCAAATAATTAAAACAATGTTATTTGGGATATATGGTGGTCATCACAATACTATCTATACATCTATACATGCATGCATGTAGAGTACATTTGTACAGTAAGGGTTCAATTAATTAGATGTTTGTAGATAATGCATGCTTCAACTTTATAAAAGAATTTCCTTCATGGTAAAGTGATCTCCTTTTTGTTTTGTTTCTTTGCTTTCTCTTTCCTTTCATGCACCAACTGCTTCCCTTACACATGAAGTCACATTGATGAGCTTATGAATATTGATAGATTTTGGGGGGTCTGAAAGGTGCCAGCTGAGTGAGTGAGTGAGTGTTGTGTGGGGAGAGATCATGGCTATCATGTGCATGCATGGAGTAGGAGGAACTGTCACTGTCACTGGTCAATGTGTAGGTTGTGATCAGCGGCTGCAATTAGACTCTAGCATAATATAATTGGATGGGAGGCAAGAAAGTGGATGTGTACCTTTCCCCTCCATGACAACTCTCTCTCTCTCTCTCTAGACTAATTGTCTTGCTAAGCAGGGAAACTTGCTTGCTGAAATTCCATAATAAAGTCAAATACAATATTTAGGCTCCATATTGAATGGAACGGAAGTTCTTCTGTACAATTCTGTACACAAATATAACAACTGTGTTTTGAGAAGTGCTTCTATACTCTTCTAATTTCTTTTTACAAATCTTAAAGCATTCTTGGGTTACTAGTGAAAGGGTATAAAAGTCAATTTTTTTGCTCTTCTTTCTTCTTTCCTGCAAGAAAAATGACGGTGCCTCTCCTAAGCACTTCTCCTGTAATATATTAACTGAGAGTGTGAAAACGTACGTTATATTTTTCGAAGTACTTCTCCTTAAAGAATATATATACTGGTATTATATATTTCACATGGTCAATCTAGGTATTTGTTCTCGTCAGAAAATCTAGTTATTTGTACATATTAGCAAAGTTAAGGAATCTCGACCAATCAAATTCTAAAACACTGCATATTCCTAAACAGTTGGGAGTAGTTCTTGTTCTTCACATAAATCCTACAATGTGGCAACCGAATTCCAATTCATTAACCATATAATTTTACTACTATTTGCCATATGGCAACCATACACAGCTAGCATATATATGGTCAATATAAAGTTTGAAAGAAAACAAAATTATTAATGCAATATAACCATAAATTACGCGCACCAGGGTCCGGAGTTCCCCAAAACCCGGCGGTAGCCTGTCAGGCATCTCCCGGCGGTAGCCTGTCAGACATCACCCGCGGGGCTGGCTTGGGCTCTCAGGTCGGTTGCTGCAATATTCTTGATATATAGTCCCTGACGATATATCCCTGTGTTTCTTGTCAGCGAAAAGGGCTAGCTTAGCATGAGACTTAGTCCCGCTCCATGCATCGCTGATGGGTCCATGCCAACAAAAACTTTAAATCACGCATATACGCATCACTACACATATAGAGTTTGAAGATTGACGAAATCACTATAAATATATCATTATCTATAAGACATACATAGAACCAACCAATAATTTGATCCCTAGTAGATAAGGAATACAATCATCTACATTAACCATGCATGTAAGCAACCACTTGGTTCTTAATGTCAGCAATTTCATCCGTCACTCGACACACATATGTTTACCTCAGAGATCACCCATCTATTGTACATTGCGAGATTAAAACAGGACATTCGTTTCAGAATCTAAAATTTATCAAATTATTCGTGGCAAAACGAACTCTGCGACCTGCTTACGGAATGGTACCACAAGTTGAACTATTAGCGTTTTCCAAAGAGGATAAATGCATGCCTCATTCCGAAGCTAAAGCTCACTGCTCACGGGTCAAACACTGAATTCGTAATTATATGCAGGAATATCTAAACCATGACGTCCCCCAAGTACAACATCTTCCAGATACTACTTTTCGAAGCTGAAAAACGAAAGTGAAGATGAAGTTTGTTGATCTAAGGGCCCTGGTTTGCTTCCTTCAATAGGTGTTGGACAGCTGAAGTATGAACATCTTGCCCCCTAGGATTTGGCTATAACCGCTTTGGTTGTTAGCAAAAAAAGCAGGATCACACACAACTCTATAATAGAGGTATATGTACTCCCCGCATCATTAACACAAGGAGCAAGAATTTCCAACCTACCGAAGCACTCATGGTGGGTCAGTAGCCAAAGGTTTGGAATTAGTACATGCATCCATGCATGTGGGGGCATCAGTACGTGCAATGCTGCTGCTTGCTAGCTAGGACAGGGATGAAGGGAGAATATACTAAATTAATAGTAGTATATGAACCACAAAAATAATCAAATTGTACTACATGTACCTAGGTTTGTATGAACCCAGTATCAAAACCCTGTTTTGATCCCAGATCCACTACTAGAGAAACAGGTATCCTAAACACCACACCTCTGTCGGTTACTGCTGAAAACAGTCCGTAATAAATACAATCTCAGACAGTTTATGAAGAATAACCGGCTAATAAAATCAACCGTTAGAGATGACAAGATATCATTGACAGCTTATAAAACAACCCGTCTAAAGAATTAGTTCAAATAGTTGAAATATATAATTGTCTATGATAATGGGAATATCTCAAACGGTTGATTTTTGAAACCGTTTGAACTATCTGAGATATTGTACACATGGTTCGTCGGAGGGAGTTGACTAAGGTATTGCCAATTCTCAGACGGTTCTCCCTTTGAACCGTCTAAGTTGCTGTTCAACTATTTAAGGCGCGCAGCCGACCAGAGCTGTATGGGTTAGATCATGCAATTCTTGCAGCTGGTTTGTGGAGTTGGGATTTTGGGGCGATTTTATTGGAGAAAATTATTTATTGATATATCCAATTGGTCTTGGTAATTTAAGGTTTATAATTTATTGTAATTAGTTGACTTCTTTAAATATTTAAGATTTTTGTGATACAAGTTATCAATTTGCTATAATTAATTAATTGCATTAATATATAATTAGCAATCAAACATTATTGATTTAATTTAATATATAAGTAGCAATTGAACATTATTGATGATTTAGATATTTTTCGTGATATAGGCCATTTATTTATATATGTACATGTTAAATTAGCAATTGAACATTATTGATTTAATTTCTCCAATTTAATTAGCATATATACATATGTAATGTTAATTAATAGATTATTGTTATGTACATGTAAACCTATGCTTAACACTTAATTGTTCAATTAATGTGAATAGAAACTATGATATTCTTTTTTGTGCATAACGTATAGATGAACCGAAGGTGGATGTATGCCGAGAACCATGTGACGGAAGAGTACATCAGTGGTGTCTCTGCTTTTAGGTGAGCTACCGAAGATTATATGGTTAATAAAGGGGAAGAGTGGATGCATTGTCTATGTATTGACTGTGATAATGAGAAGATGTTCAAGAACTCAACTCAGATTTAGGCACACTTGATTAAGAAGGGTTTCAAAAACGAGTATACATGTTGGACTAGTCACTGTGAAAAGTAGATTATACATGAATATGGTAATGACGAGATCACCAATAAATTCAACGATGTGCTAGATGATGGCGACTGTACTGCTTTTAGATCAAGGTAATGACAATCTAGACTAGATGCTGCAAAACGGGGAAGGGAACCTTGATGATGAGCAAGAGTACAATAAATTCTTGGGCTTGATAAAGTGCTCAGAGAAATCTCTGTTCCCGGGCTACATGACAAAATACACAATGTTGTCATCAATGTAACAATTGCTGCAATCAAAGGCAAGCAATGGTTGGTATGACAAGAGTTTCATGATTTCTTCGGTCGCTTAGAGGGCATACTTTTAAGGAAAATCTGTTGCCAAAAACCACCTACAAATGCTAATAAGGTAATTTGTCCCAGGTTGCTCCTACTATGCCCCCTTGAGTACCCCAAATTTTCACATGTATTTTCTAATCTGAAAGGAGTAGTCTCTTGATCCCCTTTAGTTATGGTGATCTCGCTTTGTAATCGCCGTTGTGATTTTGTCCTATGATATTTTGTGCTAGATTGTCTGATATTGTGCATATTCTAGTTGGAACTGATTATCCCTACTTATAGCTAGTAGATCCAAGCATGGCGTTTGGATCTTTTAGCCGAACTAAATCGATTAGTCCAGAGGCTTACTATATACTAAAAACATAATACAATAGAAAAGATATAGAGATGTTAGAAATTTTCATAAAAAAGCAAAACATCCGGTCGTTAATTTAGGGGACCTTTTTATTATTAGTGGACTACAACCGATAGATCTTTATAACTGTACCTAAACAGATCACAGCTGGTAGATCTTCATAACTGTACCTAAATAGATCATAACCGGTAGATTTTCATAACTATATCTGAACAGACCACAACAGATAAATCATCATAGTTATACCTAAACAAATCACAACCAATAGATTATCATAACTATACCTAAATCTCGCGATCTGAACTTTTATTTCCCGTACTGATCTAATATCACGCGTATGGGTAAAAGAATAAAGATAATGAAAAGTGTTTCCCGCGCAACTGTGGAGTAGAATTATCTGTCTTCAATGTGAATCCATCCGTTCACTGAGTTCGATAACTTAGGACTACTCCGAGTGAAAAGCTACCACGATCCGTGCGCTGCGGTTTAATTAGTGTGCGTATACGCCATCAACAAATATACATCTGGAGTACTATGTTTTGTCGTACACCAGACAAATCATTCAAATTTGAAATTTCAAATCACCAGGAGAGATAATTAGCCTATGATGATTGATGGGACAATGATTCGACATTACTGATTTTCCAAATTAATTCAATTTAGTTTTTGGCACACGAATTTAGATCATTTCTCCATTTCCCATCACCTCTGTATTTTAATTTGAAAACAGCATCTCTTATAAATTGACGACAAAGAGCATTGGGCAATAATTGATCTCACTGTACCCTAGCTACTTTGTGCTACAATTCAAGAAGTTGCATAAGAAAGGTCCTAACTAACTCATGCCCAATCTGGTAGCCAATATCCATATCCTTCGCCCCCTTTCAATCGAATGGAATCGTACGTTTACAGTCTAACCAGCCTTTTGCTTTCTCTCTCTGATGAACTTCTGAGCTAAACAAAAGCCAATTAGCCCCATCTATTCATCCAATCGGCGAGATGTCGTGACCTTTACAGAACCAATCATGCATTGCATCTATAGAAGAAGAAGAAGAAACAGATTCCCTTTGCACATGTAACTCTCATTTGCTCATTGACCTTTGAATTTAGACCTAAAACATTGATGGTAACCACGTACAATATCATTTGTCCCTTGACCTGAAAAACTAAATATGTATCCATCTTTTTTGTTTTTTTGAGGGTGACGTATCCATCTTTCTGTTCTGGATGGGAAATATTTTGGATGTCCATGTGTTTCGTGATGGTCAGAAAGCGTCAGGAATATTTTTTGGTAACAGGTAATCGTCAGGCGAACACACTCAGGAGTACGATGACATAGAAAAGAAGTCTCTGAACGGCATTTAAGATCCGAGCCTGTTGGGAAAAATCTCAACTATCACTAGAGATCTGGTTTCTAGCAGTGTTGGTTGTCTACTTGGGACTTGGAGTATTTGCCTGCATAAACCAAACCTATGATCTAACCTTTCACAAAGCTACCTCAACCGATGATAGTAATATTGGCAATACTTACCGAGTTCGGTCATTTCACATATATAATGAGCGTGCAATTGCACTAGCATACGAAAAAATCATTGTATCTTCTGCCGAATCTCTACAAATAGTTCGGCATGAATACTATGTACAATTCACGTGGGTCCACATGCCAGTGACAGGATATAATGATTTTATTAAAAGGAAAATCATGTGTATGGCACTTCATTTTACTGACCTATGGGCCCGATGCTTTAGATCTCATCAGTTGGAACTTTTCCAATGACTAGGGCTTTTTTTTCTTGGATATTTGCTTTTCTTGTTTGTTTCTTTGTCAAAAAGGCATGTATATGCATCTTTATTTTCGTTTTTACTTTGTTAACGAATTTTCCTATCTGCGCCTTTAGTTTAGTTGAAGTACAGCTAGCCTAATCATGATAGTCACTTGTGGTTATCAGGAAAAAAAAAGATACCCGCAAAAAATAAAACAAAAAACATAGTCACTTCTGAATTCAGCAGCAGTACACACCATGGACATTGAGCATAAGCTCTCGATTGTTAACGTCAGGATTATAGATCAAACCGGCCACATTAACTAATGCATTTTCCTAATAATTAGGTACAACTAGTTGTCTGTCTAAAAGATCATTTCATCATTTGAATTTAAGAGTTTTCGTTGGAATTACCGGAGTATTTTGCAGGGCAGGACCAGATGCAGCCGTTCTTGTTGGGCCCATTTGCGGGCACTGTTTCCATGCCCTAACTAACCATTGATTAAACCTTTGTTGGGCATGTGGAATTAATCATCAGCCCACGGAACTATTGAAGCATTTGTCAAATGCTGTTTAGATTATCCCAACCACTCTAGCTTGCTCTCATTTCCCTTGATTGATTGCAGTGTGGCAGTTTGTGTGTGTCTGCTTGTGAATCCCAAAGTAGTTAGATCACACGTGCCTACTTACGGTGCAAGTTAAAGATTATTGCGTTATCGGGAAGAAAGAAAAGGAGTTATGGAATATTTGGGTTGTGTGTAATTTGGCTGTGAACTGTGGCTTAGTGATAAAAAAAGAGAGGCAGTCTTGCTGTCTTTAGGGGCGCCCCATCCATGGCAAGTAGGGAGCATTTGCCCACGCCTTTTCCCTTGTCTTTGCGTCAACCAGGGTGAAAGATTAAATCTTCGAGTAAACTTTTCAAAATTAAAATATACTCTCTCTGTCTAGAAATATAAGACGTATTTTGTTTGATTAAGACAAAACTTTGATCAATAATTACTTTATTAATATATGACTTATGTGACATTTCATTGATATCATTAGATTCGTATTTAAAAATAATTATTTATGATTATAATTTTATATCACATAAAACATATATTAATAGAGTGATTATTGATCAAACTCTTGTCTTAAGCAATCAAAATATGTCTTACATTTCTAGATGGAGAGAGTATCAAACTGAAAGTCGAAGATGGAAAGTTTGAGAGAAAATAGGGTGGTGGAGGTAGGGTAGGGGAAAGAAGATGATGACATGGCAAGAGGGGAGTTGCGCTTCTGAGTTTCGGAATTCATGCACGATCTTACAGTACAAGCTAAAACAAGAAAAATATAAGAAAATATGGTTATATGTAGGGATGGTAACCGGACAAAAACCCGTGGAGGAGCAAGATCTAATGAGGGTAGGAAAACTGAGGAATGCGAGGGACTGTGGCGGGAGGATTTACCACCCTGAAGGTTCTGTCCACCATCGCTCGTGAAACCTGGAAGAAGCTGATCTAGAGTTGGACTTAAATGCTTAAGGCGTTACCTTCCTATGTTGTTATTGTTGTTGCACCTCTGCCGCTGCCGTGGCCCATGGCCGTCGCGCTCCGTTATTGTGCCGCCCGTCATTGCTCGGGTGCCTCCTCTGTCGACACGGTGGCAGAGCTAGAGAACGGATGCTGCCAACACGGTGTTAGAGGCTACAGTAGTCTCAATGGAGTGAGCGGAGTCCAAAGCCTCTGGGTGGTAGGGGTGTGTTGCGTGGCTGTAGGCTCTTTTCTGGGGCCATTGGAGGTGGAATTGGATTATGTTGGGCCTCCATGGAGCTCCATAGGCCATAATAAGCACACTTTGTCTGATGTGGACACAAAAAGTTCACAGAAGTAATCGGAAGAGACAAATTGTAGTTGAGGACAAAGAACATGAGATTGCGGAGTCGTACTTGCTTCATTCTATTCAACAGAGTACACGATATATGACTTGGGGGTATTATATGCACACATATATATACATATAGATAGGCTGTGTGCATCCCGGATGAGAGACCGGAAGAGTGCTCTCGTCCATTGTCTAAAAGAAAATATATATATGCACAAGACAATGACATAAGCAACCTTCAGTCCCTGAGCCCGGTGTACAGCACACACGCACGCGCAGAGACTCATACGGGTCATGGACATGGACCATTTACATGACATTGTCCTCCCCTTAAAATTTTGCTTGTGCCCAAGCAGAAACATCAATAAACTCAAGCAGAACCCTGGAAGATCATCACCACTAGGGTCCCATAGCACGTACAAATCCTTGAGCGCCACATGTGACCAACATCATCAGTAACAACAGTGCCTTCACTTCTAACCATAATATAGCTAACAAAGAATTATCAAACTGGAACAGCATATGGTGAAAAGCTTCCTCGAGCAACTCCCCTTACCACACTGAACTTAAATATTGCACTCTAATCCATCCATGGTTGGCAATTTTCCAAGAAATAGCTAGATGCTTGCAGATTCTGCCCACAAGCACCAGAAAAGTTATGTGGCCATCTCCTCCTCTGCTTTCCATAAGCTTGTACAGTCCAGCACCATATCCATTCAGCACCAGCAAATAAGAGTTAAGGTTGTGCATTGTATGAGAACAAAGTTTCCCATTGGCCACAATATTGTATTCCCAAACTTCTTGAGCAATGCCTACTATTTTCCCAAAAAAGGGTCAGTTTGAACATCGAACTTGCTAGCGCGCAGGACCTAACACCTGTTGCACACTATTCAGCAGCAAGAGAACAAATTTACACCCTTCAGTACAGTGGTCAGCTCGTAGGGTACTTTGCAATTGATATACAAGCTGTTGCAGCTACTAAATGGAATGGCGCCTTATAGTTGCACCAATAAAATGAACCACTGAAGAAGGATACTAGTAAAGCACCATTAATATGCACAGTAGATAGCATTCCAAGTTGGTAGTAGGTTTTTGTAGAGCAACAGGCAATCGCGCAGTTCCATTCCATAGAAATGAAACCCAAAAGTAGCATCACATCCAAGTCACACTTACAACCCTTAACAGGGCCTGGAAGCAAAACAAGCTAAACGAAGCTGGTAGCAGTGAGGTGCCATTAATGTGCAGACTGCAGAAATTCCTTCCAACTTGTATGACTGCCATAAAATCAATTTGATTGAATGCCACCGGGGCGTTTCCAATAGTATGCAATGTATCACCATGATTGTGTGCCAACACCATATAGCAAATCCATTAGTCCTCGTGAAAGATATGGCAAACAAGACCATCGTGAGAGCTCTAAGGAATACATTGATTTCCTCTCTTGCCAGCAAGCATGGATGGTCACACAGTGCGAGAAAACCTTGCTAGCTGATGAGAGCTTGCAACATGCATTACCTCGAGCACTCAGGCACTGTTGAATATGCGTGACTCTTGTAGGATTCGGATCAGTACATGAGTATAGGTGTGCTAGTAGGATTAGTAGACTAAATCTACTAGGAATAGAAGACTCCCTTGCTTTAGAAAAGGTCAGTTGAGAACCTGTATATATAAATATATGATGGTGTGGCCATAGTAACTCAACCCAAACAATCAAATAATTCAAGAACAAAGTGCAAGTAAAAGAGCATTAGAGATTAGGTTTCTTTAGCACTAGGTTTTACATAAGGAAATGATTTGAGAGTCCTAAAAGATGTAAGAGGATTGTGAGAGAGCGATAATTCATTGTACTATTTTTAGGTCGTGTTTTTCATGTCGCCCATCGAAGGCGGCCTTGGAGATTACCTACATGCTGGTGTAGATCACCTGTATCACCCTGACAACAGCATATGCCTTCTTCCCTGCATCCATTCTTGTATTGTGCATGTATGGCTTCTCTAGTACTGAGATGAGATGATCTAGCTAGCTTCAGAATTCTCCTGACTGAATGCTGACTCCTGAGATGTATGTTTTCAGTGGTTGAGAGACAAAGGAGTGAGGGCAGGGGCAGCGTTATATAAAGATAGAGAATGCATGCATGTTGATGTTTCAAAGGAAAGTATGTAGTACTAGCTTTTTCTCTGGCTTGCTCTGATTCACATTTTTTCTGTTTGGGTAAAGAGTGATCTCTCTCATCTTTTTTTCCCTTTGGGAAAGATTAATGTGGTTGCATAGCATTTCGGTTAGTGCTTATTGCTCATTTGGGAAACTAGCTAGCTTGCTAGTGGTGTACTAATTTCTTCTGGCCTCTGCCAAAATATCTATTTCAATTGTTATTGATGAGAAGTGTGAAAATATACTAGTGTGTCTTTTACAAATGATTTTCTCTCCTTAAGGGGATGTCCTCCAACACCATCCACCCTTCAAAGTGCACTGGGATCTCCACCATGTGCGTACTGTCTTCCTGTTGCAACTACTTTCTTGTTTCTTCCCTAATATGACGTTAGGAAACGATTTCTAATTAATTAAGCACCGCTATTAAAATATCTCATTTTTTAGATTAAAATAACTCATTTAACATACATAAAATTAACTGAACTTTTTTGTGTGTAATGAATTAACAAATAAGTAATAAAGTAAATTTACTCTAATAAGAACGGAAGGAGTACTTTTTCTAGAAATCAAATAAATTCGCTAGAAAAGGTACTCCTTTCATTCTTATCTACTACGCACTTGAAATCCTAGAACCAGATCCTTAAATCTAGGTTGGCTATGTAAAAATTAAATCATTAGATTCACCATTAAAATATTTTCATAATTTTGTTGGTACTGTACATTTTAATATAAAGTTGTAACAATTTAGCAATCAATGTCACATCTCCAAGACCATGAAAATACAAAACCTCAAGTAAAAAGGAATGGAGTGAGTGACACTCTCATTTCCTCTGCATAATTCCAAGTCCGTTTTTGTCCCATCGCAGTCAATTCATCCTCAGTTCGAACCAACATGCAAATCCTACACCAAAAAAGACTCATTACAAACATTTAGGCCTACATTTTTGCCAAATATGCTCAAACAAGTCCCTTTTAAGTTGTACATGAGTTGGACGAGCACGAATAAGAGAATCTCTTTGTCGCACATCGGCAAATGCAGGGATGTTGCCATGAGTGAAAACTAGCGGTAGAACGGTTGATGTACTTCCAGTCTCGTTCAGATCAAGAGGGACGGCTGCCATTTTCTTTTCATCTTCGACTATCATATTGTGAAGAATGATGCAAGCCAACATTATTTTCTCGATGTCGCCCCTGTCGTATAGACGTGCCGGTTAACCTATAATACGAAACGATCTTCCAAGACACCAAATGTCATTTCAACGTCCTTTCTTGCTCCTTCTTGATGTTCGGCAAATAGCTTGTGCTTCTCTGTCTGCGGAAGGTGCGGCGACCCACATACTACCCTCCTGGATAATATGTCGGTCTTCGACATATCGTAGACGAAGTGCCTTATCGTCCACAATACATCGTACAGAGTAGCGCACAGAAGCATCGCATCGGTCCATATATTACAAACTGAAATTATAATTTGCAACAAAATACAAAGTCTTACAAACTGACTCCCGAAAATACGGGGAATTTAAAACCGTTTATCGTCTGGCTACAGCAAAAGTCTTTCCTACAACTCTCGACTCCCCCGACCTATTATTCTATTCAGCGTTGCTCTCGTCGCGGAAGTCGACGTAGTAGTCGACGCCTTCGGCCTCCTTCCTCGGCGCTTGTTCTTGGGAACTTCTTCATCGACCTCGATGTAGATCACTTCCATCTTGGATATCGGCTCACAGTCTAATCAAAGGAATTAGAATAGAGGGATGAGTACAGAAGGTACTCAACAAGTCCAGGAATAGCAAAGAGGTGTTTGATGCACTATCTACTGAGAACGGCAACGTTCTCTAAAAGCAATGCAGTTCTGGCAAGATAAGAGAGTCAAGTTTTAATTTAAGAGACTACGATCTCATGTCTTACAGGCTGCTAGGATCCCCGATGGATCCCTTTCCTGCCGCGCTCGCAGTTCCAACCAGGAACATGGAGTGACTCAGCCATAATTCTTTACACTCTGCAGACAATCGTGCAACTGAGGTGGCCAAATCTCATCTACACTCCTATGGTCACAAAGCCATTTTATCGCCTGCTCAGTCATACCTCGCGTCGTAGTCCCGCACAACAGGCCAGGGACTATCGGTCTCACGTTGACACTACGGGTCCAACGCCTTGTGGGTAGCCAACTGCTAACGCCACCTTCCCAACAGTTGATACTCCGGATCCAACTGTTAGGGTCTTCCTTTCCCGGGGGAGTATGACCTATGGCAAAGGTACTTTGGCTTAGCCCCGCTCATACAGGGTATGTGGTTTGCGCGTTCGCTACGGCGCTTAAGCACAATCAATCGTTTGTTGCATTAACCTTATGTGAAACAAACCCGTGTGATGAAATCTGCCTTCCGATGTGCCTTCGGCACCTTTCCAGGATTTCATCACCCACCATATCATCGCCCAAGAACCGGCGATCAAAATAAAACAACAGTTGATTCATCTTTGGAAAGTAGATTTCCATTTGTGCAGGTTGTAGACAAGAGGGAAATTGTGGATCATTCTCAACGGACATGAACAAGAAACTGGACTTGCCTGGTAATGAGTAGGTAGTGGAGTTCGACTGGTCTGCTAGCTGAACTCCGGTTTCTGAAGAAAAAGCAATATAGTCCGATAAGGACTTATTCAAAAGGTTCAAAATATGAATGCAATGACATGGCGTTGAATACATGAGGTATATGTATTAAGATGCTCCAAGAGAATGCATAGACATATCTATTAGTTATTCATTTAAGGGTTTAAGACTATTTAGAAGAATGACCGACTTTAATCTTCAAGAGAAAGACTTATGGTCATTTTACTTGGGTTTAACATGACTCCAATTTGATCTATTACCCTTAAAGTTTAATATGACAATTCACTCCATCTTTGTTGTCTTAAGGACTAATCCAGTGCTTAATCTTCTTCAAAGATGAGGAATATGTTTTACTCAATCTTTGATAAGCTTAATTTCCCCTTTCAAAGTAAATATATTTTAACTTAGGTAATTGCCTTAATCTTTGAGCTATTGTTCAACATATATATGAATACGCATCTATTTCCCTTCCTTTACTTCTATTTTTAAATGAGAGAAGAAAAAGAAAGAAAGAAAGAAAGAAAAAATGAAATCATCTAATTTAACTTTATCTTCTGCTCAAAGGAAAAAAGGAAAGGAATATCTTGGGTTGGTTTAGAGAACAGCACTAAAAAAAAATTGGTCCCCTAAAAGCAATTTCCTAGGAACTCCCTAAATTCTTTCTCCAAAGCTCAATATGAAGAGCTCTCCAATTTGCCTCCCTACTTTTCGTTGCTCTCCTAACCTCTCCAATCCACCTCTCCTCTAAAATCTCTCTCTCACTCACTCACTCTTCATTTCACCACACGCACCCGCCTCCTTTTCCCTTGAGCTCGCCGCCGCCGGTTCTTTCCTCCGCCCAGGCCATCGCTGTGGTTCCCGCCGGTCTCTCTCTCTCCGGCGCTTCCTCGGCCGCCTGTGTCGTGCTGCCTTCGGGTCCCCACTCCGCTCGCGTCCTCCCGCGAGCCACTGCTCGGATGAGCCGCCGCTTGCTAGCGCCGTTAGGGCTTGGGCTCGGGTCGCTGGGGTTCGGCTCCGGCGCTCTTCTCCGTCACCCACTCGATTCTCCCCGAGCAACCGCCGCCTCCGGCCCGGATACCACTGTCGCTGCCAATGCACCTTGCTCGGGGTGCCCCTTCATCCCCGTCGGCCGCCGCCCGGGTCGGCTGAGGCCGGCGTCGCAGCTCCACCGCCGGAGCTCCGTCGGCCCGCCTCCCGCCGGTGGCGCGCTACCGTGTACGCTGCCGATTGATTCGCTCCTCTCCGGTAAGCCTTTTCCCCAATTTTTTCCTAATCCCCAATTTCTAGGGTTCTTACCAAATTCCCCCAAATTCTAGGGTTCTTGCTTTGGCTGGTCCGATTGCTATGCTTGATTGATGTGATTTAGCCCTCTAATCCAAAACCCTAATTCTGAGCTTTAGTTGTTTCCTTGCCTTAGCAAAAGCTATGTACTGATGTAGCTAGACTTGACTTCTTCCTATTGCGTATTTTAATCTGATGCGAACAGATACTATTCTTGATTTATTAGGTAAGATTACCATGGTTATATGCCTCTAAGTGTATGTTGATGGAATTGATCAGAACTTACACTATGCTTGATTTCTTAGTCTACATCTTTTTGTTAAAAACTAAGAAAGGTTTGAGAGATGGTGTAGACTTAGGCAAGAACAGTTACTATATAAGTTCTTTGCCTAGATTGTTCTCTGCACATATACTGATTTAAGTTTATTATTCTGAAAGAACAGATGCTTAACTTGATCCTAGCTGTCCTCTGATTCCACCTTTCATATATCGAACTCAAGGTTTACTGAAAAAGAAGAGAACTATACCTGACCTAGTTGTTTACTGTTGTGAGGTTTTTATATGAGAGCGAATAGCATCCCTTTTAGATAAGAACATATGCTCCACGTGGTCTTAGCTAGCTGGTGATGATGTTTTTCCTCAAACTGATATGAACAGATGTAGCACTTTGTCTTAGTTTCTTTTATTTCTATATGTGTGTGCCAGCTCATTAACTGAGAAGAACAAGTGTTTACTTGGCCTTAGCTCCTCCTCTGATTCCTACTATATAAGCATGTCGGATATTTGACTGAAAGAACATATCCTACATATGTTGCCTATTTGACTGCCCTGATATTTGCACTGTGATGTTTTGCTGAAACTTAAGAAAAGGTGATGAAAAATCTGATAAGAATAGAACTACCATGTTGCCTCTTTCGGTTGCCTTAATATATAATGCTGATTTCTCTAAGAAGAAATCTGAGAAAGGGCTTATGCGAAACCTGATAAGGACAGATACTTGAAGGTTGCCTTATTTAAACCCTATGATGATTTTTAGAAATTGAGAAATGGTATCACTTATGTTAAGAACAAATACTATGCATGCTGTTTACTAAAATCTGAGGGTTCCATTCTCTTCCAAACTTTCATCCATGTGTATATATATATATGCAATGTGACGGTTTGGGTGAATCTATACCTTGTTTTAAGTTTGGACAAGACCAAGCTTGGCTTCCCCTCTTGCTGTTGTCTTGCCGGTCCTTACTCCCCCTCAATGCTCTCTGGTGGTCTGCCCTTCTCCTTCCTTGGCTGGTCCCTCTCCCGACCTTGATGGCTGCCTCCTGATGCTCTCCTTGCTGTTCTCACCTCTCCTAGAAAATGACGGCCTCGGAGACTACTCCTGTGGTCCTATTCACTTCAGTTGGCTTAGCTCTATTTTATACCGGGCTTCCCTATGCCTCTTCGGTGGAAATTGTTTTTTCTACCTCCTGCTGCTTGCTTATCTGGTGGCAATTTCTGCCATCTCATGTCACCTATTTGATACGTGGCTGACTCACCAAATTCTCGGGCTGCTAAAAAAAATTAGCCTCGGTCAATTATGTATAGCAGTGGAAAATTTTCCACTTGGTGGATTTTGTTGCCTTATAAGCTAAGAAAGGTTTGGCTAAAGCTGAATTTGTGAGTACCGAGGGTTGGCTTGGAATTGATGTTTATCTCCTGATTTTGAGTTTTATAAAAAAAAATTCAAAACCAACTTATGGAGATATTTTAGTGTAGGCAAAATAAAAGTATTTTTAATACTTCTCACCTCTTTTATCCCTATATAAAATATTAGATTTGTCCGATGAGGGTATTAGCCATGCGGCCCTCAGACAATTTTTTGAAAATGTTTTCAAAACTATTTTTCAAAACTAAAAATTATTTAGGTCATCGGCACTCTTTTGCCCCTGCAGCTGACCCTGCGGATGTCGGCGGAACTGTGCCGGTGACCACTTATATTTCAAAACTCCGTTTTCGAAAACCTGCCTCCTACAACAACGGCGAAAATCCAACAGTCTCGAGTGCATATACTCGACTACCTCGGATGTCGCCTACATTTCCGAAGATCTTCCCCTTTCGACTCTCGGCGTTCCTCGACTACAGCTCAAGACTCGAAGACTCGGAAGATTTTGAAGATTAGGTTAGATGTTGTATAGGTAGAATAACCTATTATGTAATTTCTATTTCTTTCTCGCTCATTCATTGTAACAATGTTGTATTATAACACTTGTACTATTCGTATGTTCAATAAAGTTTTAAATTTCAATTTCATGAACATGTGTATGATGTACTCGAGATGAATGCCATAAATGATGCGTATGCCATGAATGCGAATGCACAGCAAATTCCCCCCTCTTTCTCTAACTCTCAACGTAGTTCGATAAAATCGGGTCAACTCAGCAGCGCGAGTTGACCTGACTTCACCTTACACCCCCTTCTGACTATCCCAAAACTAGGGTCCTCACAGGAGGGCTATCGACTTAACAAATACAGTCCATTCCAGGTATATGCCATCAGCAAGGTAGTAGCCATTGTTGTATTCATTTCCGTTGACATAATAGTGAACTTGAGGAGCCTCCCCTCTCAATTGCTAAGTAAACAATGACGATTGATTAAGCACATTGATGTCATTTGCGATCCAGCGACACCAAAGAAGGCATGCCGTATCTGAAGATCCTGCGAAGCTATTGCCTCTAGAATCAATGTAGGCACGCCTTGATCGCCACGAGTCAATTGCCCCCTCCTTGCGATAGGACATTTTTCCCAATGCTAGTGCAGGCAGTCAAAGCTTCCTAGCATGCCGGGGAACCCACGACTCTCGCCAATTTGCAATAGGCGTTCCACATCTTCTAGGTTGGGGCATGGTAAACACTCCCCACAAAATATATCAATCATGCCCTACATAAACATCTTCAGGCTCTCCATGGCAGTACTCTCCCCGATCTTCAAGTATTCATCGAGCAAGTCTGCGGGGCTACCATACGCCAATTGGCGAATCATCGCTATACATTTCTACAGCGGCGAGAGCCCTTGGCGTTTAAAGGCATCTGTCCTTGCGGTGAAGTACGGAGACCAATCGCCTAGTGCGTCGACGATGCGCACAAAAAAGAGGTCTTGTCATCCAAAATCTTCGACGGAATGTTGAGGCATCGTAGAGAGGGTTGTCGCTAGCGGCTCCGCTGCATCCTTCCTTTTGTGTGCAGCAATCTCTCTAGAACATTCCCAGCTGCATTTTCTGATTTTTACTGTGTTTTTCCAACGTACACAAAATAGGAGAGAAAATCCAGCAGTCTATTAAATAATACATAAAATAATTAAGATATATAATGGATATACTAAAAAAATACATCATTGAACTCAAAATAATATGATACATTTTAGATGTATCAACCGTCGATAGCGAGATAATTGTGATGACTTTATCAATCTTTAAGCTTCGCGACTCTATTTTTCAGTAGACTATGTGTGATGTGCATGTGGTGATGCGTGCTTGTGTGTTGTACCGTGTGTTTCTGAAAAAATGCATTTTGTATTTACTGCTACTATGTGATCAACTCTGAAATCTACATCGGTTGGTTTATTTCGTTCAAGCAACCAAGTTTTATAACGTCAGTATAGACAAATAATGTTTATGTACTAAGACAATAATAATATAAATGTACCAGAAGTTAGCAAAACAACGATCTTGGCCAGCGTAAGAGAGTTGACAGAAGTATAATGGTCAGTACACGGCCAGTTAGACCGGCTAAAGCATCCTCCAATTGGGTATATTACTCAAGAGTACAGCCAAAAGCCTATCTATAATAGACCAAATCAAACTTTACTTCCTAAGTTGCAGGGTAATTAAGTATATTTACATTTCACATTGTAGAAAAACTTCGTATGCATCACTGTACGATTTCAGTTCTAAAGTGCAGTTGTAAAATTTAACTTGGATTAGGAGCATCTACTATACAGTGGTCTAATTCAGTCTGTTAGTCCCAACCTTTCTAAACTCTCCATGGGATTAACTCCACCATATAACTAGTCTACTACCTTGGACTATATGGGACACTGCATTAAAGGTTTCGGTACTCACGGCCCCTTAAGGCCGTATGCCCTCGGTAGATATGCGGCAGATGACCAGGGCTACGTCTTCCTCACCTTGTACTTCTAAGTTAACTATTTTATGCTCATTTTGTGTAAAATAGTTAACTTAGAAGTACAAGGTTTGAAAAGCTGTATATATATATATATACACATGACATGAAAGAAAGCTGAAGACGTATGATGGGAATAAAGCTGAAGCCAGACACGCAGCATCTGGGCGCCAGTTACACCCGTGAAGAAAAAGGAATCCTGAAGGACAGCCACGCATGAAGTCTACAAAAGGTTACCAAGCCTAGGCATCCAGGTGGACGGTCATGCATGAAGCGAACAAAGGCTACCAAGCCTAGAAGCATTAAATAATGGAGAGAAGCTCCTCGCGCGCGGATATAAAAGGAGGTTGCAGCCAGGCTCAAAAGGCATGAGGAAAACCATCTGCGAAGGCAACACCAGAGAGAGCTAGAGCGAGAGAGAGAGCACTCCACTCCCTCTTTAGTTTCCATAGTAGCCACTCTTCCTCTGTAATATAATCGCCACGAAGGTTTATAATATTATTAGAAGGTAATCCTCTCATCTGTGTGTAAGCTATTTGGGGTTCCCGAAAGGGAAAACCATATGTAAACTAATTTATGGAAATGAAATAGTTCTGCTTTGAAAACCCCTTGGTGTTTCTAGCTTCGGTTCTATGAGACGGGTTTTTATGCTAGGGACCCTATAGGAGAAACCTCTGCGGTAGTTCTCAGTTAAAGCTCTGCATATGGCATAGGGTATGGAGGACTGAGTTGCCGCATTAAGAGAAGTGTTCCCTTCGGGTGGAACTGCCTGGGGAGACGATAAAAAACCCATCCCATACGATTGCAGCTAGAGATATCCGGGAAAGCTTAGCTACTCCTGAAGTAAATTAGTGATGAATATGGTGAGTACCGAGTAGGATTTTTACAACTGATAGTACACATTCGGTTGTCTTGTTGGTCTCGCCAACCCGCAAGATCCTGCAAAATTACCGCTGAAATAACCGCACCAAATAAGAATCAGAATTAAGCGTGCAGAATAAGAATAGTGCCATAGTGCTTAAATAGTGTCTATAGCGCTTGAATAGTATCTGAATAGTGCCATACAACCACGCTGAATCTTGTGTCTCGTGTCTGCTAATCAAGTTTTGCATATCTCCAGTGTTTGGTATCAGAGCCTGGTCATCATTGAAAAATTAAAATATCTAAATCTAGAGGTAAGTACTGGAAAAATTATCAATACAAAGGACAATAGTAATATAAGGTGCAGACTAAATTCCGCTGAAGAGCATAGTTGGCATACTTCGCATAGCCAGTTAAATTTAGTGGTTGATTTATTACATAACTCTTATATAACTTGGGGTAGAAGACAGGACGAACTAGACCTCAAATTAGACAGAATATATAAGGAATATAAAAGCCTTGAAGAGCAATATTCTCTTATCAATAATAATATAAACCTAGTTTTAAAGACATTAGAAGAAAGTAAGACAAAACAAAATATATTCAGTCAAAATAGTGACTATATCAAGGAAGATATAGGATTAATCTATAAGAAATTAGACTTTCCATCGAAATTAGATAACGCAACTGTTAGGAAAGATAAGCTATCAGAAGATTTAAATTTTGAGCTAGAAATATTTAAAATAAAGGAGTTAGTAGAAGAGGTAAAAACCCTAGTTCTTTCTTAAGTATATGTCAGAATATAAACAAGTTTTAAAAGAAACAGAAAAAATATCTTGCTCAACCTATTGGTTTCTCTAATTATGAATCACCCAAAGAAGACTCTAAAGTTCTAATAAGACAGAATAATACTATATTATAATTATTAGTTCAAATCTTGAATAAACTCAATGCCGAAGAAAGTGGTAAAGAGTTAGTACTAGCCTTATCTGGTTTAATTGTATCCACCAGGTCCATAAACTCAGAAAGATGGACATATCTAAAAGCTTCTGTAGAGGAGATAAATCACTCCAATTAGTAAATAAAGATGCTAGACCGCTAACTTTAATAGATAAGTTGAAAGGTAAGTATGAAGATGTTGATAATTTAGAAGAAGTCATAAACCTAGAAAGAGATCTTGAAAGATATCAGAGAGATACACTAAGAAAAATAAAACCTCAACAAATATATCAAATGGGTATATTTGAAAATAAGACAGGATTATATAGAATATCCAGAGAAGTCAAATTAAGTGTTTTGACACAGCCAATAGAATTAAGGGTTGTGAGTAAGCAGTTTGAAAATGGACTAAAATATTCAGGTTAGAAATGTATACATCAAGGAATGTATATTATAGGAATTAAAAGTATGATAAGAAAGAAATTAGGAACTAAAATTCTAATAACTTTATTAGATAAAAGATGGGATATAGTAAATAAAGCAGCATTAGGCTTTCTAGAAGGAGATATGAATGAAAATAGATTAATAACATATATAGCACCAGACCTAATAATGCCTATAAAAGAATTTATTAAAAAATGAGTTTTGGGTTTCAGACTAAAGGATATGAAGAATTTAAAAGAACAAATTTAATAGTAAGCATAGAATTTATTGGAAGGCTAACTAATAAAAGTAGGACTAAATACAAGGTAAATGTCAATGATGTAATTGAAAGTATGCAATCAAAAGGTATAAAATTCATGAGTCCCCTAAGAATTGACTCTGAAGAAAGAGCAGGTGAAGAATGGAGCATAAGTGACTTAATAGAAAGTAAGACTTTAAAGCAACCTGAAGATTATGTAAGTTATCAAAATAATAAAGAAGGAAACACTAGTATTAGGTTTATAAATTATAAACCAAGAGCTCTAGATGATGTAGACTCAGTCATATCAGAACAAGATACTGAAGATAACAGAAGGCATAGTGTCTCAGAATTTATGGAAAAACCAGACTTAGATAGTGAAATAAAATATTGTGAAGACAAGTTAAAACAAGTAACTAACGAATATAATAATACTATGACGCATGAATGGCCTAAAGTAAGAGAAAGGGAACTATATTTCTGTAGAGAATTATCTAGATTAAGGAAGGCAAAGAAAGATAAAGAATTATTTATAGATGACTCTGTTAAAAGGAAGGATAAGGCGAAATATATTAAAACTGAAGAAAGAATAGATAATAAAAATAACAAAGTAATACAAATGGATACTAATAATACTATAACTGAAAAAGAGCAATGTGAAAGAAATGAGAAATTGTTATCAGAAAGTTATGAAGAAGAAGAAGCATTAGTAAATGAAATATATAATGAAGGACAGATTATAGATGCCTCAGAACAATATGGTGACTTTATAGACTCTTTAGATGAAATAGGGATACATAATCTAGAAAATGCAATGGAAGCAATGGAAGTAGATGTAGGAGGAGCAAAGAAAAGAAGGTATGGTGAAAGTTCAGTAAAAAATGAACGAGAATTTGAGAGACCATCTAGAGTTTCAGGAAATTGGCCTCTAGAAAACGAAGAAACCTCATATAACTATATCCCTAGCCAATATAAATATATGGGATCTAAGAGAAGAGATTTTGAAAGGTCTGTAAAATTTCAAAATCATAAAAGTGATGTTGCAATATTAAATCTAGCTGCACATGACCCAATTGATTGGCCAAATATCATAAGCATATGGAAGGGTTTGATAGTCCAAAAATACATACAAAACCAGCATAATATACGAAATAAGGTAGAAGATATGATTACATATTTAGAAACATTTTTAGGTGAATCTGTAAAAGTTCTATGGGAACAATGGGTAGAAGGTAATCCAAATAATTATGCAGAATTAAAAAGAGCAGGTAGCAACCCAAACAATTTTGCAAATATAATATCAAATATTATTATAGCAGAAGATCCAGAGTTAGGATACACCACACTATAAAATGAAAGGTTAAGAGAAATTAAGAAATTAACACTAACAAATTGGAAAGATATAAAAGAATTTTCACAACACTATTTATATAATGCTACTACAGCCAAACAAGGTTAAAACAAAGGGGTAGTTGGAAGATACTTCAACAAATTACCAGATCCTTTAGGAAGCATGATATTTGAAGAATATAAAAAAGAAACTGAAGGTTCTGTCATTAACATATCACAAGCAATAACATTTGTATTTAAGCAATTAAGAAAAATATGCATTAATATACAAGCCCAAAGGTCCATGAAGCATTTAGATTATAATTTTTGTAATAAGATAGTTCAAATACCATTAACATATGGTGAGGAAAGAACTAAGAGTAAGAAATATTATAGACCTCAAAGAAGAGATAATAATAATTTCAGAACAAAGAGAAGATATTTTCTTAGAAGATCAGATAATAAAGTTCCGTTTTTACATAAAAGAAATGTAAGGCGTTACAATCTAAGAAAAATTATGATAAAACATGTAGATGTTTTATATGTAATTCACCTAACTGTTTAAGTAAGACTTGTCCAAATAAAGACCAGAAAAGATATTCTAGTAAATATGAAGAACAAGAAAGGGTTTTAATATTAGATAGTGTAAATGAAAATATATTAGTATGTGATGATGAAATAAAAGATGATGAGTCGATATATTCAATTATAGAAACTGATGAGCTTGAAAACAATGAAGCTGAATATGAATCAAGTAATGATGATATAGACTTAATAGATGAGTTAGCAGGTTTAAGAATTGAGATGATGAATCAAGTAAGCTGTGAGCATGATTGGATTAGATGTAAAGGAGATTATAATATAAAATGCGTATTCTGCATATATTATCCAAGTCAAGAGAATATGAGCTATATAAAAGCATATATCTAAAATGTCCTTATAAAGGTATACCAATATTGATAAGGTTACTATCAATTATTCGGGCGCGGAAGACCCATACAAATAATCGTACCAAAGAAGAATAAAATTAAGCGTGCAGAATAATAATAGTGCCATAGTGCTTAAATAGTGTCTATAGTGCTTGAATAGTGTCTAAATAGTGTCATACTACTTGAATAGTGTTTGAATAGTATTGAATTCTTGTCACGCTAAATCTTGTGTCTCGTGTCTGCTAATCAAGTTTTGCATATCTCCAGTGTTTGGCTTCTATTGGACATGTCTTAATTATGTAATCTAGATTTATTATGTTTATTTTACAAATAATAGAGTTTTTATCCCAATGCTTCATAGGTATCTCTCCAATTATTTGGATATCTTTTAATCTTTAGACAATCATTTCTATATCCTTTTTAGATTTTATGTCTCTATACCAATTTGGTGCAAATGACTGCAATCCAATGCATTCTATGCAAGAATTTGTCATATAATAATCTTCTATATTTGCACTAAGCTCATTTTCTATGTTTCTTTCAGGATTCATACTAATATCCGTGCTTTTAAGGGCGGAAATTTTTAAGTGGTTAGGCTGTGAAGTTCCACCACGCTTTTGCACTTCTGAAATATATGGAATATTGTCTTGATATGGGATATCTATGCTGGATCAAACCTATGATTTTTTTTAATATGTTGGATCAAACTTATGTAAAAATTTTATATGGAACTAATCACACTACACAACTACACTTGGCCACATAGGCCAGCAAACTATTATGATGGGAGGTGGCACAGTTACAGTAGATAGAATTACTTCGGTTTTGGAATATCTTAGCTACTATTAGCGTTGATATCCGGTGGAAGAAAACTTCGTCTACATAAAATGGATGATGTAACTGTTTTGGGGGGTAAAACTTGAATTTTTGCCTTATTGATACATTTTTGCTCTACCATGGTATGAATTTTTGCCTTATTGATACATTATTGCCAGGCCTGGATGAATGAACATTGGTTGAGCCAGAGCTAGGTCTGTCAGTGCATACATTTTCCTGAACTGAATTACTTAGTCTCATTTGGAGCAAAGGAAAAGTGGAGAAATTTTATAGGATTTTAATCCTATGAAAAAATTCTATGTGTCCCTTTGAAACAAAGGAATTATTTCTAAAATTTCTATAGAAATCTCCTCTTTCCTACACATTTAAAGAAAATTAAACATTTGATTCAATCTCATGAAAAAATTTCTTTGAGAAGTCAGAGGCAATCTCTCTCTCTCTCTCTCTCTCTCTCTCCCCCATCTCTCTCCTTTCCTCCATAATTCCTGTGTTTTTTCTAATATTTGTTCCAAATGAGCCCCCTTATGTATTCTTATGTTATTAATGCATATCAGATTTGTTAGACATGCCACTCTAATTCCTATGTTTTTTCGGTTCCTATGTTTTTGCTGTCTTGTGTTTCAAACGGGGCTTTACTGTTAAATCATAGATTGATGTAACAGTTTCTAAAGATCTCACTGGCAACGGTGATTATCACATACTAGGAGGATGTTATTTTACGTGTGTTGCTATAGAACAAAAAAGTAATGGATAAGGTTCTCTCTATTCTGCTAACACACGTGTCAAACGTAACGCGCATGCGGTTCACAACCATGTCATGATAAAGTGGGTGTCTTCCTCCTGCTTCCTCCTAGTACGATGACCATCATACGCCTCTTTAGATCTCTTCCAACTCAGACATGTGTCTCTTTCTCTGCCCTATAAGGAGGCAAGCTATCATCTTCTTTTTCCTTCTCCCTTCTGTGTCCAGCCATCAGCTTTGCCTCCGACTTCGTGACCACTATTCTCTACAACTTAAATGAGGATAGAGGTGCATTCGTGACCACCCCCACATATATGTTAAGGTAAAATGACTAACATTATGCAGCTGAGTGACAAGCTTGGCCTCTGGCTACACCTCCTGTCGACATCTATATACATGGCCTTGCTGTCTTGTGATCGATCACATCAATCCAACAAAGAAAATGACAATTGTCCTGAAACTATCTAGAATTAGCTAACAGGGAAGGCTAGGGATCAGATGTTTGATCTTGGCATTGGATCGGATGCCGGTAAAAATATTTTTATTAAGAAATATGAATAAATTTGTTGAACCAATGTAATATAATATTTTAGTATATATATATCGTGTGATGAAAATATTTTTATACGTGGTAGAACTTTTTTTTAACTATGAAACTCATACTACGAACAGAAAATAATTAGACTACGAATATATAGTATCAAAAATTACTGTCTAATTCCTCTACCAATGAATGCTGGTCCCACCTTCCTTAATTTTGTCACATGCTCCAGCACCGTGCTATTGTCCATTTGTCCGTGTCCTGTACCGCTGCCAAAATTTAATTTTTCCTTTTTTGACCTAGCCCCCTATAGAAAATTAAAATCTAGGTTCGCGTTTGTGTTCATCGCCGGACCGCGAGCATACAAATAAGCTGTTTTCCCACTTAACCCCGCGCTTTCCCCGTAATCCGGAGACAAGGCGAGCAAGAGAAGGGACGCGGCGGCGGCGGCGGCGGCGGTGGCCATGGCGATTCCCCTCGTGCTCGTCCTACTCCCGCTCGGCCTCCTCTTCCTCCTCTCCGGCCTCATCGTCAACACCGTCCAGGTAACTTCGCGCGCCCCGGTCGAAGCAATCTTTTCCTGTATCTTTTGTGACTTTTCAGGGGAATGTGTGCTGATCTGGAGAAGTTCGTACGCAAAGATTTGATGTTTTGTTGTTGTTGTAAATGTTTGCTTTTAGTAAATTAGTGGTGTATGCAATTGCGGAATGGTGATTTTGTCATGCGTGCTTCCGTTGGGCTTCTTCACTTGCTTGGATCAAGTATGTTTTGTTGGCGTCTTGCAGTCCGATCTGATGCCATCAGTTTCGTTTTAGCTGCTTAATCTGGTAGATAGTTCGATTTATGGCCTCAGATTAGCAAATTTTGCTTCTTCGATCCATTAACTGCTTACTGGAATTATCACTAACCTTTTCGTTATCTCTTACTATATTTACGAACAATGCAGGCTGTCTTGTTCTTGTCGATAAGGCCCTTGACAGAGAGATTATACCGGCGGATCAACATATTCTTGGCTGAGCTGCTGTGGCTTCAGCTGATCTGGCTTGTGGACTGGTGGGCAGGTGTTAAGGTATAACATTGGAGCAAATGAAAGGCAATTTTTTGTCTTCTTTATACACCATTAATGCATTTCGCCTAGCAACATATAAAGTTAGATTCAAGTGTAATATTCATATGTTTCTTCATTTGGGCTACACGGCCTATCTTGTTCACCTTTTAAGTTGATACATTGATAGGGACCTTAGGATGGATACGCTGTTTAATTACTTGCCTAAAGGTAGATAGCATGCCTTTGGATGATCTGCAATGCAATCTAGCATGATGGTGGCACAACGATCAATTTGCATGGCCTTTTGGATAAAAGGGAATATTGAGTGTTAGGTAGGTTGATCAAAACTGGTAAACATATACAGATAATTAAAGTCAGCATGCTTTTTAAAAGCGGCTGAAAGTCTAAATACTGATGTAGCCATCTTGTTTGTGTCAATTGATATTTTTGATGCATCTGAGGATGCTCCATGTCACATGTTTTCAATTATATTGTTAACTTCGTATACATAAGATCAACCTGAACAGATGTTCTTTTAAACCATATTTTATGAGAGCATATTATATTAATTTCAAAAGAGAGTGTGATAAAAGTGCAGTGTGTAAGCAGGTTAAAAATGTTCATGATACATGTTTCTATACTCAGATGGACCTTACTTTTTACAATAAGTTTAATTACAACAATGTGTAGAGATTTGACCAAATGGTGGCACGAAATGGAACTGGTGCTGCTGTCTTGTCATTTGGCCTTACAGATATAAATTATTTGAATTATGATGCTTTCCTCAGCACTATTGCATTAGAACAAGAAGGTATTGTATGATCGAACTTCAACCAATTACAGATCAAAACACACAGTCACTCAATCTCACAGTTTTTTTTCCACAGAATCCGTTTAAGGGCTTGCCTGCTTGCTAATCCAAATACAATGCAAAATTTTATTGTACTCATATATCCGTAGAAGTTCAGTAAACACACTTTTTAAGTGCTTGTTTGCAAAACATATGTTGTTCAGATCTTTTTGAAATAATAATTGATTTCACATCTTTATAGTTCCCTGATTTCAATAAATCCATGCACATTTTGCAGATACAATTGCATGCAGATCCAGAAACTTATGAACTAATGGGTAAGGAGTTAATTCCAATATTTCCATGTGGGAATTGATGTCATTTCACTATTCACTAAAGACCATATTTAGAAATGGATGCGTTTTGAATACGGCCTTATCTGAAGAATTCTATAGGCAAAGAGCATGCCCTTCTCATATCAAATCACCGGAGTGACATTGATTGGCTGGTCGGATGGATTTTAGCACAGGTTCTTATCACTTCCTATGTAAAGGTTTTTTTAAACCAGTAATTTTTCTGCTAAATACATTATGATGAGAGTTGCCCTTGATTTGATGGTCAGCGTTCAGGATGTCTTGGAAGCGCAATAGCTATCATGAAGAAATCTTCAAAATTTCTTCCAGTAAGTTGGCCCATACATTTCTATCATGACATATCATCTCATAATTTAGTTCTACATTACTCATAGTTCCATTCAAGCTAATATATGTACTGCAAAGTTATCTTGAAAAAAGTAAGCAAGGGAGATGAATCAAATAAGATTAGGCAAATACAGAATTGTACTAAAATTATGAGCTATACTACTAGTGTACATATTATTTCTTTTTGACCATCAGTTTTTGATGGCCTTGTGGTGCAAAACAATGATATCATGTAAATAGTTTAAAGGTTATCCCTACTGCTAAGTCCCAACCAACAAAGTAGTATTTAAGACTTTCAGAAGAGACCATCTGTATTGCCAAAGTTCTAACCAACAAAATAGTATTTAAGAAGATCAACCAAAATTGCAGGAATGCAGGATATACTATATGGCTTTTTATAGTAAACTTAAGAGCGTCAGCAAACAGGCACAGATCAATTCAGCAGTAAGCAAGCGTTGGCTGACAGCCTGAGAGTTGATTTGTCCAACATACAAGTTGACTCTGACAACACAACTGCAGTCATACTTAATTGACAACAGTACTAAACTATGTATAAGCTAACTTGCTCTTTTCGAGAAATAGTCTAGAACTTCTCAAGCCAGAGTTACCACAGAAATTTGAAATAAAACAGAACTACTGAAAACGAATAATATGTTTTGGTTGGAACTCAGAATAGTGAAATAGTTGTAGGATCGTGCACTTAATTAATCATAAAAGCACTGAAGAACTAAAGCCGGAGATGAAGGCACAGGTGTAATAACAGCTCTATGCACAAGACCGGTGAGATCTCTATGATCCATATAGCATTAGTATATTATGGATTATCTCGCCATGCCTTCCAATTTAGAGCATGTTGTACATTCATGGTTTTTTCCCAAAAAAATTGGAAACTTAAATATGCATTTTCTAGACTGGGCTGCACCTGCAACTAGTTGTACAAAATCTGCAATCATTTATTGTGTCTTATTCTGATCAACTATTGCAGGTTATTGGTTGGTCCATGTGGTTTGCAGAATACCTCTTCTTGGAGAGAAGCTGGGCAAAGGATGAAAAAACACTTAAAGTATTTTCCACCTTACCTAATACTACGACGCCTTGCAGTTCATTAGTAAACTAATGATCTTGATGCTCATAAATGCAGTGGGGTCTACAAAGGTTGAAGGACTTCCCCAGATCATTTTGGCTTGCCCTTTTTGTTGAGGGTACACGATTTACTCCAGCAAAACTTTTAGCAGCTCAAGAATATGCAGTCTCACAGGGTTTGCCAGCCCCTAGAAATGTGCTGATTCCACGAACAAAGGTATTCAGTTTGCTGCTTCCTAACTGAATTGCTGTACTCTGTAGAATTCTAAGTTTGCACATAAGATGTCAAAAACTGTCCTAAGAGTTCGTTGTTTACCTTGTCTCATGCTGTACAATTTATATAATGTTTGCTCGTGACGAATACAAAATTCTTAGATTTGAGTGCCACTCTTGGTCACAAACAAATCTTGCCTATGCTTCCTGTTTTATTAAGTGGTCAGAACTCAGAAGATAGCGGCCTACATGGACAGTTAGTCAGAACAATATTTGGTAGTCTTACCGACTCTTACACTGTGATGCATTTATACATTTTATGCAACTCATGTTCTTACTTTATTTATCTTGAAAGTGTTGTTGTGCTGATGACTCTTTTCCATGTGTAAAATTTCAGGGATTTGTATCAGCTGTAAGTATTATGCGTGATTTTGTCCCAGCTATCTATGATACAACAGTGATTATTCCTGAAGATTCACCTCAACCAACAATGCTGCGTATTCTTAAGGGACAATCATCAGTTGTAAGTATTCCAACTTCTGCAATATGTAGATATTTAGTAGCTAAATTCTAGCCATTAAAATTCTTGAAAATATTTAAAATTAAAATCTATATTTGTAGAGGCCTGAATTGCTTTGCAGAGCCTATCGGTTCTTAGCTCGAAAACTTTGATTTGATACCTTTGTTATGTCAATCATATTTACAGCCCCACTGTTGTTATTATAGGTTCATGTCCGCATAAAACGCCATGCGATGAGTGATATGCCTAACTCAGATGAGGATGTTTCAAAATGGTGCAAAGACATCTTCGTAGCAAAGGTATGTAACTACTAATAATTATTTTATGAAACTACGATCATACAGTGTATTGTAGTTGAAACGCTCCATGAATTGGCTGATTGTTAAACACTACTCTTGTCCCTATGACAGGACGCGTTATTGGACAGGCACATAGCAACTGGTACATTTGATGAGGAAATTAGACCATTGGTCGTCCAGTGAAATCTTTGGTGGTAAGACCCTAATAAAGACACCACACTATGCAATAGGCTTAGCTTTTAGTTCTTAAGAAATAAAAATAGTTAATGCACACCCACAGGTGCCCTTAAGGTCATAGGTCCACTAGCACCTTGGAAGTATCAGACTAATGCCTTCTCCCACTAGAGAAGGCGGCAATATATTCATATGATTATGTGACACTTGTTATTAAACTAGTGGTACTTGTATAAAATCAGACTAATGCCTTCTTTTAATAGAAAAAGAAGTGGCAATATGATCAATACGATCATGATACACTTTTTCGATATCAAACTAGGCATTCCTTGTTCCCACATCACTACAACATGGGGGGATTAATTCTCTCTTGATCACTTCTATTCCTGCTGTTGGATCAGGTGGTTCTGTCTTGGTCATGTCTCCTCCTATACGGTGCCCATAGATTCTTACAGTGGACCCAACTCTTGTCGACATGGAAAGGAGTCATCCTCTTCACTGCTGGATTGGCGCTGGTGACCGCCGTTATGCATGTTTTCATCATGTTCTCGCAGTCAGAACGCTCAAGCTCCGCCAGAGCAGCAAGGGACCGAGTGAAGAGAGATTGAGAGCTCATGTGAAATTCAGTCTATAGGGGGACTGTCAATTCATTATGTTCTGAATATGTATGTAGGCACAGGCTTGGTGGGGCAGATTTTGTTTGTTGTGCTCATTAAGAGCTTCAGGAGTTGTGTCGCAAGAACTGAGAGCTTCCTCCCTCTTTCTGTACTTTGTATGGACACAGTGTATGAAGGACACAGGTCAAGATTTGTTTTGCCATAGCAGGAAAAAATTGCTGCTTGAATCCTTTGAAGCCTTTTTAAAAGGACTGTTTATTCAGACAATCCTTGGTGATTACCAGTCTAGTCTGGTTTTATCTCGTATCCACTATCCATGCTGAGACCTGATGAAACCATACCGAGTTTCTGTTACATACACAAGGTTTCACTAGCAAGGAGGAACACGTGGGTCCTGCAACCTGAGTACACAAGGTTCAGAGCATTCGCTATACAGGTTCTACACAATTATTCATCAGGTGCATATTAGAGTTGAACATAAGCTAAGCTGCTTTCCTTCTGGAGGATAATCTGCAAAACTGTTCAACAACAGAGTAAAATGTCATCCTTCGTGATACACTAAACAGGAAACAAAAAGCTCAGATCAAAGCATTTACATGGACATAACCCAAAGTAGGCACCAGATGAAGCTCCCACCATGCCTCGAGGTAATTCAGTTCTCTCGGAACTTCGACAAAAGGTTTTGGAAGGAAGAGAATCCTTCCATTGCATCGCGTGGAATAGGAAGTGTGAAGGGAGAAAGAACACTCTGTCCAGCCTTCACGTCCTTCGAGCCAGTGGTAGATGGGAGTGCTAGTGCAGGTTGCTGTCTATTGAGCTTTTCTATGATGTATGAGAAAGTTCCGAAGGCCAGACAGCTCTGAATCAGTGTTTGCGGTGCACCTGCAACAAAAAGAGCAGAAAATACAGGGATGTGAGGTTATCAATAGATACAAAACAATGAGCATCTTAATTTACTTTTTATAGGTGGGGAAACAGAGTCAGTAACTCCTGCTTCATTCCCTAAAAATCAAAAAGGAAAGAAAAAAACAGATGTCACTGTAAGAAAATAGCAAATTAGGGGCCATTTGTCACAGAGAAAAGGTGTATTCTCAACAATGATTGGTGAGACACTTCTCAGTTTTGAAATGTTCAGCCCACCAGTGAAAAAAAAATTCTTCAATGACCAACCAATTGCAGAAGCATGTCTGTACAATCATTACAAGTATACAGCAGTAAATCTCCACGCAAGCAACGAGTACACGTAAATGGATCTAAAGGAAAAATCGAACCAAGAAAAAAAAATATAAAGAGATGACAGTAAAACTGTGTAAGTAAAGCAAACATTTCATGTATGCCTTCGACAAAACTAATTCAGGAATCATTAACAACGAAATAGGCGATAAACCACAACAGATTACAGGAGCTACTGAAGGAAATTTGAAAACGAACAAATTGTTAAAGCCTTTTTTGACAGGAACATATTGTTAAGCCAGATAAGCGTAAAGCTTGTAACTAATACCAGACATCTAATCACAACCTATAAAGCTGCATGTGCTCTCAAAACCATTCCATGTTCAGAAACCACCATGACACTCACACAAGTTTGCAGCCAACACTGGGGTTCCTGGCCAGGTGAGGTTTCTATCCAAACTAGCATAGCGCCCGTGCGTTGCTACGTACTAAAAAAATGCACTGCATGCTTAAGAAGGTCATATTACTATTTGTGCCAGATCTAAACCATCTATACCCGCTCTCATCCCAACCGTTTGTGTCAGATCCAACAGATGGTGTGGGCTGAAAGATGAACGGACCGCCGCCACCAATTGACATCTTTATAGGAGTAAAGATAACCTACACCAGGTTTTTATTCCATGTTCAGAAAGCATGTCAGTGAGTATGCCCCTACTCACTGACCAAAATGTAGGCAATCAGGTGCATTTTTATTTTAAAAATACATTAAAGATGATATGGTTAGAAATCTACCTACTAATGAGAAACTCTTCATAGGAGGAGATCTCAATAGCCATGTGGGTACATCAAATGTGGGGTTTGATGGGGTGCATGGGGGCTTTGGGTATGGCGTTAAGAACCAAGAGGGCAAAAACATCCTAGATTTTGCTCTAGCTTATGACCTGATGGTAGCTAACACCTTTTTTATAAAAAGGCAATCCCATTTAGTGACCTTTAATAGTGCTCAGCACTCCAGCCAAATTGATTTTGTCCTTACCAAGAGAGTGGATAGACGGGTTTGTGTAGATTGCAAAATGATATCTGGAGAGTGTGTTGTCCCACAACATAAGCTGATGGTGGCTGATTTTCGCTTTCACTTATGTGTTCCTCCGGACAAAGGTACCAAAATTACGAGAACAAAGTGGTGGAAGCTCAAAAGGGAAGCGCAACAGATCTTTAAGAATAGGATGATTGTAAGAGGACCATAGAACAAAGAGGAAGACGCGAATAGAATGTGGATGAAGATGACAACTGCATTCGGAGAGTGGCTAGGGAGGTGCTTGGAGTGACCAAAGGAAAGAAATGCAAATCTAAGGACACCTGATGGTGGAATGAGGATGTTCAAAAGGCTATCAAGGAGAAGAAAGAATGCTACAAGTGTTGGCATCATGACAGAAGCACAAACAACATGGAAAAATACAAAGATACCAAGAAGAAAGCAAGGCGAGCTGTGAGTGAAGCAAGGGGGCGGGCTTATGATGAGCTATACCAGCGATTAGGCACAAAGAAAGGTGAAAATGATGTCTACAAGATGGCTAAAATTCGCGAGAGGAAAACAAGAGATTTCAACCAAATTAAATGCATTAAGGACAAGGCAAATCAACTTCTAGTGAAAGACAAAGAGATTAAGAACAGATGGAGAGATTATTTTGACAAACTGTTCAACGGTGGGAATGAGAGCATTATTCTTGAGTTAGACGACTCCTTTGATGACACCAACAGGCGTTTCGTGCGGAGGATCCAGGAGTCCGAGGTTAAGGAGGCCCTAAAAAGGATGAAAGGAGACAAGGCGTTGGGCCCTGATGATATCCCTATTGAGGTGTGGAGATGCCTTGGAAACATGGCAGTAGTATGGCTAACTAAACTATTCAACCGCATCTTTCGGTTAAACAAGATGTCCAAAGAGTAGATGAAAAGTATATTAGTACCTATCTTTAAGAATAAGGAAAATATTCAAAACTGTACTAATTACCGATGAATTAAGCTTATGAGTCATATTATGAAGCTATGGGAGAAAGTGATTGAGCATCGACTAAGAACATTAACGAATGTCACAAAAAATCAATTTGGTTTTATGCCCGGGAGATTGATCATGGAGATGATTTTCTTGCTACGTCAGCTTATGGAGAGATATAGAGAGCAGAAGAAGGATTTACATATAGTATTCATTGACTTAGAGAAGGTGTATGACAAAATACCAAAGGCAGTCATGTGGTGGACACTGGAAAAACAAGAAGTCCCAACAAAATACGTTACCCTCATCAAGGATATGTACGATAACATTGTGACAAGTGTCCGAACTTGTGACAGTGAGACCGATGCCTTCCCAATTAAGATAGGACTACATCAAGGGTCAGCCTTAAGCCCATACCTTTTTGCCGTAGCGATAGATGAGGTCACGAAGGATATACAAGAAGATATTCCTTGGTGTATGCTCTTTACTGATGATGTAGTGCTAATAGACGAGAGTAGAATGGGCGTCAATAGGAAATTAGAGATGTGGAGACAGACTTTAGAATTAAAAGGGTTTAGACTTAGTAGAACCAATACCGAGTATATGAGGTGCGATTTTAGTGGTATTAGGTGTGAGGAGGGAGAAGTTAGTCTAGAAGGACAAATAGTGCCTAAGAAAGACACTTTGAGATACTTGGGATCAATGCTACAGAGCAATGGTAGTATCAATGAGGATGTTAGCCACAGAATCAAAGCGGGGTGGATGAAATGTCAGCAAGCATCTAACATCCTTTGTGACAAAAAGGTCCCACAGAAGCTAAAAGGTAAGTTCTATAGGACGGCGATTAGACCTGCGATGTTGTATGGAGCAAAATGGTGACCCACTAAAAGACAACATAACCAGCAGATAAGTGTCATAGAGATGCATATGCTACGGTGGATCTGTGGGCATACAAGAAGGGATCGAATTCGAAATAAGGATATACGTGATAGGGTAGGGGTGGCACCGATTGAAGAGAAACTTGTCCAACATCGACTAAGATGGTTTGGACATATCCAACGGAGGCCTCCAGAAGCACCGGTGCATAACGGTATTCTAAGATTCATCGACAATACTAGGAGGGATAGGGGGCGACCAAAATTGACATGGGAGGAGGCAGTAAAAAGAGACCTAAAAGATTGGAATGTATCTAAAGATTTGTCTCTAAATAGAACCGCATGGAAATTAGCGATCCACGTGCCCGAACCATAATATCCCTTTTAAGTCTTTTTTCTTTTACCTTTTTGGCTAATGCAATTTTTATTGGGTTTCATTTCTAGCCTACACCAACTTGCTTGGAACAAAAGGCTTAGTTGTTATTGTTGTTATTGTACATTAAACAATGCGTTTTCAACTTGTCATCAATGAACAATGTCAAAACTGGTAAGGGCAAGTGCCTCCTAGTCCATAACTCAATAATACTCTTGTTTATGTAACACAATCCTAGTCTTTGGCAGGGTATCCAGGAAGGTGTAAATTTAAATAGTTCACAGCTATTAATTGCATTGTTTGCTATATCTTTACCTGGAAAACTCAGAGCAAGGCCAGTGCAACAGCCTGCAACTCCTGCATTGATAACTGGAGATAAAAGATCCACAAGTCAATGGTCATCCTTGTCATTTTATTACACCCTAAGGATTAGAAAAATATACATTCTTAGGGGGAAAAGAAATGAGCAAAATATAGATGAAGACAGACCGTCATCTTTTCCACGTAGCTTTCTCAAAGAGCAAGAAACCAAACTTTGAACGCCGGCAAGAACAGCAAATATCTAGAGCAAGAAGACAAAGTTCTCAACATGATAAGTGTGAACAGATAAGCATCTATTGCAAATGAAATGAACATGGGTATCCAAACATGAAATGGGTATCATCATACCTTAGCAGAAGACGCAGCATCAGCAAATGAGCCTTTAAACCCCTTTTTAGTAACCAAACCTTTTCCTGAAAAGTTACAAGAAAGTTGGGGCTAGGCCCTGTGATATCTTTAATATCACAAGGAAATAATATTTGTGTTTTGACTAAAAGGATGACACACAGCAGGGCAGCCAGCAGTAGACATGCCAAACAAAAATATTGTGCACAACGAACGTACAATTTCCCTAAAACCCATGATCCACTATTTTCAATTGATAGATAGAATTAAATGACTGAAATGATTTGTCATAAGCACCAGGAGGAATGTTAACCTTAAAACCCATGATCCACTACCATAGTCCATAACCAGATCTACGTCGAAAGTTACATTAAAACCCATTATCCACTACCATAGTCCATGACTAGATCTACGTCGAAAGGTACATTCAAGGCCGTAATGAACATAAATGTAGGTCAAGGGAATGAAAATTTTCTTAAAGCTCTATCTAAACTTTTTGAGTTATCTGCAAATTAAGTGGCATTCCATTGGTCCACTGGGCCCACAGCCTGGCTGTCCGTGTGATGGAGTGCACAAGCGAGCTAGGGGTTTATTTATACAATGATTAAACCAGTAATCAAGTTTCACCCATGCATGTCAAGCAATTTCACCCATGCATGTCAAGCAACTTAACAGAATAACAGACATCCCCAAACTCCCTGCAGGCCTCCTTTACTGAAAAAGACCCTGCATGAGACAGCCACAGCGGGAGCATCCAATCTACCAATTAATCACATATGTCTAGGTGAAAACAGATTTGACATGATTAGAATTTTGGGTGAAAACAGATTTGACATGATTTGGATTTTGGGTATCCATAAACTCCTATAGATGGTACAAAACCCAAATACTGTATTCTCAAATGAGCCGTGTAAGTGACCCTATCTCTGTGCTCAAACCATGATAGCAGATTAGCAGCTAAGCAGATTAGCAGATTAGGTGCTTTTACTTTGCTTCTTAGTCCTTAACTAGTTTTATGAACGCAACACGGAACACACAATAAAGCTTCCAGATGGGTATGTCCGTATGTGGTAAGGCCTTAAATCAAGTAAACAGAGCCATAGAAAAAAAGTTTCTTACCCACCTTTCTGAGCACATGATTTTTCATGAGGAATAAACACACACTGAAGCTTCCAGATGGGTATGTCCGCCTTAATTCAAGTAAATACAGCAAAAGAAAAAAAATCTGCTGACATTACCAGGAAAATTCGTACATGTATCATTCTATACCGAATTTTCCATTTCCCGATGTTTGCGTAATGAATTCAATAAGCACATGATTTTTCGCAAGGAATAAACACTTGCACACTTTATTAAAAGCAAATAAGCAATCAAACATTTCCTCCATAATCCTTGGTGTTGGTGTCACTCAAATACAAAAAAATTGCTACAAGTTCACCTATCCAGAACAATCTTATACTGAAACGTATCAACCCAAACAGTGCACTATACGTGTCTCACTTGAGCCTAATCTTCTCAGTGTCCTCTCAAAACTGGCACCATAAAGTACCAGTCTAACAAAATGAAACATAAACAACTGCCTTAGAAATAACACTAATATAGAGTACAGACCGTGTGAACAATCACTAAGAGCTCAATTGTACACTGAATACCGCAGATTAGACTAATGCATAACCAAATGGAGTCAGATGAACCACAACCACTACTAATATCTCATACCACCAATTACGCCACAAACTGAATGGAATCTAAGGGCATCTCCAATAATAGAGAAGTTAGTCTTCCTTTATGTCCATCCATGTCATATAGAGATGGCAATAGAAATACATAATATTCCAATGGTAGAGAAGGTTGTCTTCCCCTATTTTAATATTTGTGTCTCTAATCTATCTATCAATCCATCTATCTATTATCTATCTATCTATCTATCTATCTATTACTATACTAATTATAGACTTCCTAGAAATTCCCACATTAATTGGAGAAAAGAGAAAAATTGAAAGCGTGTTAGGTTTGGACTCACAATAGGCTTGGACTCCTATCTAGATGTGTTTGTTAGTTTCTTTTTTCTATCATGTAAAAATATCTCTACCTGCAAGTTTCCTTTTTTTTATCTCCAAAGACACTATTACACGGTATTCATCTGAAGAAAAGGATGCATATAAAAGAAAATAAAAATATTACCTCCCTTCGTAAATGCACGACATTTTGGAAAACATATAGTCAAGTTTTTCCATCATTGACTCATTAAATTTGTTGATATTTTATAATTTTATTATTATATTCTACTAACATATACATATACATATAAAACATAGCGGTCAAAAATGTACAGGAGACCGTATCAATTTCCAACATCGTCATTTATTTATAGAGTGAGTGGTAGATGATAGCAAGAATGATGACTTAATCAATGATGGTGCTGATGTTCCTAGCCGCATCGTCCACCATCTTGATGTATTATGTCGGAGTGTGTTCTTCAACCTGTACTAGGCTGCTTGGAGTATAAAGGACGCACTCAACATGGACATGGTGGAACTTTGTGATTCTATTAGGGTAGGTTTGTTTCAAGAAGAGCAAGATGAGTACATAGCTTCCATGACACCTACTTCAGGCAAGGATTGCCAAACATTTCACAGGTTGACGGAGATGGCTCCATCGAGGACATGCTCCACAAGGTGGTTCAAGTGGCTTTACGTCAACACCGGTTGTTCAAGGATAAAATAGTTGCTTCATATGATTTGAGGTTGTCGATCAATAATTTACGTATGACTCACACTACTTGAAACTTTTAATTTTGGATTATGATAATCTCGTTTACGTAACCAGTTTTTTTGCCTATTTTATCATTGGGAGTGTCTATTTCTAAATCACCTAAGAAATTGTTAGTTCTCAGTCGACCGAGTTGCACATTGTCAAGTCTATACTTGCACAAAAAATTATGTGCAACTTTAGTTCTAGAAGCAACTACTCAATTACCCAGTTGCATATTTCTAGAACTAAAGTTGCACATAATTTTTTGTACAACTATAGACTTGACAATGTGCAACTCGGTCGACCGAGAAATAACAATTTCTCACTCGCCTTAGAAATAGCAAAACCATTTAAAATTTGGCCAACCTGCTTTTCCCTATTTCCATGGCTACTTTTCGGTGACAGATTATAAAATAAGTTCAGCACACCATATTTCTGCGACAGCAAACCGAGCCTAGGATTTGCATATTAGTTACTAACGCAGTTTAGCATCTTTCCACTTATTGTCTTATCTTTCCTAATATGATTTTCATCCACTCCAATTTTCCAGTTATTTCTTACCTAAATTTCAGTCCTTTGGCATTTAGTATATTTTACTTAAATTATGCAAACATTTGTGATATCACCAAATAGCCCGTGCGAATTTATGGGTTGGCAACTCGTATCCGCATAAACCTCATCTTGACTAAGGAAAGACAAGTTTCACTCCTTTTTACTCTCTTACTCTCTTTCCTCCACATCAATAAAAATCGTATGTGGCATGAGTAAGAAAAGGCTGGCGTATGGACATGCCGATCCCCGCCCAGTCTAAAACCGCGTCGATCGAATTGCGGGAGGACTAGAAATGAAGCCAGCCAGGACCACAGATCGCAGAGCCCTAACCCTAACGCGGCAGTCGACCCGGACGAGGAGGAGGTGGAGGGAGACGGCGTCGTTACCGTATCCGACGACGGCGCCGACGAGGGACCCGGCGGCCGACTCCCAGGCGAAGCGGAGGAGGCAGACCCCGGGCGCGGCGGTGGCGGCGGCGAGCGGGCTCGGGTTTCGCGACACGGAGAGGCGCGTCAGGATGGGGTTCGTGCCGACGCCCCTCCGCGGTGGTTGCGGGGACTCGTCGGAGGATTCGGCGTCGGTGGTGTCGCCGCCATCGGAGGAGTAGTTGTCGTCCGGCCTCGGGTTGCCGCTCGCCATGCCGCGGCTGGTGCTCGTGACTCTACTGTTCGTGTATGTATGCGCGCGCGCGCGTGTGGCCGTAGCAGCAGCAGCAACTCGTCACGGGGGTGGGTGTCCCGTGCTGCCGTGGAGCCTGCTCTGTTGGAGGACGAGAGAAAATAAAATGGTCCGATACTTTCCAACCGACAGTTTTGACGGTATTCAATACTGAAATCGGATAATACTCGCATGCAATTTAAGATTTAGATATAATTTTCGATTATATCTAAAAATATTCAAAATTTAGTCTAATAGTATAACTGATAGTTGCCAAATAGTATCTCAGATAACTCCTACTTACTTAGTTTTTCAGTGTGATATATTATGAGTTAGTTTTATCCAACATATAAACTAACATATCTATATAAACATAGGGCCTAGATGTATAATGTTAAAGCTCGTTAGCAATATAAAAAGTTGAGTCTTATAACTTTATTTAGACTCTAAGTCAAATAAATAATATATTCATTAGCTTGACAAGACGTTGAACATGGTGCCATCCAACTTAGGTTTAAAATAATTTTGATAAGTGATATTAAGTTTCTGTATTTTATGCAATGTCCAATCGGATATTCGTTATTGTACCATATTTGATAGTTATCCGCTCCGTATTCGTGATCAATATGATCCACGTTTGTATTTATATCTTGTTAATATTCGCTCCGACTCTAAATTTAAAAAAAATAGTTTAGAGTATAATCTTGTGGCGTACCCGGTTTTAAGGCCGGATACTCCCTTGTGATTACTGCACCGGTCCCTGGATCAGTAGTCGGTTCACACAAGTTAACTTGTGTATCATTGTCATACATGCGTAAATCAGTATACTCTATGTAAATAGACCGTCAAGGTCGATAGTCTGATACCTGTAGCCCAACGGTTATGAACTTGCAGCGGAAAAACAAGCGATGATGAAGCCCATCAGTATGCCATACCCGACAGGCAACTGACTGGGGTTACGCCCTAACTTTCGCGATCGTTATCGTTTCTTCGGAATTGATGTCTCCTTCGTCTGGCCAAATCAACAAGTCAGGTGAATACATTGAATGTACTCGCAAGCTATTCCCACAGGTGGAATATATATATACGGCAATATAGCATGCAGGGTGAATGTCAAAGGAACAGCTCTATCCTATGTTGCTTGTTATGCGAAAATGTAAGTTTTTAATTTAAATACGAGGATAGTAGATTCTAAAGCAGTTTTATAAGACATAGCAATTTAAAGTAACAAATCTTCTCTTGAGGTAAACCCGGCTACCTCCTTTTTATCACTTGTGATAGCTCAGTCCATACTATCTCGGGCAGTATGACTAGCCTCATCATTTCATTGCCCCACTCGTACTATCCCGGATAGTACAGCTGGCCTCCTCAACTCAGTGCTCAGCCCGTGCTATCCCGGATAGCTTGGCTAGCCTCCACTTATCTCAATGCTCAGCCTGTACTGTCCCGGACAGTACGGCTAGCCTCCTTCTCCTGCAATTCCTTGCTACCAGTCGTGTAGCGTAAATTGCACCATGTGGACACATCATGCCCACGTCCTTAATCTCTTTCCCACGCTTTCACAAACAAAACTTAGTCTAACCAGTGTGTGGCCTTGCCAGTTCATGTCTATGATCGAGGACGCGGCTATTCGAATAGTTTTTAACACTCTGCAGAGGTTGTACGGCTTTACCCACAAGATGTAAGTCCCCCTTGTTGCCAGAGCTCGATGAGCACACTTCGCGAGGTGTGCCAGCAGGGTTATTACAACGAGACCTTCGCCCGCTTCCATACTAGAGCTGGACCCGCTAGGTGGTTGACCCAACTTTCGCGTCCCGGACCCCGAAAATGGGACTCCCCACCTTTGTATCGAGTCAACACCCAAACGTCCAGCGGTGGGGGATCTCTAGGACTTTAACCACCTAATCATATACTTCCTACTTCCCACGGGTCCATACCCTAATACTTGCCGGGGTACCAAGCCAAGTCCTTCCCATAAAGGACGAGTGGACGTACGGTGAGAAACTGATTTAGCGGCACTTAGGCTCGGTCCTTAACTGATTCGAGCAAGACTCCATTTCTCGACCCATGTTCGTCCCGGATGACCATGCCACCATCAGATACTTTACAGCCCCAGGCTGCTCTTACCATTCTCACCCGAATCAAAATCATCTCTAGTTTTATTTGGGGTTTTGACAAACATTTCTTTCAAATGCCACCTCGGATAACACATGCTATTCGAAGGTTTTATTTCCCATGTCCCAGGGTTTTTGTGAACACCGATCAAATGTTTAGTTTTGAACTAAAGCGGGTCTAAGCATGGCTAAGGCCTATAGCCCTAATACTTTTGTCGGTCGTGGAACAACCGACCAATACTTCTAGGGTTACAAGGATCGGACATTCGGACCTAAGTCATATGCAGCTATCGGGTATAACTAGGTCTACATAAAATACCGTTGATATCCACATAGCATGCAAGTTTCGTAAATAAAATAATTAAATTTCACACATATGGGATTCAACATGATCAAGGTGGGAATGCTTGCCTGGTGATACTGGCCTGGTCTTGGTCTTGAACTTGATGTGATAGTGGTCCGGGATCCTTCGCGCGGTATCTCCTAACGTCGGTATCTACACGCCGGGAGAACGACGAATAAATCAACGATGCAAGGAAGAACTAAGAACATCGAACATAAAACCAGAATAACCAATTCGTGCAACCGCGACGCGTTGGATTAGCTATTGTGATTTCATGGAGCTTTAGAATGATAGGATTGGGTGCTTTAGGTTATCCAGACAAAGATATTTACTTTGAGCTTCTGTCGCGTTAGGGTTCCAGTGCCTCGGAAGATTGTTAGGGTTTGAGGAACATAGTCAGATACTCTCACCTAGCAGAATACTAAGCGTGTTAGGGTTTCTTCGACTTGCTTTGTACTTAGATATATATGCAATTACAGGATAGTAAGTTTGCTAGGGTTTCAAATACTCTCATGCTACTAATGTGGATAAAATACTTAATTTCTCGTAAACCCACTGGAAATCAAGGTGGTTTATTTCAGAGTAATGTTGGACGAAGAATTAAATTGGTCACCTGGAGTTATATATGGTGAGATAGGTATCTTGAAGTCGGATTAGATTTGAATTTAAATTTGGAGTTCAATAATTGCAGAAATTATGAAACTAGTATCATTAGGTAGATTTTGAATTTAGATGATTATAGAAAGCAAAATTGGTTGGATCGGAGTTGGGACAGAGGGGATAGGGACATTCGAGATTTGTCGGGAGAGAATTAAGAAGGGAAAGGTCTCCCTCCAGGAGGGGGAATGGTGGCATTGAAGACATAATCTTCGGGATGCGCCTTTGGCTCAGGAATACGGAAACAAAGAGCTCACAGGGGAATTTGTGCTTCCCAGGAAAGAAAACGTATTTATGTTTGAGCGTAAGTGAGTTGCACGGTTAGAAGGCAGAAGGCGTAATTTTCGAGAATACGCTTTTACTGATACTAACGGGTGGGGTCATGGCAGCACCGCTTATGCCCCCTTTTTATTTTGTAGCCTCTTTTGTTATCTTGAGTTCGCTGTGCTAGGTGTATGCATTCATCCTCAGGAAGAGGAACGGGAAGGGGAGACGGGGGCTCACCTCGGGTGGCATCCACCGGCGGTGAGCAGCGGGCTCCTCGACGGCAACGGTGCCCGAGCAGAACCCGTGGAACTTAGGGTGCCAAGAGGCGAAGAAAGGGTGAATGGTTCAGGGGCTTCTCCGACAACCGGCGATGGCGAGTGGGGCGGGGAGGTGCTGGTGGCGGCGCGGTGCGCTGATGCCGGCAGCGAGGGCGCACTAGGGTGACCACCAAGGCAGGCGGCGGGTCAGCATGGGCGTGGTGGCAGACGCGCGGGGAGAAGGTGCGGGAGAAGCGGCAGGCGGAGCGACGGAAGAGATGAGTAAGGGAGCTCGACGATTGGAGACGGGTTAGGTGGGGGCGTCCACCGTGGCTTACCTTGCCATGGCCAACGACGACGTGCCCGACGGTGGCGAGTTGAGAATAGGACCGAGGCGGAGCTGCCGGTGGTGAGGGAGAACGCGAGCACGCTCGAGCACGGTGGTGGTGCTTGACGGAAGCAACGGGGCCGGTGGTTGTCACACCCCGATTTTCCAAAACCCAAAAATTAGGGCTAACAAAAACTTTTTCGCTAATAATGACCATCAAGATACACCAGATTAAAATTTTATTTAAATCATGCTGCTACTAAACCCTAAAGTGAGACAAGCCAAAATCTTCCAGCATGTTTTTTTCGTGAAAGCTTGGGAAAGGGATTAAGGACGTGGGCATGACGTGTCCACAGAGTGCAATTTACGCTACACGGCTGGTAGCAAGGAATTGCAGGAGAAGGAGGCTAGCCGTGCTATCCGGGATAGCACGGGCTGAGCATTGAGTTGAGAAGGCTAGCCGTACTATCCGGGATAGTACGAGCTGAGCAATGAAATGAGAAAGCTAGTCATACTGCCTGGGGTAGTATGGACTGAGCTCTCACTTGAGATGAGGAAAGGAGGTAGCCGGTCTACCTCAAGAGAAGTTTTGTTGCTTTGAATTGTCCTGATTTGCAAAACTGCTTTGGAATCTACTATTCTCGTATTTGAATTGAAAACTTACATTTCCGCACAACTGGCAACTTAGGATAGAGCTATTCCCTTGACTCACACCCTGCATGCTATAATGTCGTATATTCTCCTGAGGGAATAACCTGCGAGTACATTCCATGTACTCACCTGGCTTGTTGATTTGGCCAGACAGAAGAGACATCAAATCTGAAGATACGGTTACGAACGCGAAAGCTAGGGTGTAACCCCAGTCAGTTGCCTGTCGGGTATGGCATATTGATGGGCCACATCACCGCTTGTTCTTCCGTTGCAAGTTTATAGCCGTTGGGCTACAGGTATCAGATAATCGACCTTGACGGTCTATTACATAGAGTATTCTGATTTACGCATGTATGACAATGATATACAGGTTAACTTGTGTATACCGGCTACTGATCCAGAGACCGGTACAGTAATCACAAGGGAGTATCCGGCCTTAAAACCGGGTACGCCACAGTGGTGGAGGAACTCAGTTGTGCTATAGCGGATGTGTGCTCAGGCTCGGTGGCTGGCAGCGCGGAGAGTGGCTGGAGTTGTTGAAGGCGGGGAGGAGGCCGGTAGCGGCACTCGAGCTGACCTCGGCTAGGCACCATCGGCAGATGCGAAAAGGGGCGGCGGAAGAGGCTCGCCGGCGGCAACCGCGTGGGTGGCGGGGATGGAGCTAGGTCGGGGAGAATAGGCTTGCCGACGGTGACCTGGGGCTAGGCAGTTTCAGAGCACGGCGGTAGCCGTTGGTGGTGGCGGAGTCCACGACCGGGCTTCCTGAGGCAGCCAGATCTGGTGAGAAGAGGGAGGAGCATAGAAGGAGCTTGGGCAGCTGCTTGGATGGCTCTAGGAGGATGGCGCTTGATGAGGAAGAGTAGTGCTCGGGGTAGGAGAACTTGGGGAGGAGAGGAAGCTCTGGGAGTAGCTCGGGATAGCTCGATTTAGGAGAGGTGGGCGAGTACTGAAGCTTGGCAGAGAGCGACTTAGGTGTATGGCCGGCATGCGGAAGGTAGGGAGGATGAGCTCGGGAAACTCTATAGAGCCCAGGAGGGGATAAGGTAGAGGAGCGCATGCGCCTGAGCAGCACTGGCAGCGGTGGCAAGCCAGGAGCGAGTGCGCGGCACTGCTAGGAATGAAGGGCCAGAACTGTTGTCGTATAGTGCTGTTAGGCACCGAATTTGAGCAGTGCAGGTGGCGTGGCGCAATAGCGAGGAGCAATGTTCGGGGTGGAAGGAGGGTGAGCAGCTTGGTGTTTTAGCTTGGGAAGAGAGGTGTCCTATTGGGCTTTAGTAAGCTGATGAGATGAAGTAACTGCAGAAAAGACCGCTCATACGAAGTAAGTAAGGGACAGCATGAGGTGACCAGTGTTCTAGCAGTCCGAAAATGGACACCAGGAATAAAATAGGAGGGAGGGGAGTAGACTGCAGGTGCTATTGCGACACTTGGTTAGTTTGGCACCGATCTCCGAAGAAAAAGGGTGGCTTGGCACGGGTACTAGAACACTGGTAGGAGAAAGAATAAATGTCGGCAGAGACAAACAATGCTAGAATTGTCTATGGTCTAATTATGAGGATGAGGGGGGGGAGGCAAGTCTGATGCCAGGAATTAAACAACAGCAGAAGGTAGGCACCGACTTGAGCATTGGCAAGGAAGCATTGCAGTGTTTGGTAGATTATTGAGTTTAGTACTGAGCGTTTGCTGCAAGCATTCAATTCGTCTCATACTTGTGATTTTTGAGCAGGTGATGGGAGAGGACACTGCATTGAGTTGAAGTAGCAGGGAGCAGTGTAAATATTTGGTCAGCATAGGGAGAATAGTGATGAGCAGGCCATGCTGGAATTTATGGCTCTCGCTTTGGTCACCCACACGTGATGAGTACTTATGTGCAAGCTGGTGCATTCCTTAGCAGGTTTGACAGGCGTTCAATAGACGCTGGCTGGAGCAAGGGCTAATACCTTGCATATACTTTTATACCTAAGTAACTTAGTGAGATTTTATTACACGAGGAGGCTTGGTTCTAATTACCAGCTGTCCAGATAGGGTGTAAAATAAATTAAATCCTAAGTGCAGAGTCACCCTGCCTCCAGACACTAAAAGAAATGGCATGCGAAGGTGAAATTCGTGGACTAGTTTTGCATCAGATAAATCAGCATCTGTCATAGAGACAAATGGAACGCGTGGTATTTTTGAAAAGCTTTTAAATAGTCAGGACTAGGTGACAGCTCATATCTTAATACTAAAGGAAATATTTTTCCTGAACGTTTTTGACTTTAGAAAATATACTTAGGGTTAGATAGACCAGAGCAGTGATGTCGTGCATTCAAGAGTCTCAGAAAACAAGAACAGAGAAACTAGGGCTTTGGACCTTTCCTTAGCTCAAAAAAAGTGAGTTAGAATTTTAAAGGTATATGCCCACATACACTAGAAAATTTAGCATATATAGGGTGGCGACGGGGTTAGGATAATGGTAGGAAGTCATGGGAGTTAGGACTTGGGAAAGTATTGCCGGTATGCTCTTGCACATGCATAGGATTGTGGCAAAGCCAAACGAAGAATTAGGGTTTTGATCTGTAGCTCGAGAGGAATGGATTAGGGTTTTGCATATATGCGTATGTATGAAAGCAGTATATATGTGCGCACCCGCATGATAGAGCATGGCGAGGTAGGTGGTAGAAAATCACGACATTTGGAAAAGGTTTGTGCTATATATATGCTCAATCTTGCAACGGTACCGCATGGTAGATGAACACTTGCACATACCCATGTGGGTACATGCATGTGGAAAATTACAGTTGTGTATATGCGAATACGCAAGGGATCTGGTAAGGAGCAGGTAGGCGGTGGTCGCCCTGTGTTGAGAGACACTGGGCGGAATTCGGTGAAAAGATAAACACGGTGGGAGTGTGAGTACATGCGTCAGGAGGGGAAGTGATCACCCGGTGATTATTTTAGACAATGATGATGTTATAAGGTGATGACAAGGTTTTGATTAGGTTTATTTAAGAGAAAGTTATTATTAGCATAAAAAAATTTTGTTGGTCTAATTTTCAGGTTTTGGAACATCAGGCTGTGACAAATCTAAACATCTATTCGTGTCCGCTTCATAATTTTCAGTCTTTTACCTTGCTTTCCTCTGCATACGTACCGTGCAAATACAATTAGTCCATCTAACACGTTTAGCTCGGGATCAAGTTAACTGGATTATAATTTAATTTAGATATTTATTTCTTCAACCAATCTAAGGGTCTACATTACTGTTCGATACATTAGGTCGGTTAGTAGTAAAGCAACGAGTGATTTTATAATAAAATAATATTATCTTCGTCTGGTTTTTTATGAAGTGTTTTATCATGTATTTCTAACAAATACCCATCATATGTTATTAAAAGATTTTACGGGATATTTTGTCAAACACTATACTAAAATAAACATTTTATTAAACTTTTCTAAAACCAAAAGACGGAATTTTAAGAGCACAAACATAGCGAGTTGGCTACACACCATTTCCTTATAACATATATAGATGTTATTATCATTTCGGTGGGTATACTTATAATCTATATTAACTAGGACGCACAAGTATGTCCTCGTAGATGTTATGAAATTGAGCCTCCTAGCATTAGGTTGGCCAGCGTGCTGTCCCTCTCTCCCCTCTTTTACTATCTATGCGGTTAATTAGTAAACTCTAGTCGTCACGTATATGATCTATAAATAGTGAGGCAGTCTCCGTGTTATTTTACATGCATTATTGAGAGATTATACTCGTGAGAACAGATCTACTAAAGAGAAGAGCAGCACCCTATATCCTCACGTCTATTTTACTTTCAGTATATATTTAATCTACTACTTATTGCATGGTTATCGAATCACATCTCGTGATATTACTTTCAAAATACGTTATCAGCACGGGACTATCTGAGTCTATGAATCAAGCTACCTTTACAACGGGTTTGAGGTAATCATTGAATCAACGACCATCATTAAATTTATTAGATCAAAATCGATGTTCAGATTGTTCGTTGCTTTGTTCTCTTGCTTTATACATTCAATTTCTCTTTCTATTTGCTACATCGTGTTGTAGAGATCAGTTTAGTCTAACCTAAAGGACGCCATCTGTTAACATGTGGTTTAATAGATGGAGTTAGAATGATCGTCAACCCCACGTAGACGGGTACCGCATGCAGTCGATATGGCATCGGGACGAGACCGAACAGACTACAAGTAAACCCCATCATAGATGTGCTACAGGTCGGCTTGGTCCGCAATTACACGTCGTAGCATGAGGTCGTCACCTCGTCATGGAACCAAGGTTGACGTTATTGCCTCGTCATAAGAATAACATCGGTACAACTGGACGGCGCACGAAGAATCAACGTTAGCAATAGATGACTGAAGCGCCACGTAGGCACATCAGCCGTGCCACGCCGACTACGGTACTCTCTGCCGCGCGCTGACGTGTGACGCCTCATGCATGCATGGCAAGCTATCAAGTGTGCAAGCCATCGTGCCATACAAGCCAGGTCATGCTTGCCAGTTGAGTAGGCTAGGTGGGTGGATGAGCCACAACATGCGCGTGTGCCACACTGGCTGATTGGGCGCTTGCCAGCCACGTGGGAAAGCGGGCTGCCGCACCAGGCTGCGCTGCACTTGCCATCTAGGCGGGCGAGCGGGCCACGACATTAACAGGCCACGTCACCACATTGTGCTTGCCGACAGTAGGCAATCGGGTCACAAGCGTTACTAGGCCACGTAGCCTAGCTGTGCCTGCCAACCGAGCAAGATAGGCGGGTAGGCAGGCAGGCGGATCACATCGTGCTTGCGGGCTTTATGGCCTTGGCAGGAGTTTTTTGTAAATAAAGACTTGAGAAAATAAAAAATTACATAAATATTTTTTCGTGTAGAAAATTTTGCTATGGAACCTCGTGCTTCAGCCCACTGCTGAGCTCACCTTGTTGATTCGTCTATTCGCAGGAACCATCATCCCTTCACCTGCGACGCCTGACCTGCTGTCCGTCCAGCTAGGTCACAATGTCCTTGTACTACTATGATGAGTATTTGTGTAACCCACGGTTGATCTACAACAAGGATCATATTTTTAGTTTCTTATAATTTTACTACAATTTTAGTAAAAAATTGTTCTTACCTATATGGCAAATTGATGGTTAGACAGTCTATTTAGGACACTCTTGGACTACGTTTAGTATTATAATATACTATGATAACCCCGTTTAGTTAAAGTTTTTACGTATTCTATCGTTTGGCTAACTGTTTTTTGTTATCGTCTAAAAAAATTGTTTTTGTTATGACATGTATAAAACGAGTTTTCTTTTTCGTTTCGATACAGTCAAATCTCTGCCCTCCATCTACCACCAATCATACCAGCCAACGATCTCAACCATCGAAACCCATCTCCACTCCACAGCTACACTTTTTCCTCTCCACAGCTACACTTTTTCCTCTCCACACTCGTCACTCCCGACCCTTTCCTCTTCCTCCCCGATCCCTTCCCTTCCTCTCCCACGCTGCGCTCGAGCTCCGCCCTACCCAAGCTCCAGTCCGACACGACGCGGCTCTAAACCCTCCCCTACAGCCCACCACCGCCGCTCCCTAGAGCTGCCACCGCGCCGTAGCTCAGCGTCACCGCCGACGCCTCATGCCCCCGCCTCTCACGCGCGTCGCCGCCGCCATCGCCGTTCCCGCTCTTCCTCACCGCGTCACTGCCGTCTCCGGCCCCGTCTGCGACCTTGGATATTGATTTCTGAGGTATGATCTTTTGCTTATCCAGTGATTTACTTAATACCAAACTAGCTTCCAGAAATTTTGGGTGCCGCACCCCGCACACCGTCTAGATCCGCCGCTGAATTTTGGGTCTTGCAGGCTGGTGGGTTTGGCTGGCGGGGAGGAGGGAGATGAGCCGTGGGCGGTCTCCGGAGCCGCTGGATTTCTTCATCTGGACCGTCGAGGTGCTAATCTGTGGTGTTGGTAGTTTTCCTCTTCTGTTTCCTGTGTTAGTTGGATGCTGATTTTTTTTTGAAATTTTGTATCTTTTTCGTTGTGCATTCTGCAGTTTAGTTTGAGAAAAATTGGTATGTCACTTTGGTTAGATATCTGGTATCTATGGTGTGGTTTTCCTAAGAAAATTCCCAGTACTTCCTAGATATTAATATGGTGCTGTTCGTTCCATTTTATGGACTGCTAACCGATTATTGAGATCTCTCTTATTGAATTGCTCTCTATCTTATTTTTTCGCCCTTGTTACTGAGTAGCTTTGTTCTTTTGTGCCTTTTTTTAGTCTTCCGGTGGATGTTGTACTGGTGGTCTTGGGTATTGGACAATCCATCATATCATAGACATCTTTTATCAAATTTTATTCGTATAAGCAGACTAGGTGCTGATTGCAAGCTTTTCCTGTCCTTGGTTACATGCTGTCATATGAAGTTTAGTTAAATGTCACTCTTTTGTTTTGTGTGACAATTGTGAGAAATCCACTGTGATACTAGGACGGGGCCTTGTAATGAGTATGAAGTGGAACTTTGAGCATCTTTAAAACGATTAGCTGCATAGAATATCTTTTCTCTTGAACTAGTGTTTCCAACTAACTTCACTGTATTCTAGAGAATGATTAGCGGTTCGTATTAGCTCCATAGAAAAAACTAATACCAACTTGAGCTTGTCAGAGACCAACCTGGGACCAAAGCCCGTCGTTGGCCCTGTCAAGACCAAAATTGATCAAGGCCCAAGCTTGATCCATGACCAGCAACCCAAGTCCAAGCATATGCCAACTCAAGAATTGTTTGGTGTTACTCAGTGGTTGGACGAGTATTGCTCGGCCAATTGAACTTTATGATATATTTGATGATTTGGGGTGATGGTTAATCGTGGTTTGCATTCAACTTTAGATAAAAGATAAATACTTGTGAGTACCTAGCCACAACTTTCCGTAAGGCCTGCCCCATTCTCAAATAAAAGTATCATAGTGAGGGTATGGCGAGCTCATGTGGTGAGGGTGATATTTGGTTCCACTTCATATTTTTATTTCTTAACATCTAAGGTTGAATACAAACCGGTTAATCGTTGTGGCACATAATTAAATCGATATCAACATTGTGATTGACCAAGTGATACTGATCCAACCATTGAGTAATATTTACTTCCTACACACATTTCCCAAGCTAGATTGGACTCAGGCTTGGGCTTGAGCAAGAATGGGACTGGTTTAAGATTGGGCCTTGTTTTGGCTTGTGCTATGTTGACCCATGCTGTTTCTTATCGAGCTTGGGTTGTGTTCAGATTAGGCTGCCATTTGCTTCAGTTAGACTGTAGATGCCTTGGAATACCTATTTTTATGTCACATCGTAAGGGGCTTATTCTACTTTTATGTTTATATTGCTAAGATGCCAAACTAGCTACCGAAGTTTGGCATGATGAGGTGTGAGCTCTTTGTTTCACTATGCATTGTTTGGATTTTGGAAGAAGGTTGCCTTCTTTCAATCAATTTTTTTGGTGCCTTTAAGGTGCTTCTTCTATTTTCTGGATAACCTGAAGTCAAAAATTGACTCTTTAAATGAGTTGTGCCCAGAAATACCTATCTCCATTTGGCTATTCATACACGAAACCATCCTTTCACCAACTACAAGCACTGTTTTAATTCCTTCACTTGGAGATGGTTTGGCACGAATGGAAAAGCTAGTTTTACTTGGCGAAACAGTCACATGTGCTAGGAAGTTTCCAACTAAGAGATGCAATATTCTGGGGAAAAATAAAGTTGAGGCTCTAGGACTAAGGAGTGTGCTCTGCCTAGAATATCATATTTAGCATAGGACTGCTATTAACACCTTTTATGCATGGGCTCATGCCTGGTGGGAAGGCCAGTGTTACATTGTATTATATTGGGGTTATGGTCGAGTGTGCAACTTGCAACATATTGCATTGAGCTGCAAAACAAGTTTTGGAACTGAAATTATTTGTGTTACAATGGAAGACAGCTCTCAATTAGGGCTGCACATTTTATTTAACACAGATACAGTTTTGTTTATATGTATCAAAATCATATCTATTATACCGTAAAGTTTTGCTTTGTTTCCTAGGTTTTTTTTTGAGCAACTATAGCCCTGTTATCAGTTTTTTGTAGTTTTTTTTGCCATCGGTGTGTATCTGGTTTGGTTTCTGCAAATTTTAAAGGAGAATTTTATTCAATCCTCTTAAAGGGCATTGAATATTTGCACTACCTTGGTCTCATTTTGGTCCTATTGTTTTGATGATCTATATTTGTTCTAGCTGATCTAGCTGCACATTTATCTTCTGACAATTTTGAACCAGTAACAGCTAGTGTCAAATGCAAAAGCTAAAGGCTATTCACCTAATAGGGTTATTATTCTCTTTCAGGATGTTGGATTGTGGCTTGAAGAGATAAATCTTGGTGGCTACAGACAAGTGTTTGAAGAAAATGGTGTCAATGGAGAGTATTTAGAGAGCTTGTCCATGTTTACTACCGAGCAGATTCTGCGGTTTATCAGGCGGTGCCATATGAAATGGGGAGATTTTATCACATTATGCAAAGAATTGAGGCGCATTAAAGGTTTGGATGCTCCTGTTTCTTCTTTAGGAGTATCTACAAATCATTTCTGCTACCATGATAACTGTTCCAGTATTTTGTTCCTACATATTTTGCTCTTTTAGTTTTCATTTGATTATATGATGTCCTATGCAGTCAATCAGAATGAAATCCTCTTTTCCTGTCACCAATGCTATCTTTTTTTTCCTTTCAAAGAATGCTGCATGCCTATTTCATCATGGACTGGTATCTTGAGAACGACGGCTGATTATGAGAAATAACACTGTTGTTTGATCACTTTGGGAAGCATAGGGAGAAGGATGCAAGGAAAAAGATAGTGCTATTAGAACTACTATTCTTGTTGGTTCGTAATTACTTTCCCTTTGCTCTACCTTTGGCATTTCGCACGGCTTTGATGGCCTAATATGACTGGCATGTCAGAGTGTATCCTGAAATGCACCCCTGTCCTGATGTTGAACCTTTTTTCTGTGTAATGTAGTATGAAGTAATGCAGATCACATATAATCCATACCAACTATAGGCATTCTCCTGCAAGTTCTTTGTTGTTTGTAGATAATTTTGGTTGTCATGTTTATATTGTTGTGTACTCTTTGTACTGCTCAATTGTCTGACCCGTGCTAAATCCATCGACAGTCGCCTGCCTGAAAGGGGAACAAGAAGTCCGGAGGCCATGGTGGGCTCCATCATGCCTATCTGTGGTGTTTGTGAGGGCAGCCAAGCGGAACCGGCAGTCCCGGGTCGTCTCGCTGAAGCTGGAACCTTAATGCTTGCCGACTGCTTCGGATGACTTCGCCACACTATGCCCAGCTCCTCCGCCGTAGGCCCTGCAACTGCACACCGTGGTGTGCTAGTAGTTTCAATGATCTGAAAGCTGTTTTTCTGTAGGGGCTGTATGCTCCATGTCTGACTCAAGTATCCCTGTCCTTGTTTTTTATGTGGTTTTCGCCATATATAGGTTTGCGATAGTAAGTAACCTCATGTAGACAAAATGGATACATATATTGTGCAGATGGTCCTATAAGGTCTGCCTCTTGCAAATCTTCCTGATGAGTTGTTCTTCAGCTCAAGATCAGCCTAGATTTTCACTATGTGGATCAGTGGGTTTACTCCACTGCTCTAAAATCGCTGTTGTTCTTTTGTCTGTTAAAGTTTTTATGCTGGCGAGAACATCATTATGATAGTTATTATGACATAAAACATCTTATTTTAGCTAATGATGCTATATTGCTATCTGTAGTAGGTGTGACAAATCCATAGCAGATCTACGGACAGGTTTCCTGTATAGGCTGAATCCACAGGATAATCCCTAATTTTAAGGAGATAGTATGCATAGCCTTCCCGCACAGCATGCAACGCATCGGATGGTGACTGCTCAAGACATGAAGCTCCTGCTTGCAGTGCCACGGTGAGAAGTGCATCATTTTGACATGCAGCTTCACCCCAGGATCTTGCTCGTTGACTGCGTACAAGCTGACACCAAGCGGTTATTTGGAATGCAGGAATCTAAAATCGCATAAATAGGAAAAAAAAACGCATAGGATTGGAGTGTAATGACTTGTTAATCCTATAGAAGAGTTGTCTGGACGCAAGAATCAAAACCAGAATTTCAGGATAAAGTATTACTTAATTAGAGAGAGAACGGAGAGAGAAAGAAAGAAGTAGCACTGAAACTCTTAAATAAAATTTCCATGAGGTTAGAGCTCATGTTTGATTTCAAAAGGCTTGTATAGAAATATTTTTTATAATTATAATTGTTAAATTTTCTCTCAAAATTCATTTGTTCTAAAGAGGACCGTAAAGGAAAACCAAGGGTAAAACCGCTATTCCACTTCAGCTAAATCAACAAAATGGTCTTGATTCCTCTTTAGCAGTTCCATATGGTACGCATTCGGTCCAAGCAAGTATAAGTTCAATGATGTGATGGAGTTTTTAAAAGTTGAAAGACCAAAGTGTCCTCATAGTAAAGTTTGAAAACTAGATTGGTTATTATAGCAAAAGAAAAGGACAAGGAAGATAATTTTTAAAAAATAGAAAGCAAATTGCCTCAATTTAATTAAGCCGAAAAATTTGTTCAATTAATTAAAGAGAAATTGGGTAAAAACTAAGTTTATAAATATGCCAAAACCTAACTAGATTAGGTCCAGAACACCACCAGTTAAAATGGTCACGACTATAGAAACTCAACACATAATGTTGAGAAGGTTGATCCACCGAAAACACCCACAAACATCATCATCATTGCCAAGTCACCTCGTGATCCGGTAGCTCCGATGGTGACCACTGAAGCACCAATCGACATAACACTGCACCAAGCCCAGGCAAGCGAAGCCACGGAGGTCAGCCACCGCGCTGACGATAATGTAACTCCGATTTTAACGACAAGCCTCGCGGGAGAAATATTCCAAGTTTGCACTGACTGGGTCCACCACAACCACTAGAGAGTGCTGCCCACCGAAGCCACCATCCGCAAGACTGCCTTTTCGTCCACCATGATGCGGTGGCTTCGACTTCACCACAACACAGCGTGCAGAAGACCCAACAACCACACGAACTAGCCAACACTAAAGCCCAGGCCACGACCAAACGCCGCTCGTCATCATTGTCGTTGCACGAGTCACCATGTCATCCACGCGTATTACCCGCCGGCCTCATGTCGACCATGACACCGTTAGGGACACACAACGGGATCAAGGGCTCGAAAGCGATGCCTCTAAAAAGGTAACAACGTTAAGAAATGCTGCCGTTGCTCGATCCATTAAGCCGGGTCTGGGTTTCACCCGAAGCACAAGATCCCAAGGGTGGGAGGAGAGTTGTGCTCTACGACGACGCCTCTAAGGAGGAAAAAGGGCGTCCACGAGCGTCACCGTTGCTGGCGCTAGCAAAGCCAGGCAAGACCTTTGCCCGGAGCACCGTGACCCATCGCACCTATGTAGCCAGCCATGACAAGAGCTACCAGCCTGCCCCTAGTGGCCACCCAAGTAAGCCATCGCCCCCGTTGTGCCTGCTCGTCGGAAGCCGCGCTTGGCTAGAGCTCTCGCACACACGGACATTGCCTGCCACCATGATTGAGCAACAAGCCACCAGACCCGCCCGCCCTAGCCAGATCTAGCGCCCATGACGCAAGCACGCGCTAGGAGGCACCGAAATAGCTGACCACGTCACCCCCCATGACCCAGGGCCAAGACTGCACCTCTCCTCCAAACTAGGGCCGCCGCCTCACCTCCCGCGCCCTTGTGGAGCCGCCTCCATGCTGCCCACAGAAGCCAACGGGCTCCTGCGCTGATGCGAGGCTATGACACGCCAGATCTGCCTATGCAGGTCCACCATGCCCATGCCCATGCCCACAAGCCTAACACAACCCACAATTCTAATGAGGCCGCGCCTCCACCTCCCAATCTCGTGCATGTGCTACCAGCACATCCACGCGAAGCTGCCACTGCATCGCTTGAAGTCCGTTCCCGAGCTGCCGAAAACTGCCCGCCTCCTTTGGAGAGCGAGCCTTGCCGCCGCCGTAGCGCTTGCGGGCAGCGACAACAGCAGGAAGAGGCAAGGATGACGAGTCCTCCGCTAGGGTTTTGGGTCGTTGTCGTGGGAATGACTTGGGAGCCGTGGTCTCCATTCGTACAAAAAGCTATAGTTTCGACATATCCACAATAAGGAAGAATGTTCATTCCACACCTCTCAACCCGTGCGAGATTTTAGAGCTTTTTACTCTAAAATCAGACACATTATACTCTTAAATTCTTTTTTCAAGTGTGTCCCTACATTGTCATTGAGGGACAATGTCAAGTGTGGCCCCCATATGTCAATGAGGAAGGGTCAGGTGATTCCGTTCAATGTACTTGGTACACCTGAACCGTCTATCACAACAGTAATCTACGTGGCAACTCCGATATTCAAAACCTGCTTACCCTGCAATGTCAAAGCCTCAACCTCACACCGTCACAGGTCAATGACAGGTGGACTATCTACCACGTGAACCCACATGTCATAGCCAAGGCATGGGCCGCTCCCTTGTTCTCCCATCTGGAACCTTCTCCAAGAAAACCCGACGAGGGAAGCAGAGCCACGTAGACCAAACACTCATGGGCCACATCCCAACGGGATCCCACCTTGGCCCCAAATGTCATAGCCAAGGTATGACAGTCCCAGCACCCATACAGTCAGTGGTGCACGTAGCATTACCCCCGCGCCCGCTCCAGAACCTTCTTATCCAAAATGTTAACACCACCAGCCAGCCCAACCCCACCTCTCACCCTCCCACTGACAACGCGGGCCCAGAGGCGGGGCCACTGAGTCAGCGAGCCACACTTCCTTCTTCTTGGTCCGCAAGGCGCACGCCATTTATACGCCTCCACCCTCTCCCCACCCCACCAAAACCCTACCCCTCTTCCAAAACCCCGGCGTCGTCGTCGCCTCTGTTTCGCCCACCCGCCTGCGCACACGCGCCGCGCCTCCAGTTCATATAGTCGGAGAGCAGCCAGCAGCGGCGGAGATGCTAGGGGCCTCAAGGCGATCCCTCGGCGCCGCCGCCGCCGCCCGCAGCCGGGCCGCCGCTTTCGCCGTCTCCGGCGACGCCGCTTCCGCCGCCGCCGCCCCCTCCCCCTCCCCCTCGGCCCCTCCCCGCTCGGTACGTACGTGTGACTGCGACGCGACCTAGTGGTCCATTACGCTGTTTGGTTGGTTGCGGTAGAATGGCTCGCGATTAGCCGGAATGGGTTAGTGCGGCTTAGTCAATATAGCTCGCCCGAAATTAGGCTCTGTATTTGAATTAGTTTTGGTGGGAGGTTATTAAGTTCATACCTAGTTGTTGGTCTGATTTACTGACAGATAGGTCATTTGGCCTCACTGGTTCCGGTTTAATTCGGTAAAAAGTACTGTGCAATCTGCGAGTTTGTTGGACAAAATGGGGTGATATTTTCTAATTTAGCGTTTTGTCCTGAGTCGATCAAGTGGCTGCTATGTGATATCGGCTGCGTTGTCACAATTTCAGGTGGCAAACCCGGATCCTGGGGTTTCTCGGCTGGGAGGAAAGAGGTTGCTCTCGGTGTTTGCGGCACCCAAGCTTAATGGACCGGAAAATGTGCTATCTGTCAAGCTGAGGGAGAGTGCCCTTGTGGGGAGACGATATGAATCGAGTGCTGCAGCGGTTGATTCGTCTGATGCGCCACCTGCCGAAAAGTTTGAGTACCAGGCTGAGGTGTGCCTATGGAGTGATATTTTGTGCGCTTTCGTGCTAATTTTCACCAATGTTAGTGTCATAAATAATGTCATGATGTTGTGCAATGTGTGCTCGGCAGGTCAATAGGCTCATGGATTTGATTGTGCACAGCTTGTATAGCAACAAGGAAGTGTTTCTTCGAGAGTTGGTCAGGTGGGCAACGGTTGAGAAAATAAATTATCCCATTTAGTAATTTTGCAGTAATCATCTCTGAATTCACTCTTACACGTTGTAGTTATAAGCACTTCTTGTTCCTCGTCATGGTATAGATTGAAGTTCAGTTTGGCAACTGTTTGTTGAGCTGTTATGTAATGAGTACCTTATGCATTTTTAGTCTTCTGCCGCTGACTTAATCTGTTGCTTCTTCTTCTTTTACTTGCATTTGCAGCAATGCAAGCGATGCACTTGATAAGTTGCGCTATCTGAGTGTTACTGATCCTGATCTTCTGAAGGATGGCCCTGAACTTGACATTCGCATCCAAACAGACAAGGACAACGGAATAATAACAATTACGTAAGTATAAGTTCCTTGCAGGTGATCAATTGCATACTTTCTTCTAGGGGAATGATTTGCATCATGGCCTGCATTTGCTTTACAGTGATAGTGGGATTGGTATGACGAGGCAAGAACTTGTTGATTCTCTTGGGACTATTGCAAGCAGTGGAACTGCTAAGTTCCTGAAGACATTAAAGGTGTGATAGCAGACTTTACTCTTCTTATTTGTTTATCTTTTAAATTCTCTCATATTTACGGCTTTTACGTTTTACTGTACGACAGGAGAGCCAAGAAGCTGGTGTTGATAGCAACTTGATTGGCCAATTTGGTGTTGGTTTCTATTCTGCATTTCTTGTTTCAGATAAGGTATGGTGTTATCGTGGTGTATTTAATAGTGGTTGCTAATGAGCTAGAGTTCCTTTCCTGTTGTCCTTAGCTGAGCATATTTTGCTCTCATAATGTTACATGGATACCTTTTGCTCTGTATGATAGGTCGCTGTGTCAACAAAGAGCCCAAGATCAGACAAGCAATATGTTTGGGAAGCAGAAGCAGAATCTAGTTCTTACACCATTAGAGAGGAGAAAGATCCAGAGAAGCTAATTCCTAGGGGAACTCGCCTTACTCTTTACCTCAAGGTCTGTTTTCTTATTTGATACGATCTAAATTTTCCCTATATGCCCCATTTTAAACTATGGAGTACATATGCTTTGCTTCAGCGTGATGACAAGGGTTTTGCTCACCCTGAGAGGATCCAAAAACTCGTGAAGAATTACTCTCAGTTTGTTTCCTTCCCTATTTACACTTGGCAAGAAAAGGGCTTCACAAAAGAGGTGAGTAAGCTTTTTAGTTCTTTGTGTTTGTCGGATCAGCACATTACCTAAGTGAGGAATTCAATATTCTAGGTTGAGGTTGATGCGGACCCTGCTGAAGCTAAAAAAGAAGGTGATGGTGAAACCAAAACAGAGGTAACTATGCAAATTGTAGAAACTCTGGCATTTTACACTGCTTTCCTGTGAGCTGTGCAGCTTGTGCTTAATTCTTACTTGTGGATAATATGCCAACAGGCTAAGAAAAAGACAAAAACTGTTGTGGAGAAGTACTGGGATTGGGAGCTTATGAATGAAACACAGCCTATTTGGGTGAGATTCGTGACTGTTTAGTGTGCTGCTCTTTTTGTTAAGGAATAATAGATATGCACATATTTACCTTAAATGTTCAAGAAAGCCTGAAACTATTCCCCTTCTGTGCTGTTGGCAGCTCCGGAATCCTAGAGAGGTATCAACTGAGGAGTACAATGAATTCTACAAGAAGACCTTCAATGAGTACTTGGAACCCTTGGCCTCCTCACACTTCACTACGGAGGTATGTCTCTTTGCATTTGGTTGGTTGCCTGTTGTTCCTTTGTTTTTGGTGATTCAACAGTTATCACTATCATCATATCATGGTGTATCACATAATACGTGCAGCCGTTTTTTCTTTAGATAAATGTGCAATGTGCATCTCTGCATAGATGACCAATACAGGCCAATTGTTTATTTTCACACTTTATCCTGCAACTGCTCTAACCAAAAGTGTATTTTCATACCATAAGGACTTGCAGAAGACATTCATCTAGATAACATGTCTTGGCTGAAAGAAATTAGTCGAAATAATAATAATAATAATAAATAGTGCAGATTTTTGTAGCATGGAGCTGGGAAAATTATACTAGCCATGTGTACAATTGATTTTTGTAACATTTCTTGCAATGTAATGTATCATGAAAATGGTAATGCAATTGGTACTCTGAGTGCTAGATTCTTCAGATGTCCACCCCTTTTGTAGAAAAAATGGAAAGAAAGGTGCTCAGTAGCATGCAATCCGACTATCTCTGTCTGACTTTGCGCTATCGTGGTGATATAGTTGCACAGAACATCTTCACTGATAGGAAGACCAAGAACATCTTCAATGACCATGCTTGATCTAATTTTATGCAGGGTGAGGTAGAGTTCAGATCAATTCTTTATGTGCCTGCTACCAAGAAGGAAGACATAACTGATAGGAAGACCAAGAATATCAGGCTTTATGTCAAACGTGTGTTCATATCAGATGACTTCGATGGAGAACTGGTATGCTTGATACTAGCTGCTGTTCTTCATGGGTCTTTGCCAGACTTCACTTAATTGTTTAAATCTGATGATTGAGAATTGTGATTGATCAGTTCCCAAGATACCTGAGCTTTGTGAAGGGTGTTGTTGACTCAAATGATCTTCCATTGAATGTTTCTCGTGAGATCCTTCAAGAAAGTCGAATTGTAAGCTTTTTGATGGAGTGTTTCTTTTTGTGTCTTTGTTTTGTACATTCCAACATTGATCTTGTAAGTTTGATTTATCCTTCCTTCTGCTTATTGTTCTTCATAGGTGCGTATAATGAGAAAGAGGTTGGTGAGAAAGGCCTTTGATATGATACTTGGCATATCTTGTAGTGAAAACAGAGATGTAAGCCTTTTCCTTTCCTTCTGGGCATGCTTCCTTAGTTATCTCCTTTCTCTTTCAGCTTTCTCATCTGAATTTTAATGTAGGACTATGAAAGATTCTGGGAGAACTATGGCAAATTTTTAAAGCTGGGTTGCATGGAAGACAAGGAAAATCACAAGAGAATTGCTCCTTTGCTCCGCTTCTTTTCTTCTCAAAGCAATGAAGAATTGATTAGCTTGGATGAATATGTGGAAAGTATGAAACCCGACCAGAAGGCCATTTACTACATTGCTGCAGATAGCTTGAGCAGTGCCAAAAATGCTCCTTTCTTAGAGAGATTGAATGAAAAGGAGTATGAGGTATGTACAGAAGATAGCTCAATGCGTTTCCAGATAGATGATAAATTTTGTTTGTGTCTTTAGCTAGATGTCACTTCTGGGTCTTATGTTATTGATGCTTCACTCCAACCAAACATTGCCTTGAATAATGGTTGTAACTTCACTTTTGGGTAGACCAGTACAACCGAAGGCAGAGATGATTTGGCTGCAGGCCTTGTTGAATTTCATGGGTTGAGACATCTTATATTTTGGTTTCTATAGGATCGAACAAGCTTAGTGCACTTTGTTGTGAAGTATTTTTATGCTTTATACCCAAAGTGGGTTGATTATTCTATATGAGTTCTGATGTCTGAGTATAATGTGCTTTGTTTTGTAGGTTCTATTTTTAGTTGACCCCATGGATGAAGTGTCTCTCACAAATCTGAACTCCTACAAGGACAAGACTTTTGTGGATATTAGCAAGGAAGACTTGGACTTAGGTATACACAATGTATATAGTTTCAGAACCTCCTTTATTGTTTAATACGTTGAATTTTGGAAACAGGAGTTGTGGAACATGAGAAATATCTCCCTTGATTATTTTACCCTCCCCATTAATCACTGAACTATGAAATGCATTAAAAGTGATTCGTTGGATCCATACATCAGCTAAAAAAATTTCATGTATCCGTAGCTTTTCTGATTGTAGATGTATTGCTTTGTAGAATTGAGGCAAGCAAATAAGTCATTTATCTCAGTTCTGTACTTTCTTCCTAGTTCTGATTGTGGTCTGCAAATATAATTTAGGTGATAAGAATGAGGAAAGAGAAAAGGAGATAAAGCAGGAATACAGCCAGACATGTGATTGGATCAAGAGACGCTTGGGCGACAAGGTTGCTCGTGTTGATATATCTAATCGTCTCAGCTCGTCGCCATGTGTTCTAGTTGCAGCTAAATTTGGTTGGTCAGCCAATATGGAAAGGTCGTGCTCCATTATATACTAATTTCCTCAACGGTGAACACATTACTATATGACTTAATTTTGCTAATAATACTTTAGTTTTGGTTGGCAGGTTGATGAGGGCACAATCTATGGGTGATACATCTTCTCTCGATTTCATGCGTTCGAGGAAAGTATTTGAAATAAACCCAGAGCATGAGATAATTAAGGGACTGAATGTAAGTATTCATTCTCTTATCTTCAGGATTTTGTCATATAATCTTCATTAATCGGCACTTAGGTGGTTAGGCCTAGTGGAGCAAGATATTCTTCTGGCGATTTGATCTGCGGATCATTGAGGATAGTAGTACTTTCTTATTTAACAACTATATGTGAATTTTGGTAGCGCCAACTGCCTATAGTTGCTTTCTCTCTTGATACTTTAATTCTAGTCTACTCCTAGCGGTACAATGGTTGATCTCTGAATTAAGGCCTTTAATCCTTCATACACTGTTGGGCCTTCGGTCTTCATGAATTTTTCTTGACAATGCAGGTTGCATGCAGAAGCAACCCTGATGACCCAGAAGCTCTAAAGGCAATCGATATCCTCTTTGAAACTTCTATGATTTCTAGCGGCTTTACAGTGAGTATACACATTTGCCTTCTCTGTCTCATACCCAATGTTCATGAAAAATGCTGTGTTTTCTCCTGGCCCCTGGTTGTTGCACCTGATTTGTGTTGCAAAAGGGACACAACCGTGATATCTCATGCCCGTTATGATGTTGCAGCCTGACAACCCGACTGAGCTGAGCGGGAAGATCTATGAGATGATGAGCACGGCTATGGCTGGCAAATGGGCGTCGCCGCATGCCCAACCCGCCCAACAAAACCAGCAGCCTGCAGCTGCACCTGGTAGCTCCGAGCCTGAGCCGCTTGAAGCTGAAGTGGTGGAACCCGTTGAGGCCGGCCGGCAGAAATGAGGAACCCTGATGGTTTGCCAATCCCAAAATGCGGTTAATCCTCGGTTTTTTCTGGTCTCATTCCGTCGGTTTGAAGAATCACTTGTAGCTGCTCATCAAGGATCATGTCAACTAGATGTGCACGCTGCTATGCCAAGCTTACGTCTTGTTCTTTTCTATTACTATTTTGAAACGGGTAGTTCTGTTCCCACGGCCTATACAATGAGCCGTGCGAGTCGCTTCTTTTAGATTGGAATCGTGATAGTAATAAAACCTTCCGGCCTAAACTCCTGCCTGCCACTTTTTCGCGTGCCCGTGAACATCTATCGCGTTGCTGTGCATTGCACGCGAATTACAGCTCGTCCTCTTCAAGTGCTCCTTGTATCAACGCTGTGGTTATCAGGGAAGAATTAGCTACACATGTTTTATCTTCTGCGCCCGCACTTCTGGATGGATTCTCGTACGATTAATCTTTGTGGAAGCGTGTGCAGGGTACGCGTGTCTGCTTGGTTGTCTTTGATTCGAGTGCTTGGTTGGGCGAACGAGGATCGACGTGGTCGTGTTGTTGGTATCATCTCGTCTCGGACGGATTCCTGAGAGCAGTTGTCTATGACCACTTTGGACTGGCGACTGCAGCATCATAAGTTCATAACGCCAGGTAGCCGCACGGCACATTGTTATGTTTGCAGCACGGTATGAGGATACTGTAACTGGGAAATCTCGTCGAATAAAAGAAATAGAAATTAACGATCAAGATGACGAAAATCCAAACAAGCATAAGAATGAAGCAGAGCGCACTGTCGTTTCCTTGCCTGCTTCACCCGGTCAGTAGCCATTTCGTCTGCCTCACTCCCCATCTACAAACCAGTTCCACTAGATTCGGTACCATTTACACCAGATTTATAAATCCAATTTTAGAATAACTTACAAAAGCAGGTACTTGTTGAGGATGACGGAATGAAGATGAAGGAATTTGCTACTACGCAACGATGAGAAAAAGAACAGACAAGCTGTCGTAACCATGCCAACACAAGTCTTTTTGGTGACATTTTTGAGAGTTTAGACTCCAGTGCTAGGGAATCCAACGGATGAATTGTCTGACTGTTTCCTTCAGGGGATTAAACTGCAACAAGAAATGGTGGCAAATTAGATGTTCCAGACTAGTTACCGGATAGCCAAACTAGGTCTGCTCAACAAGCTTTCATGACAATACAGTAACACATCATTAGCAAGTATAGGTATTAGAAAGACTAAATTTCTACTCCCGTCGTTTCTAAGTAGATATTGTTTTGGAATGTGTGTAGTCAAACTTTAACATGGACCACTAATACAAAAGGAAGTATTCAGATTCGTCACATGCAAATGATATATCAGATTAGTCATCATCCGTCAAAATCCTTTTTATGATTAGGGGTGTGAATGTCAAGAAAATATCAAAGGTATGTATTGGAGACTTGGAGACCTCTGACACTGTCTTAAAAGACATGTATGCATTTAGAAACAGAATGAGTAAATAACTCAAAGCACACAATAATCTCTTCCGTCCAAGCACAGCTCATACCAAATAGCGAGGGTATGAGCACATGCAATAGTTTATTGCGGCCTAAAGAACCTACCTTTTGCTTCAATTCCATCTGTGTATACTAGAGAACATCTTCTGGAAACGATGAGAGCCAACTCTAACAGTGAATCTTTGATAATGCCTACAAGAGATTTATGTTAGATCCATCCGCCGGACAGAGCTTGTTCCAAAGCAAGAGCGCTCTACAAGAGAATTAAGAAGTCTGTCATCAGAAGTCAGAAAGCAGACGATGAGAAGACAAGCTTTCAGTATTTAGAAGCAAGCACATAAGTGGCATCAAGGTGAGAAACTAAAGCAGTCTATGAACTAAATGACTCTGCTGAGCTTCTTCAGAGCATCTACCTGAAAAATAAGACCAAAAAAGGCAATAAACAAGTGCAAGCAAGCTGAAATTCTTTACGTTGCAAAAATTGTTTGTTCTAGAAATGAAGGATATATACTGGCAGATATAATACAGATCACCAAGTTTCACAACAAGGAGAGAAGCAACGCAACCTAAGAAAATGACCTGCCTTTGATTGCTGATTGCTTCACACCAACCTAAGAAAACTCATTCATTTGCTCATGAGTTCATTGCTTCACCAGAAGCAAGTAGCAAATTGATATAGTGCTAACAGAAAAAAAAGAAGAGGGATTAACTGAATAATAAAGGCATCCTTTTAAATGGAAACAGACAAGACAAAGAGTCCTAACAGGCTGACAGTTATGTCCTAAAATTTGCTGACTGATTTAGCCATGCGTTGGATATAGCATTGAGAAGATATTTGAATGATAGACCCCAAGTTGAATGGTATGCTCTGATGAGGAAGTTTCCAGGCGTTCGTATTGATAATAATCCCAAGTGTATGTCATGACATCTACAGAAGATCACAAATTCTCGGTAGCTCGGGGCCCAACTTAATCATATAGGACACAGCCCAAAAAGGAACCAAAGTAAGAACATCTTTGAACAGTTATGTCCTAAAATTTGCTGATTGATTTAGTCATGTGTTGGATATAAGGTTTATTAAGCCAAGAAATGTTAAAAGTTATTTGCCAAGAAATGTTAAAAGTTATTTGCTGCTTCAACATCCTAACAAGGATAATTCGCTCAAGAAATTGGGAAGCAGAAACTTTAAAAAGAAGAGCACATAATTGGGAAGCAAAGCACCATATATGGAAATTTCTATGTATTGGGAAGTGAGAACTATGGTGGTTCCCATGCAAAGAGTTTGCTGCATATGTGCCCAATAAAGTGTTCAAGCTAAGCCAGCAGCTCCGTGTATCACGGCGACAAACCCATATTTGAGAGACATCAATACTATCAAGTCAGCAAATTTGCGAAAGTGATTAAAGGTTGGTGTGACTCACAGCATGCCAACCTCTTGTAGCCATTTAGAGCATTGCACGCCTTAAAAGAAAAGATGGCACAACTCCATACATAGATATTTGCTACAGCAATCTGCTCGATCTTGGATGCATTTTCTTTGTAAGAGCTGCATCCAGTTCAGCTTTTGCTGCTTTTGCTAACTCTTGAACCTTCATAACTTGTTGACTTGTTTCCTCATCCTAGCAAGTTAACAGCAGTAGCATCAATTCCATAATGAATAAGCATAAAGAGAGAAGAGAATTCATAGAAGATAGGGAGGAAATCTGACAAACTTTCTACTGCACCTCGTCCCAGTTTTTGTTCAGTCTTTTCTTGAAGCTCTTTAGTCGCAGCAGAAGACGTCATTTTCTCCTGAAATAACAGCAAGAGAATTCAAAATGCAACACATTAAAGAATTCTTCTGCCTTAAAATGCAAACAAGTACAAGTTTAGTTAATATACTGAGAAAAGTGAAGAAAGCATGCATATTGTACAGACAAAATTCTGCTGTTTTACTTCAATATGAATTGTGTTTCCACGTAACTGAAAAAACGTTGAAGTACAAATACTTCCGTCTCCAAATGTAAGCGTCAGTTTTAGCAGTTAGTAGTTAGCAGTTCTTAGGTTGCAGTTAGCAGTCTCCTCCTTGCTGCTTGCTGTTAGTGCTGCTGGTGCTCAGGCGTGGGGTTGTTTATTTGCTTTGGCAATCTGGTTTTGCCACCCTCTTGTAATTGTACGATTTCCTTTCCTCTTAATGAAAAGATGCGCAAACTTTGGTTTGTGCGTTCTCTAAAAAAAGCGTCGTTGTATCCATGAGGTCAAACATTTGAAACATTAGCAATCAAAAATATCTAGATTGGCCACAATAATAGCATATGAATTTTTTAAATAAAATTTTCATTATATTATTTATTTTATAAATTTTATTAAGAGTGAAGTGCGCCATATGTCCTATACTTTCTTGGACATTTCACCTGGGCCTCCAAACTTGAGGATTCAAATTTAGGTCCCTAACCTTGTATGAGTGTACCAATAATGGCCCAAGTTGCACTTAATAGCAACTAATGATCATGTGGCATTGTGACCCTGTTTAAGCTGAAGTTTGACCATCCGACTGCTAACTAAAATCAATTAGAAACTTGTAAAATATGGCCAAAGACATGAGAGGCCTTTCTTCAAATAAAAAAGAACTTAATGCTCCAACAATTTCAAATGGTGATCACATGGTCAAAACCATGAAAGTATGATTTAGATTGAGCTAAGGTATCATCTCCAATTACAATAAAGTAGAATTTGGACCTTCTTTGACCCATTTATACAAGTTCAGGGATCTAAATGTGCAATTCTCAGGTTCAGGGACCTAACTGACACACCCATGCAAGTTTAGTGAACTATGGTGCAATTTACTCTTTTACTAATAAAAAATATGGTCAAAGTATCACATTAAAGAACATGAAAAGTAAAAAAATGACATAAATGTTGGGAAAGTGAGGAATATTTCAAGTTGCATACATAGCTGACCAGGTCTTTTTCAGGAACGGACCAACTTTACATCTAGCAATTGGCTCAACATATATGATACGCTCATAACATGGAAGCGTAATGCAGAACAAAATCACATCAAGAGACACAGTGGCAGAAAAGATGAGTGCCTCAGACCTTATCCATATTTGCTCCCTCATTGGCATACAAGTTCCCGCCTTCCCGGGAACTGTGTCCTTCAGTTCCTTTCATACTTCTACTGAGAAAACACAAAGCATAACATAAAAAAAATTGAGTACTGTCAGGTGTCAAATATATTATATATAAGATCAAAAGAATCAATCTCTATTCTCACACCATCAATAAAAACTAATTTTAGCACCAATTTTGGTATGTTGGAAATCCACGGAAACTAAAATTGTTCAACACAAGTAAAATGGGAAAATAATAATTTAAAGCACAAAGGAATGCTAGTGCTCAACCTTCATATATAGCAAATAAAGACAACAATTAAGCATAGACACAAGATGTAAAAGGATAACAAACCTTCAATTTCGTTCTCTTCCGAATACATGTAAGCATCTGTATATGCCTGCTTTTTTTCAGCAGCATGCATACTGAATAGCCTCTAGTACAATTCTCCGATCATCAGAAGCTTTTGCACCAACAAGTTCATCACGTCTAATCTCCTTAGCAATATAAGGGGAAATGTTTCTTTTTTGGTACAACATGAAGCTAAAATATTTGAATCCACATAACTCCTTCCAAACTTTGCAATAATTAGAACCAAGTACTACACAACTACATTTCACAACAGCTTTAAAGTTTATTAGCAGAACAGATTTTTTAATCAATTAAACAAATGGAACTTTCTGTACTTTGTTCAAGCAAAAATAATCCACTAATCAAGCAAGCCCGTACATATCAATGAGCAATCACACAACAATCTTATCTTAGTTTAGCTCACAGCTTGCACAAGACTCAATGACATTGCTTTCATCAATGCACTACACATGATTATTAGCTTAGGCCCCAATATCATCCTACGACCTTAGAAAAATGGGCCAAAAGGTAACTGGCTCATATGTCACAGCATTTTGCTCCCTCAAGTTACATGTACAACAACTTCACGAAACGAGCAACCAAATGGTATATCCTACAGCAGTTAGTTTCACTCTACCAGTCAATGCTAAACTGGAAACTATCACAGTTTAACAGAGCTGGATGGTCTACCAAAAATGTCACTGAGATTGGTGATGGAAAAATTGCATCCCAGGAGGCGGTTGCAAGGGCCTGAAAGATGGTGCGCCAGGCTGCTGAAGCGTGAACTGCATTGGGGGCGCTACATTCATCGGCATCTGCTGCTGAAGCATCTGCTGTGTAGGTGGTTGTGGCTGCGTGTGTGGCATACCCATTGGTGGCTGAGGTGTTGAAGGTGAGGGCCTTGCTAGGTTCATCATCTGTGGTGGTGGCGGAGGGGGTGGTGGATTCATGGTGTTCATGTATGGCATGCCCATCATTAAACCTCCAGGCTGCTGGACAAAATGCTGTGGAGGGGCCTGGTAGATATTGTATTGGGGCTGAGGTGTAGGAGCTTGGCTTTGGACAGGAGTTTGCTGTACCAAGATTGTCTGGGGCTGTTGTGCTGTTGTGGTGGTCATTGGCGGCATTGGAACAAACGCAGCAGCATTTGCAACACTTGGGACCTGTGAGGGCTGTTCTACTTTTATCCTCTTATCTGAGCGCATCTCAGACGAATTCTCCGCAGCAAACTTGGAGAGTGCAGACTGGAGTATCTGCTGAGAGTTTGATGATGCTGCGATCTTGTCCGCAAGGATAGCAGCAGCTGTCTTTTGCTGGTCCTTTACTTGCCCATTGGAGAGTGGCTTTCCTGGCTCTACTGATGATGCTGGCTTGGAAGACAGAGTGACTGGCTCGTTGTTGAGTCTCCGTTGCATGTTGGCTGCTTCTTCTACCATGGCTTCAGCCAGCTGTCAATAAAAACATTAGAAGGATGTACATTTACATCTTACAGATATGCTACAGTATCAACTTTCCCTACTTTGGGATGTTTGGACAACTTTACCTGTAATTGAGTGCGGACCTTCTCCAGCTCAGATTCCTGAATAACTTTACAAGTTAGATTATGCAGATCCATAACCGAAAGACAAAGTTGAATGATAACATCAACTCATGTGCATATTTTTTTTAACGCATTACTACTTTACTGCTAAAAACAGCAATTCTGACCTGTTCCTGCAATGCCTCTTTCAATTCAGACACAACGGCTGCTCTATTTTCTTCAACTCCTTTGAGCTTTTCGATGCATTTTTTCATGTTAGCCTCCTCATCCTTTAGTTCTTTGCAAAGAGCCTCACAACGAGGATCCTCGGCTACAGATAGAGAATAACATCAGAATATATGCTAAGATAACCAAGATGGAGGACTCCTGTTAACAAATACTAAGTAGTACCTTTGCTACAGGCACTGTCAACATCCTTCTCCATCTTTCCAACATGACGCATAGAAGTCTTGCATTTTTCCAGGTCAGCATCTTCATCTGTTTGTTCATTGAAAACAGTATGCAATGCAGATACAATTCTCTCTGCAGTTCCTCCAATGCCTAGTCTCTGTAAGGGCAACAATAAAATTTGAAGAATTTCATAGCCAACTCAATTGGTGGAAAACTAGAATGTTGCAGATGGGTGAGAAAATCTTACAAGTTTTAAAGAACGTGAATCTCTTTTAACAATCTTTATCGCTGAACTGTGAGAGCGCTTTTTGGTCATATCTAATACAGGTATGGGTGCAGTTCCAAGCATCACATCCTTGATGCCCCCGGCACGTGAACCAAAAACTCTCCTTTCTTGCCATATATCAACCTAGAACAAATATTGGTGCAGTGTTAAAGTATTGCAGTTCCATAATTATATTAACAACATATCTGCGTAGCTTTAAGAACAGATATACAAAAAAGTTGGCCAATGACTTCCATCATCAACATCTCCTAAAACAGAGTTCACAAACTATCAGTACAGGTATATGATACTCACCAGCCTAGAGACCGTCTTCTTCCCACGGTCATCGCCATTTTCAGCTACATCTTTAAGCGCACCCGGGAGTACCTTCCAGAATTCTTCTACGAACTCTGTGCCATTGCGCTTACTGTTCTGTAAGATGTCATTAGCAAGATAAAGGAAAGGGACCTTTTGTTCCTTTCCAGAGCTATGGAACTGCTTGGCCCACGTCTGGACAATTAGCTCTGCATCCTTGCGATGGTAAATGCACCAATGCGATAGCGCTAGTGGTCACAGAATAAAAGTCAAGGCAACAACCAGATCATGTGAAGAAACGCTAAGACCAAAGAAAAAAAGAAACGTTGATTTTTATCACCTGAATATGTCAAAAAATATTTAAAGTCAAAATGTACCAACTATAAGAGATCTCCTACTATAAAGAGTAGCAAACAGAGAGCTCCCAGCAAGGCAAGAACCTCTATGGGTCTCAGGGCCAATGGCGTAAAATTGAGACACAAAGATTTGCATTTCTAGAAGCCACAAAATGCTTTCTTGTTGCCCATTTCTTGCTTACTCCCATTCATAGATATATCCTTCTCAAGGAAGTTGCTAGAACCTAATAGACACGACATGATGCTCAACGCCTACAGGGAACAAATTAAGAACAGGTGTGTCCTTACAAAATCATCAAGAAGCACAAGGACTAAGCGTAGAAATTACAACTCGGCACTGAACTTTGGAAGCACCAAAACAAATCTCTCGAGAGATTTGGCCCAAGGAAAGGCAGGGTAAGGATACTCTCGATGCACTGCTGCGTGTTGTTGAGCTTGGCGAGCTTGTCGGCGAGTATCTCCTCGCTGAAGGCGCTGTTCGACGCGCTGCTCATGGCCGCCGGACAGCACAGACCGAGCTCCAATCGCCGCTGGGTAGCGCGGATCCTGGGGATGGGAGGGGGTGGGCGGGAAGGGGCACTAGCTGGAGCGGGAGCGTGGAGACCGTGGCGGCGACGGCGGAGACATTGGCCGCCGAAATCTCTACGGGAAGGTGTGGATTGGATCGGGAGGGATGGAGGGAGGGCTAGGGTTTGGACTTTGGGAGGGAGGGAGGTAGGAAAGAAGAGAGTGTGACTTGAATCGGCTCCGCGTTTCGCTCGTGTGTTTCCTTGAGTCTTTCTTTTTCTTTTCTATTGTTTCTTGGGAAAAGGAATCAGCAAAATATGCCATCTACTTACTCTTTTGATCTCCAAAACTTCTCAAAATTACTACAGCAGAGGTGCCCGTTGCCGCGCACGTCATTAAATAGTGAACAATTAAGATTTATGATCCATAGGTGGTGATCATTCATTAATGTAAAATATGGATTAACGTAGAAACAATTCAAAGCAATGTCACTTTGATGGATCCACTGACAACTAAAAGAAGATTACTACACCAAGCAACATTCCACTGCACCGTATAGCACATATACATAAATATATAAAAGTTTATCTCACACTCGGAATCAAGGTCCCTTCAGATTGTATTCCCGTCCTAAACAAGAATGTAAATGAAACGGGCATAGCATAAATATGCTCTGAAAAATGTTTAAAGGATTTAACATGAAAGACTACTGTTGTACCATAAGAATATAAAATAGATATATCAACATTTATGTCCACGGAATGAGGCATGAACGAAAATCTTAGCAAGAACCAGCTGAGTCGATCATTAATAAGCAAGACAGAGATTTAAGCTGGATGAGTCTAAGCAGGTGGATTATGCAACTATGAACAACAGTAATATTAATACTTACAAGTGGCAATTTGCTTCCTGTGGCCACTCAAAGTGGTAATTAGTACAATGTACATAAGGAAAATAAAGTTCAAATACTTCATTAGTCAAATGTTGTTAAAATTAGGTATCTGTTAAAACGGATTATAAACATAAGTTGTGTTGCTAGAGGAAAATTATCTATTGGCCTAGTTTCCTTTGAAACATGAGAAAGGGGACCTATAGCTTGAGCTCCGTTCTAGAAGTGACTGTATTTCTTACTTTGTTGTATGTCAACTGAACCACAGGCTATCCTAATCTAACTATTAGAACCTTCTATTAATGAATTCAAACATGCTGAGACTTAACTTCTCCATGGCACCATCATTCTTGCACATGGTACAACATAATTGAGTGTCCAGAAAGCATAACATAGAATTTAATCTATGATATTTTGCTTTCTCTTTCTTCTTTTTTTGTTGCTGAAGCACGCAGCGCACATAAAAGAGAGCAAGAGATGCCTTAACTGTAGCCAAACATGGTGTCAAGCTCTCAGACCAACACATTCTGATTCCCAGCAAGTCTAATTTTTCTGTAGAGTTAACCATAACCTGAAAAGGAAAGGTACATATCACTTTGATAAATGCATGTACAGAAACATCAGGAAAAGTAGTGCAACCAAATCCGGTAAAATAGTATTCTTTAACTTGGAGGTAATTCACTTGAGGAGCCAAGTCGCTTGTCAATTAATCTGCAAATACACCAGTGCAAAACACATAGTTTGGAGGTAATTCACCTGAGGAGCCAAGTCGCTTGCCAATTATCTGCAAATACACCAATGCAAACACATAGTTAAATATAAAAACAAGGCTAAAGATGAAGCAAAATAGGGAAGAATGGAATGAATTAGACCCAGTATCCAGTTCCCAAACATGAAAGAATATGATATCATGGATTTATTTAGTAATAAGTTATAGCAGATAAACCAAGTTATCATACATGTGCATATCAGGAGGATGGTCTATTCAAAATAGCAAGGGATGGCTAAAAAATGTTTGCTAAATCCTACTCCTGTCAACTAAGCATTATTTTATCTCTGTTGTTCTGCACATACAACAATACTAATACCCAGATGTCACTACCTTGGGGAATAGATAGAAGGGGAATTAGAGAAAAGAAAAACAACTAATAATCTCGCATTATATGATTGGCTATGAAAAAACTGATATAGGTGTAGTAGCTCGATGAATCAGTAGGAGGAATCTGTCGCAAAAATAGGTGTGGTTTCTTCATGCGTATCAACCAACCACTATCAAAGGAAAATAATTTAAGCGTCTTACAGCAGTCAAAGGAGGCACTGTATGAAAAAAAAGGCGATAAACACGCATAAGTAACACAATGGTGTGTCTTAACCATAAAAATAAGCAATGTTTCCAGGATCGAGGAGGATGGCACTAAAATATATGCACTGAACACTATTTAAAATTATTAGCAAAGGCATGGTGATTGATGATTCATTACATAGTATTGGTGAAGGAAACTATAGAGCAGCTATTGTAGTTCTATTGACGAACTCGACAAATATGAGGTACACGGTCATACTCCCATAGGGTGTAAATTCACCTACGATCAACCATATCAAGTTACAAACATGCCTCATAAACTAAAGGCAAATCTCTAGTAATTTCAAATTACTAAAACCTAGAAAATAAGGTCTACTTTTCACGGTTTGCCTAGTCGTTTCCCTTTTTCAACCCTTTTGGAGGTCACCAATGCCTGTCGACTTCACATGAGGGACGAACTTGTTCATTCACTTGACATAAACAATAGTCCTCTTATCGTTCATCATGATCACCAAAACCACTTAGGAGGCCTAGATGAACTTTCATCTACAACACAATTACCACCGAATATTAATTTGGGCAGCGACATCATAGTGGACAAGCGTACATGACCCTGGGCATGGATGGTGATAGAGGAGGAGGGACAACGGCGGAGAACACAAGATGCTGACTATGCTCGCTAGAGCGAGGGAAGAAGCGACACATAGGGGTGGACGGAGGCAGCACAAGCCAAGTGGAGGAGAAGTGGCATCACGTGTGAAAAAGGAGTTCCCATGCGAAAAGTGTTTTTCTTCCGGTTGTAGATAGTGACATCTACATCAGATATGTGAACATGATTATATATGAAATTTATACATAGGACGACATGACGTCAAGCCTTAGGTTCCCAAACGTAGACAATATTCAACGTGCAAAAAAGAAAAAACTTAGACGTGTACATCTGTCTTGTTTTTCATAATTTCGAGAAAAAAAGGCTTGGAGTCAAGGGTCCATCGTTCCACTTACGACTAGAATGTCTCTCATGTCGCCTCTCTTTTTTCTCTTTTATCTTGTTCCTACGTGCTCTCGAACCCTCCTACCTCGTCCACTTACGGCTAGAATGTCGCTCTCTTTTTTTCTCTCTCATCTTGTTTACATGTGCTCTTGAACCCTCCTTCCTCATCGGCTCATCATCTTCTCTTTCTCCTTTGTTGGCTTCGCTAGATGGAGGGGAGGGGAGGAGCTTAGGTTCCTCCTCGGTCCTATCCATACCCCACCTATAGTAGTTGCCTTAGTGGCAGTTTCAGATAAACTAGGCATGTGCTCCTTTCCACTCTTGGTTCTTCTCCTCCTTGCTCTGTGAGGGGATGGCTTTGGTGGAATCCATGCCGAATATGTGCTCCTTCCTCTGTGGAGTGCTTTGGTTCGTCCTGCATTGCCCCTGTTCCCGTCCCCTGCTCTTCACTGAGTAAACCCCCTCTTCCAGCTTAGTTCGGCTCCATCACTCTCTATAACTTCCAGATCTAGCCATTATAGGGTTGAAGTCTTCACCTATAATGATAAGTTTCTCTCCTTGGTGTCTTGTCGACCTTCACTTGAGTGTTGCAGCTTCCTAGTGCAAGCTACGCCTCTCTCACCATGGCCTTAACCTCCTAGTTGGGAGGCTCGGTCTCTAGGTCTAGCCTTGGCTGGCGCATGGCTTTCTCACCGTTGAAGTACCTGTTGCCTAAAAATTTGGCAAAAGAACAGCCTTTTGCTTATTGGTGCTTGTGTAGCCTTGGGGCATATGGCGCCAACAACAACCTAGCTTGTCCATGGATGCATGTCTTCTTCACCGTCAGCCATGGCAAGTGTCTGAGCTTTTCTCCTGCCTAGTAGGCGTCTTAGGAGGCATATAAGATCCTATAGTTTTTCTTGTTCATCTTCAGCAACGATTGCATGTTGGAAGCGATGGCAAGTTCTCAGTGGTGACAAGTTCTCGGCGGTGACATCTTTGGGACCTGCATCCTCCGGCACGTGCTGTGATGCGTGGCGCTTCCTCATGTCGGTTGTTGGCCACATGACGATATGGGTAGGATTAATAAATTGCTATCCTCTGTATCCTTCCTCATAACATGGAGATGTACTTTTGGGGGCTTTTTAGCCCTATTTATTTTTAAGCTTAATTGTGGATATAAATCTATGTTGTGTTGTACTTATTTAACAAGCTTCTTTGTAAAAGTAGCTATACAAGCATTGATGTCATGTTTGTCAAATCAGATTATAATTTAACTAATTTCTAAGATATCTCTTTAGTTTTTTCTATTAACGAGTACATAATTTTAAACTTTGTTTCTGCATATCGTACTAAAAAAATCGAACGTTCAACCACACAAAATAAAGACTTACACAAGAATAGACATATCTCTTCTATTTTTCTTACAAGTACATAATTTTAAACTTTGTTTCTGTTGTACTAAAAAATAACCAAACCTCCTAACGAACAATATATCATGATTCTCGTAATGCCACGCACAATCTTAATCTAATAAAGGCATTGAGCTTTAAGACATGCCGACTATGACGCTGACGTAGTTCGGCTGAATCTCCGACATGGCAAATGGAGCTGCTCCTTTTACAGTTTAGCCTATTTCCTCTACAATGCAATGAAACACATGGCCGCACTTCAGGTCAAAAAATAAGGACAAGACCAATGCGCTCCTATGAGCGCTTTTTTTTGAGGTAAATGGGCAGCGCTCTATTCAATATCAGCAGAGAGTTCATTACAAATGATGGTCTGGATTATCTCCAGGACCTCATTGACCCACATAGCCTGACGTCCATGTTCTGCCGAGCGGGCAAGAGCATGGGATGCCGGATGCCCTATTACAAGATCTACTAACATGAACGAAATTGATAGAGATAAAAACAGTAGCCAAGTGTTTGATATCATGGATGATGGCTCCAACAGGTGAACGATCCATCTCCTTAGCTTTCAGTTTGGAGATGAGTGTTAGGCAATCTGAGGCCAGCGTCACAATTGTGAATCCCGCCTCATGCACAGCTGTGAGAGCCAAACGAGCAGCCATCGCCTCAGCTAGCTCCGGATCAGAGATGTGCTCAAAGGAGGCGGTTTTAGCCAACAACACTAAGCCTCGGTGGTTGCGGAGGACTAGGCCGGCGCCCATCCGATTCGAAGAGGAGAAGATGGCGGCGTCGACATTCAGCATAAGCGAGCCCTCCGGCGGTGGAATCCATCTCTGGTTGGAGTTCTTGGAGTCACACCTTTTGGATTGCTTCGGTTTGAAAGAAAATTGCATTATCATCTCCACATATGCCTGATCTTCTCCCCGACACGATGAGGATGAATAAGAGCATCTCCATTGCGATTAGAGTTCCTGGCCTCCCAAATATGCCATATAGAAACAACAAAAATCGTGGCCTCTTTGTCTCGAGAATTAGACAGCCCATTCAAGCACCAACTGTTTTGATGTTCACAAACCCCCGCAATTTTAGACTGATATCATAACACTCTTTGATGCAGTCCCAGATCTCGCGTGCGTATTGGCATAGGAGGAAAGTGTGCTCAGTGGATTCATCTCTATTGCAGAAGCATCAGCTATAATCCGTCGACCGTCGGGATGCTTCAGCGGCGGAGTTGTTCACCAGAGGGCAAGCAGTTGTGTGCTAGGCGCCATAAGGTGATCTTCATCTTGTTTGGGTACTGGACCAACCACAATGTCTTCTAGCTTTGCTCAATAAGGTGCTGATCAGAAGAGGTGCCGCCTTTGGAAGTACTCTGAGATGTCCAGAAACTAGCAGCGCGCGCCAAATTGTATGCTGAGCGAACTGTGTATGTGCCAGTTTTGGAGTGCGGCCATGATGCAAAGTCCGAGCAGTGTTCAGTGCTGATGGGGATCTTCAGAATCTTGGCTGCATCACCAGGAGCAAAGAAAGCGCGGACAGAATCCTCGTTCCACGATCGCCCATCGGTGGACATCAAGAAATTCACGGTCTGATCTGCAGGTAATGGGCATAGAGGGAGCAAAGATGAAGCCAGTGTCCCAGGTATCCAGTTGTCCATTGTTAAGGAGATGTTTTTGCCATCACCAATGCGCCACAAGAGGCCAGCTTGGAGAAGCTTTTTCCCATTCATGATGCTCTCCAAGTATAAGAGGCAGTTCTGGGACAAGAGGAGCTCCAGAAATCAGAATGAGGGAAGTATCTCCCTTTTAAGACTCATGAGCAGAGAGAGTTAGTACTGGTTAGAAGTCGCCAACATTGTTTCCCGAGCATAGCTTGGTTAAAGAGCGTCATATCCCGGAAGCCCATGCCACCTAAACTTTTCGGTGAAGACATCAGTCCCAGGATTTCCAATGCATTTCCACTCCCCACCAAAAGTTTGAAATAGGACGACGGATTCTTTCACAAATAGCAGCCGGAATTTGGAAGCAGCTCATAACATAAGTGGGGATCGCTTGTGCCACTGATTTGAGTAAGATTTCCTTATGAGAGCTACCACTTCCGTTGGAATTTGACAACAGATGGAGCAAGCGGATTGAACTTGGAACGGCACGTGGAGGGGTTCGCTTCCTATTACCATCCGGGGTAAAACGCGAAGTAACAAAAGTGAGTTGTAGTCCACTTGTACTTGTGCATCATTTTTCATTTGGATAATCAGTCTTTGAACCGTGCGTCCGATTTACATTGTGTGAGCATTATTGTGATTCATAAGACGAAATTAACAAAATAAAACCTGTTTTAAATATATTTGGAGATTTCTCACCTAGCAACTCTGGGTGTCGCGTAGTAGCAACCTCCTTGTTGCAAAAAAGAAAAGTCAGGATAGCAAGTTTAGCTGTCAGATATTAATAATCTTTTATTGCAAGTAAATCAGGTAGGAGTTTTAGATGTTCACCACTAGCAGCTTTCTCGTTACGAGTAAACTAGATATCAACTCAACCTCCAAATAAATCATATAACAATTTAAATGTCGAGTAGCAATTTCGGTACAAACATATATAGAAGCATCTTGCAAATAAATATGTAGCAACTCAAACCCTACAAATAAATTATATACCATGTAACTTACAAGTAAACAATGCAGCAAATCATAACCTACAAGTAAATATGCAGCAACTTCACTGTAAATCAAGTAGTAACTCACAACTTTGAAAGAATGTCTGTAACAACTTCTCTACGATAAAGAATACATTAAAACCGGGTAACAACTTCACCATAAATCAGATAGCAACTCATATCTTTCAACTAAATCAGATAGCAATTTACAAGCAAAGTAGGTAGTAACTTTGTTGTAAAATTTAAAGCAGAACTCAATAGTATCCTTTAACTAAATCAGGTAGCAACTTGTTCATAAGTCAAGTAACAACTCCTCATAAACCAGATAGCTATTTCATGAAACCGAATATCAATTCGAGGTGATGACTACTGGCCGCTCTAAAATGTAAGGAAAAACGATGTTTAACATATATTATGTTGATCTTGTTTCGTTTCGATTCGTGCGAGGGGCATAATGGTTGGAATGGAACGTAAAATGAGGATTCGGTTGAACAAGAGAAAACAGCGCGCAAGTACGAACAAACTGCAACAAATCTTTCACCTAACGTCCAAAGACGAATGACACGTGGCAACATAAAATGGTGAAAAACGGTGCACGCGGACAAAAGCGAACGGCGCGCGCCGGAGCGGAACGCAAGCAGCGTAGATTTTTCCGAGAAAAATAATAAAAGAAAAACGCCCCGCCGCCCTGGCCCCACCTCCAACCCCCGCGTCGCCCACCGGTCAAGCCGGTCATCTCCTCACCGGCGACGGCCGGTCGCCTCCCTCCCGTGCGCTCGCTCGGCTCGTTGTCTCCGTCTCCGCCTCCGTCTCGTTGGGTTGGACTCCATACTCGCACACTAAACCAAAAAGACACACTACAAAATTCTCGCGTCCGAGGCGACGACGGGGACGAACACGCACCCGCCGCCATTCGTGGCTCGGGACGAACAGGAAGGCTCAGCCGCCGGCCTCGTCGGTCCGCCACCGTGCCGAGGTGAGCAGCTCGACCTCCAACTGTTAGTTAGGGTTGCTTCCTCGGTAGGTAGATACGGTAGCCAGGCGTGCGCTGTTTGGGTGCCCCGATTAGTCCAAATCGACGATGGTGGTGGTTTTTGGGGACGGTGGGGAGTTCCCGGCTGATTCGATCTGCGCCACCGCGAGCTCCCGAAGCTGGACGAGCTCTCCGTACACGGCGGCGAGGGCCTGCGCGGTTTGATCGTGCTAACGATATCCTTTTTGTTACGCCATCGACGAAACTGGCTAGTGGTTTGCGATTTACGTGACCTTTCGCCTGAGAAATGTGCAAACGGGGTCATATGAGTAGGCTTGGATCGGTTTGCTACCTAGTTGTTGTTCAACACGATCCAGTGTTCAGTTGTTGCTCGTCGCGGCTTAGCTCCGATCCACGGATGATTATTTTTAATTTTTCTATGTCAGGCTAAACGACTGCTTCATGACTGAGGCAGTGGTTTGAATGAGTCCTATGCTGGAGGTTATGTTTGTTACGACTTACTAGACTATGCTTGTAGTAAGTGTTGGAATTTGTTGTTCTCTTGCAGCTTACGGTTTGTCTGACATGGGGGACTTCTTCTGGTGCGAATTTCCATCAGCAGCCTCCGCCCCAGGGGATGCTGCCGCCTCGCCATGCTGCACGGGCCCCAAGCCTGCAGACTTCCCTCTCACTGGCCTCATCAGAACAGGTTGGCTCGCCGGAGATGCAGGAGCCCGTCTCCAATTCTGACCAGGGGGCATGACTCCGCCACCGAAAGTGCGAGTTCGAGGGAGACCTGGCCTGTGGAGCCAGAACATAGCAATGCTGCTGCTGCGAGTGGTGGCGGTAGTGTGAAAAAGGTGGACAGGGAGAAGGAAGTGGGAAATGGCATCCCCAAGTTGCAGGTTATTCGCGGAACCTCCCGCATTGATAGGATGTCATTGAGGGAGGTTGCTCAGGAGAGAGTTGACTTAGTTGCTGAGAAAATGAAGGTAATGCCAGAAGAGCACTTGGAGGAGATCAAGAATGAGCTCAGGTCGATTCTGGAGGGGACTGGGGGTCCTCACCATATTGAGGAGTTTTTGTATCTGCAGAAGTTTGTCCAGGGTAGGGGTGATTTGACACCAACCATGCTTTCAATGGCTCATCATGTGCAGCTGGAGATCCTTGTTGCAATCAAGACTGGAATCCAGGCGTTTTTGCACCCCAGCGTTACCATTCCCCAGAGCCGCCTGGTGGAGGTCTTCTTGTACAAGAGGTGTCGGAATATTGCTTGCAAGAGTGCTCTCCCTGCTGAGGATTGCAGGTGCAATCTATGTGCTAACAGAAACGGCTTTTGCAATCTCTGCATGTGTGTGATTTGCAACAAGTTTGATTTTGAGGTCAACACGTGCCGCTGGTTGGGTGTGATTTCTGTTCTCATTGGACTCACACTGACTGTGCAATTCGCGATGGTCAGATTGGGACGGGCCAATCAATTAAGAGCGGCACTGGTCATGCTGAAATGCTTTTTAGGTGCCAGGCTTGCCAGAAGACATCAGAATTGTTAGGTTGGGTTAAGGATGTCTTTCAACAATGTGCTCCTGCTTGGGATAGGGAAGCTTTACTACGAGAGCTTGAGTATGTTTGTAAGATATTCCGTCTAAGCGAAGACCCAAAAGGGAGGAATTGTTCAAGAAATGTGCAAATCTGATTGAAAGGTTGAGGAACAGTGCTCCTGATTCTGTCAATCCTAGGATGATACTGCATGTTCTCCAAGGTCTGTGTACTTCCGTTGCTCCTTCATTTTCTGAATGCTATGTCTAAGCCTGCTTGATTATTTCTATTATTTTGTGGCACCCCTATGCCTCTTTGAAGTGCTCTGTGCTTCTATTACCATTAGCACCCTAATCCATTTGTGTGCTTATGCTTTCCATTATATAGGTGGACAACAAAAACTAATCTAGATATTCAAATTATCCAACAATATATATCCATCAGCCATCTGTAGCTTTCCTGCACAAGAACATGTACTTAAGAATCTGTTGGTTACTTTTATTTGCTTTCTGTTATATGTGCTTGTATATCTTAAGACTGAATCACCATAAAGGATTTGACTGCTTCAATAAGGGTAAGCTGGCAACTCAGTCAGAAAGCTGCAGGAAGTTGTCTGGTAACTCTGGTTTTTGAACCATGGTTGATTTGGCAAACTTGGTGATATTTATATTTCCATTTTTTTCACGAAGAAAGCAGGACATAATGATAAATGGATATTGGCAAAGGACAAGTGTTGACTTAACCTACACTGGCCGAGTTTCTATGAACTGTGGGGGGGTTTTGGTTTTCTTTGCCATCTGTAACAAGCCTATTATGGTCATGATGTTTGCTCTCTGCACAGTCCAGGCAAACAGTTCATGCTACGCTGCGGCTCAACTCATTTATATTTTGTTTGAAATGCATGAGTGCTTCCGAATTTTGTCTGCTATATCCAGCCCATATTACTTCCTTAAGTTGTGCTGTAAAGCTATTGATTTTTGGTAGGTTGAAGAGATGCGATTATTGAAATAATGAATTTGTGCCATTGAATATTGATGTAAGACAAGGATTGGAACACATTCATCAGTCATCACGTGAGTGAATGGAGACAAAAAGAAGTAGCATTGTTTCATCAAAATTCTTCCAATTTAATGCATTATGATACCTTTGTTTTAGAGATCTCTTACTATTTAACTAATATAAATTGCTGTACTGCTGCAAAGGGTTAAATAACCAGTTGAGGTCAATTCTACACACAACATTATTAACTAAAAACATCTGTTATGAGCAGCAATCGAAAGTTTTAGATGTAGAAAGTTTAGATATTTTGTTAGGGTAGGATTAGTACCAACTTACCATCTATTATATATCTGTCTATTAGATAAGGTTCCTATTAGCTGGTTTCTGTTTATTAGGTTTCCCAAAGTCTGTTTCCATGAGACACCCTATATAAGAAGGGGATTGTTATTTCCCCAAATTATCTCTCTATATTCCTATTCCTCTCGAGTGATGGCTTGATCATCACGGCAGGACGAGGAGCATGTGTTTTGCCTGAGCTCAATATCGATTAAGTTGATTAGTCATCTGAGTCTCTTTATAAAACAGTTGTCATCGCCACTCGATTTTCTAAATTTTACTGTATACATTTGATTTTGGTTGCTTAGAAGTGAACTGATGGATTAACGCTTGATTTTATTGCTTAATCAGAAACCGATGGGCTAATGCTGTTCTATGCTTATGTCTTTTCACAGAGCTTGAGATGGATTCCCCAAAGAACTCCGAAAATGAAGAATCAGCGCGCCTGATCACTCCTCAGGAGGCCTGTAATCGTATTGCAGAGGTGGTCCAAGAAGCTGTCAAAAAGATGGAGCTTGTTGCTGAAGAGAAAATGCGATTGTACAAAAGGCTCGCCACGCTGTGGAGGTCTGTGACCGGGAGCTTGATGAGAAGGCCAGACAAGTTCAGGACTTCAAGGCCGAGAAACTGCGGAAGAAGCAGCAGGTGGAGGAGCTCGAGAGCATTGTTCGGTTGAAGCAGGCCGAGGCCGAGATGTTCCAGCTCAAGGCAAGCGAGGCCCGTCAGGAGGCCGAGAGGCTCCAGAGCATCGCGCTCGCCAAATCTGAGAGGGCTGAGCAGGACTACGCTAGCCTCTACCTCAAGCGCCGGTTGAGGAAGCGGAAGCAGAAAGCAGTTTCTTTTTGAGAAAATAAAGCTTCAGGAGGGCCATAAACCCCCGCAGGCGAGCAGCAGCATGGCCACTGATCCCTCACAGACGCTGATGCTGTCCAAGATTCAGGACCTTCTCAAGAACGTCCGCAGCATGCCTACAAAGTCAGAGGGGCAGCAATCGAAATAATTGTTGGTGTTGACGCCCTGCTCAGATTGGTGACTATAGTTGGTGTTGTTTTGCTAATATATGGTGATTTCTTCAGTGTGAAGTGCTAGCAGAAGTATAATGGGTGAGTGCCCAAATGCTTTTAAGTTGTTCCTAATGCTATTGGGGATATTGGGTTAATGATGCATCCTTGTAGGCTACATATTTTAATTGGTCATTACTTTGAGCGTGGTATGCTTTTCTCCTGAAGTCTTTTTTAAGGCTGTTAAAATCTAATTCATCAGATGAGAAATAGCTGAAAGCAAACAGTGATATATCTATTACATTGTTGTTGGCCAAAAATCTCATCAGTATGATCTTGTCATGTATGCATTTTTTGAGGAAAGCTATCCTGGCGGGATTTTATTAAGCTCAAACAATAGTTACATCATCTGATAACAGAGCCGGAGGTTTCTCTTGCCACACAATCGACTAAGGAACCCTCCGCACTATAAGCGAGAGCATGTGTTACCATATTGGCTTCCAGAGGACAATGATCAAAGATTACGAAATCAAAACCACAATAGAGAAATGTACAATCTTCATAGATGGCTGTAGCTTGACCAATGGAGTTTCCACCGTCCTTCGTCACCTCGACCACCTCCATACAATCCGAGTTGATGACCAGTCTACTACAGCCAACCTGTCCAGCAAGAATAAGGTCATCACGGAGCGCACGAGCTTCGGCTAAGTGTGCATTAGCAACATGAGGAATGCCGTAGCTGCTCGCAGCAATGAAGAAACCCCGCTCGTCGCGCAAGACCACTTCGATGGCACTTGTACCTTGGTTAATGCTAAAAGAGGCATCAATATTCAACTTGGCATACCCCTCCATTGCTTTCTTCTAGCCTTGCCTGATGATCCCTGGCTGCTTCTTCCTTGCTTTAGTAAAATTTTCCACCAAAGCTACAATTGCTTGGGCTGATCGGACAGGGCGTTGAACACTCTCTCCATGAGCGGCCTGATGTCTCTCCCACCAGATATACCACACCGCCACAGCCACCAAATCAATCTTGTTGATCTCTAGAAAAAGCGGTGCGTTTGCTTGCTTGTCGTGGAGAAGAAACTCCAGCACTGAGGAACCCGCTCTGTCTACCATACAAGCATAGTCAACAATGTCAGCCATACCGAGATGGCCCTAGATTTCTTTGACTCGCGGGCATTGAAACATGGCATGACAAATGCTTTCACAATCAAGATTGCAGAGTGTGCACTGCCCGTATTAATCATATGGCGATTATCAAGAATTCCCAAACAAGGAATAGCTCCCAGGAGGACTCTCCAGCAATGGATTTTGATCTTTTTCGGAACATTAAGAGACCATATCGTCTTCCACACTGGATTGCTCTCGGACGTGCTGAAAACGCTATTTTGTCTTAGCTTCAGACCATGTTGCTGGTCCCATTCAGAGTAATAGGCAGACTTAACAGAGAAGAGACCATTCTTCGTAAAATGCCATGATACAAAGTCTTCCATCATACCAATGGCCAGTGGGATATTTAAGATACGGTTAGCATCCACTGGCCAGAAGATGTCTTGGATCAATTCCTCATCCTAGGTGTGCGTCTCGGCATCAATAAGATTTGAGACTTTGTCAACACAATTGAACCTCTCCTTATCGTAATTCGCTTACTAGGATTGCCCAGAATCCATGGGTCCTCCCATATATTGATCTTGGAGCCGGCTCCGACTCTCAATATGTCCCCTTTTAAATATTTGAATACCAGCCCAAATACTCTACCAAGTGTATAATAGACAATTCAACAAATCATCAGATGGGATGTACTTAGCTTTGAGAACTGATACTTCGGTATATGTTTGAGCAGGTGAAGATCACTTTTTTTTTGTGAAGGAAAAGATCACTTTTAAGAGACGCTTCTTAAAAGGGAAGGTACAATAACACTACCAGCAGCTTCCATACATCACTCCTGCAAATGTGAAACTGTGGAAGTGTTTCTACCTGATTGGCATTGAGTGTGATGACACACATGGCTTGTGCAAATGTGAAACTGTGAAAGTGTGCCTCTTCCATTTGACTTCCACTATCTCTCCATGTTCTATGGTTTTCTCGTTACTGCTTTTGACGCTATCTCACCACCTTTTTGCTTGTGCTGCTGCAAAAGAGAGGCTTAAAAAAAAATCTTTGAATAGTTTTCAGCTAGCTCCTGTCTTGGTGACACATGTTCAACATTATCACTTGATCCTTCCAAGCCGAGGTATTTTGTCACCTATAGTTTTTATTGACGTGAATGAGAAAAATCAAGTGTCTTTTCTACCACTTTCGCATAAGAACCAATGCACGTAGTTTGTACAATGTTTAACAATTTGTAAACTGAAATATTGTCTCTACCATTGAATTGTCTTTAACAGACAATGAGGTGTATCTATTATTGGAGACGTCCTAAAGACTAAACAGGCCATGCAAATGACACGTTACTCATGCATCCATCAATGTTGCCATATTCCCTTGGTTTTAGCGTGCCCTAGAACTGGCTCCCTTCTGCAACGCATTCACGCAACGTAGAAGAGGCAGACTTGTCCTAGTGCAGCAGAGGTAGCCTCCTGTACTCCTGTCCACTCAAGCAAGCGACACTCGCTGGTGATTCACGCATCGGTTTCAGAGTTTCGAGACAGAGAAGACAGATTTTAAATGCGTATATCCTAAATAGACATCTGTTCCAGAACCAGCGCTCTTTATTCTGATAGCAGTAGCACATGTCGTTTCCCAAGAGCAATTCAGAAGCCCCATGTGTAGATCGTCTGTGCTTTTGGTTCACAGTCCCTGCCTGCCTACTAGCTAGAAAGGAAAACGAGGCCAAGGAATAGAGCGCAAATTGAGTGGATAATTCTATAAAAACCGGTCGAGCGAAGCCTTATAGAGTGGATGAAAAGGAAGAAATAGATGTATACACTATCCGTGTTCAATACTTGAGAAAAATATGAAATATTATACGGTTATATGTTTGCATCCACTTCGACCGCACCCTTAATAAGACAGAGGGAGAAAGAATATGGGATCAACCCATTACAATGGAGTATATTCGTAAAACTGAACCCTCGAGGTGAATCAGTTCCAAGATTCCATCCAATGAATAAACAGGATTGGCCACATCTGCTCGTCATTGCCGTTTCGACCTCACTGTCGCTACCCATTCACCACGATCACCAAGGTATTCGTGCGAAAATTAGATCCGCGAAACACCTAGGTAAATGGACTCGTCAATTGTGTTTGTCTATCGCACTTTCGTGTGCGACGAACGACTACTTTTCAAGCAAAGCAGCAAAGGGTAACTATCGCGCTTTTGTGGCGACGGACGACTGCTTTCCAGGCAAAACAGCAAAGATCTTCTCGCTTTCGTGGAGAAGAACCGATCATTTTTCAGTGCAAAACGATAAAGATCTAAACTAGAACGAAAGGTAAAATGTAACATAGTAGATTGATTTGTGTCGATTGTTGGATATCTCAATCGACCGTCACCCTTTACATATTTATAGGGCGGCTGGTCTTTCCGTAGGAGATCGGGGCTCCTGATTCTAATTGAATACAGATATGCAACCTTTCCTTATTTAAAGGATCCTGATCCTAACGTACATATAAACCGTAACCACCTTTGAACCAGGACTCCTTCTTGTATACGAGTGCCTTCCCGAATCCGTGATTAACTTTCCTTTGTGATTCTCCGCGGTTCCTTGTTTCCCAAGTTGAAGTCTTCCGATATCTTCAAGTCGAAGATTCTGTCGTCGGAAGCAGACTTGGATGCGGCCGACTTGATGTATCAACCCCATCAACTCAGTGGCGCCGCGACCTGTTTCCAGTACTCGAGGTCAAAATGGTCTATGCGGGTTTCGGGGACCTCTGCGAGTACCTTAGTACTCGGGGACACGGGCTGCTCGGGCCCCAAGTTGATCCGGACGATGTCCTGGTACTCGGGGAAATCAATCGGGTTCCCGAGTTGATCCACTCAGTGCTCGGGGACGTGAGTACTCGGAAACACGGGTACTCGGGCTGCGAGCACTCGGGGATGCGGGCGCACTGGTGCCCGGTGTCAGGAGGTTCTGTTTGAGATGCTGCAATAATCAAGCCTGTATAAAAAGTTTAACACTAAAGCCATAGCTTGTTAGTCCATTATTTCAACTCCCAACCGTAATACTAATTTGACCAACTGAATAAATCTCAAAACCAAATTACGCTGTAAGCACAAGGTAGGAGAAACATTCAATGGTGTCAACTCTTCTAACTATAACGATGTGATTGCACAATGTGGTGAATCTATGCAAGATCTGACTCGATGGTAACAGGTTGCCTTGAGCACTTGTAATCTGGTTTTTGTTTTTCATACAACGAGTTCTTATTAAATAAAAAATATATCTTCATTGTGCAGAAAAAATATTTTTATAAAAATATTTGGTTTAAAAGATTTGTTGCATATATTTTGATAAAATATTTTTATTACACCGCAAAAATGTTTTTCACGGACTATCCAGGGTCTAACGTCCGATCCCTAGTCTCACCCTCGTAGTATTCAGCAATCTCCATCGGGGTTGAGCGCCGCCGCCTCCACCTTGATCTCTCCCTATTTATCTCTGACATGCCTAGTCGTTACTCAATGGGAGCGACCGCCACAATTACGTTGACAAGATCGCTAGACGGTGCTGGCGAAAATGATTTTAGTGGGTGAAAAAAGCGACTGAGCGGTGATAGAAATGGGTGAGAACAAAGAGTAGAAATGAGTTGGGCCTTGTTCCTGTTTATTATTATGATAACGGGTTTGGTCTTAGAGGTAGAAAGAAATGACAAACATATTGGAGCAAAATAGGAAACTCAATGATAAATACAAACACTTTTTCTGACTATTTAAAGAGGTTCCGTCGACCTTTGGCACCTGCTGTCTCACTATAGCGGGAAAGTGAGACACGAACTACAAAATCAGGCTTCCATCAAATAGCAAACCACCTTCTCTAGCAGTTCTCTGCGTGTAAAGAGACTCTGCAACTACCTAGTAGGCTGTTTTAAATTTGTACTATCTATTTTTTTTCAAGAGTGTTTATTTCTAAATTAATTAAGTAATTATTATTTCTAAGTCGATGATCTTTAACGTTGATTCTATATCTAACGGTTAATTAGGTAGTTGTATAGTTTACAAATTAATTTAGATGTGGACTTAGAAAGTTATATATTTCTAGATCTAAAGTTATATAAATATTTTATGTAATTATAGGTTTAATGATATGTAAATAATAGTTTGATCGAGAAACAGTAAATCTGTTTTCTTCGCTCATTTGAATGAGCGCAAAACCCACCACCCACTTATAAAAATGATGACATACGTGTACCAAGAGTTAGTTGGGAGGGCCATGACATGTGAACCCTTTCCTACAAAGTTGGTTTTGGCGTGCAGATGTGTGAAGACCGGAATAACTTCCTCTAGTGATGATGGCCATTAATTCCAGGAGGAAAGCTAGTTAGTGCCACAAAATATCCCACATTGCCACTACTGGTATAGTGGAATAAGCTTTCCTTCCTCTATAAAATGGCCATGGACATATGGAAACGTCACGCATGTGAACCTCCACATACTCACACATACACTTCACAGACATTCTCTCTCACGGCCTGTCATGGCCATGGCCAGTTTGGAGAGGAGGGTGAAGGTGTCAGAACTGGTGCTGCGGTGCCTCATCTGCGGTTTCGGCGCCGTCGCAGCCGCGCTGGTGGCCACCGACAGCCAGACGAGGACCTTCTTCTCCCTCGAGAGGAAGGCCAGGTTCACGGACATGAAGGCCCTGGTGCTCCTGGTGGCCGCCAACGGCGCCGCCGCCGGGTACAGCCTGCTGCAGGCGGGGGCGTTGCGCCGTGGCCATGGCCATGGCCATGGCGAGGGGCGGCGGCGGCGGCGCTCTGGTCGACCTGAGCAGCAGGTCCCTGGCCTGGCCCGTCTTCGCCTGCGACCAGCTGCTGGCGTACGTGATGCTTGCCGCGGTGGCGGCGGCGGTGCAGTCGTCGGTGCTCGGGAAGCACGGCCAGCCGGAGCTGCAGTGGATGGGGATCTGCGGCCTCTACGGCGCCTTCTGCAGGCAGGTCGGCGGGGGCATCGCCTGCGCAGTCGCCGCCGGGTTCGCAGCCGTGCTCCTCGCCTTTGTGTCGGCGTTCAACCTTTTCCGCCTCTACGGCGGAGGCGAGAGGAGCAGTGCTCGAAATGGCGCGACATGGTAGGTTAGTTAGAGAGCAGCTATATGTTACTACGCAGCTGCGAGCTTCTTAGTGTAATCTCCAATTATTTCAGGATTAATGTAGAATGGATCATCTCTGAAGATGATCGACTCTTCATTACTTTTCTTCTTTCTCCCAGAAGAACAAGCTGAACTATAGAAATCGATCCTAAAGCAATGCTCCTGCAAGTTAGGGTCATTGTTTGCTCTAAATTCGCTTTTTCCTCAACAACCGTAGTCCTTTTTTTTTCCCTTAGAATGTTCAGATAAAAACTTTTATTAGGTTCAACATTCAGATAAAAACTTAGACCATTCCTAGGTTGAACATTCAGATTAAAGAAGTCGTTGTGTATATACTTATAGGGATCTAGTTAGCTAGTTAGTATTAGATCATGCGAGCGAATGAAGCCACGGGCTGCTAAAAGGGCTGCAGCGCCCGCGACTGCGGCTTCGCCCGCGCGTCCGGCGGTGGCTGCGGCCTTCGTCGCCGGCGGAACCTGGCCCGATGCTGGGTTCGCTGACGAGCGCGTTCCCTTGTCCCCAACTGCGAATGCATCCTCCGCTTCGCAGGATGTTTGTGGGTTACTTGAAGCCGGTTACTCCGTGGAGGAGACGGTGGCGATGGTCGACGACCTTGTTCCCGCCGACGATCCGGCGCGGCGGCAAGTCCGTCCTCCGGGATGGTCCTTGGGTGGCCGCGAGAGCTCAGGTGCGGCGGCGTGCGCCTTGTCCAGGCGGTGGCTCTGCGTCATGCCGCTCGTCGGCCTTCGACCTCGATGGCGCTCCGGGCGCTCCAGCTGACGAGGCCATGGCGAGGTCCCTTGCCCCCACCGAGACGCTCACCGGTCCTTTCGATCGGCGATGCCATTGGCGCGGCATTCGCGGCGGCTGGCGTGTCTTCACCTCCGGCGTCTCCGCCGGTGTCTGCCCCGGATCCGCGGAGTGGGTAGTGCTTGTCTGGGCCATCTGGTCATGTGCGGGACGTCTGGCGTCGGGTGGGGAGCCGGGCCTGTCAGAGGCATAGCCTGCCTTCCACCGCCGGCCGTGTTGGAAGTCTGTGACTCGCTTCTGATCGCGTCGTTTCGGATTCTCGCAGTTTCGTTTCTGATCGTGTCGTTCCAGACTCTCGCAGTTCGCGGTCTGCTCGTTCCTCGTGCCCTAGTTATGCCCAGGTTGCTGCGCGCGTGATGGTGGGCGGCGGTGATTTGCGTGGAGGTGGTCAGGTGGGGATGGGCGGCCGTGGAAGGGGCAACGCTCCGGGCTTTCGTCCGCCAGCGGGCGGCTTCGTGGCTTTCGCCAACTCAAGTAGCGAGGGACGTCGTCGGAAGTTTCAGCGGACTGATCGCGGGGGGGCGCGGCGGCCGTGCTGGAGGCGGTCGTGGCGGCGGAGGCCGTGGAGGCCGCGGCGGCGACCGTACCGCTGCTGCTTCTCCTCAGGCAGCTCCCCTGTTCAATCCGGGGTCCGAGGCACCGCGTGCGCAGGCTGCCGGTGCTTCCAGGGCGCAGGCGCAAGAGGCCCCTAGGAGCACTTGTGACCGTTGTCTGCGGCGGGGTCATCTGATGGGGGAGTGCACGGCGTTGCTCGCATGCGATATTTGTGATGTTGCTCAAGATCACGTCACGTCTCGCTGCCCCCTGTTGAAGATCCCAAAGCCTACAGCCAACTACTGCGGCGGCGCTGTTCTTGATCAAGCCTTCTTCCATATTCCCATGGGAGCTGCAAAGAGACCTCTGGTGGTGTGTTGTCTGCGGAGCAGGTGTGCGCGGAGCTCGAGCGCGTGACGCCAATCAAGTGGCGTTGGGAGGCCAAGAAGCAGGACGACAACACCTTCCTGGTGCCCTTCCCTAACAAGCTGGAGCTTGAGCGGCTTACCCGTGTTGAGCAGTTCCCAGCCAAGTATGTGGAGGGGGTCACGTTGTTCTTCGAGGAGTTCATCTTCAAGCCTCAGGTGAAGTACAAGCTCCACAAGATTTGGGTGCAGGCTTACGGAATCCCATATGAGGCACGCGATTACTGCTCTTTGTGCATGCTCGGCTCTACTATTGGAGCGCCCCTGATCATGGATATGGTTGGCACCAGAAAGAAAGGTATTCCGCGGATGCAGATCACAGTGGTCGAGCAAGCTAGTGTCCCTTCCAGTGTTGATGTCGTTTACGGAGACACTATGTATACTGTTTTCTTCCACATTGAGAAATACGACACCTCTGCTGACAGTGGTGCTCCTCATGAGGAAGGAGACAATGAGGACCAAGGTGGCATGGATAATGACTAGGATGAGGTTATGGAGGACCAGCACAAGGATGTAGACTTTGCTTCAAATCTCTCGGGCAATGGTGCTGTGGCGACACAGGGCCCAGGACCCGTGCCGATGCAGACAGCGACCGAGGCACCGTGGTCTTCACCTCGCCTTCGCCGGCGGCGGTTGTCCACGCCTCCCGCCAAGGGGGTGGTTTTAAACGGCGAACATGTTCGGGGTGCTTGCCACGGAGGCGCCGGGTTCGCCGGTTGGAGGGGCCTCGCTACGGGCCTCTGCGGTGCGTTCCGCTCCGCCTCAGGGGCCTTCCTTCCCTGCTACCATGGCGGGGCGCGTCAACGGTTCTTCAGCCTTGGCCGTCAAGCGGTCGCCCCCTGCCTCCGCCACTGAGCTGGCTTTCTACGCCAAGGATCTGGCGGACGCGGCGGGCGACGACGCCCTCCCGGCGGCTGCTGCGGTGCCGGTGGCTCCTCACATGGCCGCCCCTTCGGAGGCCGTGCTGGGCTGCGATGACGGTGCCACGGTGGTTGCGGTGTCGTCCGCCACTACCGCTGGCACAAAGTCGCCTGTGACGACTTTGGCTCCCTCGGAGGTCGAGGCGGCCGACGTGGTTTCCAGTGGAGTGTGGGCCAGCTCCTCGATGGTGTCTTTAGGGGCGCCATCAGGGACGACCGTGGTGCCCTCCACCCGTTCGCCGCCGGCGCTCGCCCGGGTGGAGCCTTCGCCTCGTCCGCCACGGGCTCTCAAGGGCGCGCATGGCTTGGAGCCGAGGAGGTGTGCTCGCCTCAACGCTCCCTCGGTTCCCGGGGGTCCAGTCTTGGCTGAGATGGATTCCATGGCTAAGGCGATGCACCGCGCCTCTGTTCGCAACCTCGACGCTCCCTTAGGTACGTCTAATGTCTCCTTTATTTTGTTTACTAATGATTCTATTGCTTCAAAGCTTAGTAATATAGGTATTGTGTTGGTATGTAAGAGAGGGAGGTGTTAGCTTCGGTTAATAAGCTTAAAAACATCGAGGTGGATAGGCTGTCACTTTCACGTAAAAAGCCGACCACGAGGCCTAAATTCGATGATCTAGACATGAGTGATGAAGAGGATGAGGAAGATGTTTCCTTGACTCTTAAAGGTATGTGGAAAAATAACCGATGAGGTTATGGATGAGGGGGATGCTCCGGTGTATGGCGATCTTCGAGTAGTACCTCGCAAAAAGAAATCATCTTCCGCAAAAAATAAATCTAGAGTTCGGCGGCCTCCTAGGATGGTGACGGTCCCACCGGCTGCCGCTAAGTCTAAAGCCCCGAAGAGGCGAAACGCCAAGATATATGTTTCCCAATGAAATGCCTTTTTTGGAATAGCAGAGGTCTCGCTGACTTGGCTAAATCCAAATGTATCGCGGAGTTGGCTAAAGAGCAGCACCTTGACTTCTTGGCCATCTTGGAAACCGGTAAAGATGACTTCACCAAAACTTGTCTTAACAATTTTAGTGGTGGATGTGACTTTGTGTAGCATTGGCTGGCTCCTCATGGTAGGTCAGGTGGGATCCTGCTTGGCGTTGACAACACTACCTTCGATGTGGGTGGAATCTCAGAAGGAAAATTTTATGTCAAATTCCTCTTGAGAAACAGAGACGATGGCTTCCGCTGGGTGCAGATAGCTGTTTACGGTGCTGCTCAACCCCAATTTAAGGAAGAGTTTCTAGTTGAGTTGGTCAACACATGTCGTCTGGAACCGTTCCCTGTTTTAATCGGGGGCGATTTCAACATCATGGGGAGCTAGGCAGAGAAGAGTAAAAGCAGATTTGACACTAAATGGCCTTCGCTTTTTAATGCAATGATTGATGGTTTGGATTTAAGGGAGATTGCCCTTTCTGGTCGTCAGTTCACTTGGGCTGCAGCCGGCAATGACCCAACGTTTGAAAAGCTCGATCGAGTGCTGGTCGCTACCGAATGGGAACTAAAGTTTTCGAAGGTTACGGTGTTCGCTTTGGAACGAGTGTCTAAGATCTTTGATCATGCTCCTTTGCTCCTGAACATTGGGGCTTCCACTCATGTCGTCAAGCAGCTGCTCTTCAAGTTTGAGCTTGGATGGCTAGAACGAGAAGGGTTCAAGGACATGATTGTTGACTGTTGGCGCACGGAACGTAGGGGAATCAATCCCCTCCAAATTTTCTAGGCCAAGGTCGGTGGTATGCGGTGCCACCTCTGGGGATGGGCACGGAGCACCAGTGGGACCTATAGAAAGGAAAAGGCTGATCTCTTGTAGGTCGTAGATAAGTTGGATAGGTTATCCGAGGTACGTGGGCTTACCGATGTGGAATTAGATTGGATGCGGAATGCCAATATCCGAGTAGCTCAGCTGCTCCAGAGGAGGAGCTCAAGTGGTACCAAAGGGCCAAGGTGAAAAATCTGCTAGAGGGGGATAATAATACCCGGTACTTCCATTTGGTTGCCAATGGACGACATCGTAAGCGATTGATACACTGACTTGAACAGGATGAGGGCCTAATTTTTGGCGACATCGAGCTTAAGAAGTACATCACAAACTATTATAAGGGCCTTTTTGGCCCACCGGAGGACAACTACTTCTCAATGGATGAGTCTCGACGTGATGACATTCCCCAAGTCTCCAATGAGGAGAACGATATTCTTACAACCCCTTTCACTGAGAAGGAGGTTGAAGACGCTATTTTTTAAATGGAACATAACAAGGCCCCGGGTCCGGACGGCTTTCCAGCTTAGTTTTATCAACTATTCTGGGACGTGGTCAAAGACGACCTTATTGCAATGTTCCATGAGTTCGATGCTGGTTCCTTGAATCTCTTTAGCCTTAACTACGGCACCATTGCGCTTCTGCCAAAGCAGCATGACGCGAGCTGTATTCAACAGTATAGGCCTATCTGCCTGCTAAATGTCAGCTTCAAGATTTTCACTAAGGTAATCACTAATCAAATTACCGGGGTTGCTGATAATGTTGTGCGTCCGACTCAGACAGCTTTCATGCTAGGGCGAAACATCATGGACGGGATTGTCATTTTGCATGAGACAGTCCACGAGTTGCACAAGAAGAAACAAAACGGGGTGATTTTTAAAGTCGATTTTGAGAAGGCCTACGACAATGTGAAGTGGTCATTCCTTCAGCTTACTTTGAGAATGAAGGGCTTCGACCCTAAGTGGTGCTCCTGGATTGAGACTATTGTCAAGGGAGGTAGTGTGGGCATTAATATCAATGATGATGTTGGCCCTTACTTCCAAACTCACAAGGGTCTTTGACAAGGGGATCCTTTATCTCCCATCTTGTTCAACATTGTAGCGGACATGCTATCTATCCTAGTGGAGAGGGCCAAGCATGATGGTCAGATTAACGGGATCATCCCACACATGGTGGATGATGGTCTCTCGATCCTTCAATATGCGGATGATACGGTTCTTTTCACGGAACACGATCCGCATTTGAGCAATTGTCAAGGCTAAAGATCAATTTCCGTAAGAGTGAGCTTTTTTGCTTTAGTAAGGCCAAGGAGCATGAGGTAGAATACACACAGCTATTCGGTTGTCAGTTGGGAGAGTCCAATTCGCTACCTTGGCATCCCAATGCACTTCCGCAAGCTCAGGAATAGTGGAAGAGGGTGGAGGAGTGTTTCGAGAAGCGGCTCGACAGTTGGAAGGGCAAGCTCCTTTCCGCTGGTGGTTGCTTAGTTCTCCTCAATTCGGTTCTTAGTAGTCTTCCTCTCTTTATGCTTTCCTTTTTTGAGATACCTAGAGGGATCCTCAAGAAGTTAGACTATTATAGGTCTAGGTTCTATTGGCAGAGTGATAGCCAAAGGAGGAAGTATAGACTAGCGCGATGAAATATCCTTTGTTGTCGAAAGGCCTAGGGTGGCTTGGGCATCCAGGATTTGGATGTTAAGAATATCAGCTTGCTTTGCAAGTAGATTTTTAAGCTGCTTAATGAACCTCCTTCGTAGAAAATACTTAAGAAATAAGCCGCTTAAGGCTATGTAAGGTCAACTCGGGGATTCCCAGTTTTGGGCAGGTCTGATGCGTGTCAAACACCATGTCTTTAGATTTGGGAAGTTCATCCTCCATGATGGGTCCCAGATTAGGATCTGGGAAGATCCCTGGCTTGGTGTTACCCCCTTATCCGGCACAAGCAGGATACGGTGGCTAAGGTTTTGAGTTCAGCTCAACCTAATATGTCCTTTAGAGGCGTCATTATTGGGCCTAATCTAATGGCCCTGCACGACCTGCATTCCAGGCTTGAGGCAGTACAACTCTCTACCATTCGGGACTCATTTCCGTTGGAATCTGCACCAGAGTGGTGTCTTCTCGGTTAGGTCATTGTACAATGCCTTGATGGATCTGGATGCCCCGGTCTCCAATATGCGCATTTGGAAGCTTAAGATCCCTTTAAAGATAAAGATCTTTTTGTGGTATTTGCGTTGAGGTGTAGTCCTTACTAAAGACAATTTTAGGAAGAGAAACTGGACCGGTAGTGTCAAATGTTGCTTTTGTAGCCAGGAGGAGACAATACAACATTTGTTTTTTGACTGCCGTGTCGCTCGTTCGGTATGGCGGGTCATACACGCGGCATCGGGCCTTAGGCCTCCTACTAGTGTCACCCACTTGTTTGGTGCTTGGCTTAGGGGAGTAGACAAGCGGCTCCGTAACCTTATTTTAATCGGGGCATCCGCGAAGTGTTAGTCCATGTGGCTGTGCCGTAACGATGTTGTTTTTGATAAGCATAATTTCTCTTCTTTCTTGCAGTTTTTATTTATGTGCTCCAGCTGGTTGCGTTCGTGGTCTCTACTTCAGCCCCCGGCCTGCAGGGCGAGCATTCTAGTGGCCTGTCGCTCATTGGAGGTTGTTACCCGGGAGTTCTATACCCAGTTTGGATGACGTTTTAGCAATAGAATTTGTGGTGCTTGATTAGTTGTTCTGTGTCCTTTGTGGCTCGGTCTTCTACCAACAATATGTTGCAGGGGATTTTCTTTGTAAAGTCTCAATTGTGCGCTTATTATGATACTTGTGTTGGCTGTATGCATCGCGAGATGCAGAGGCCGAGAGATGTAAAACTCTTCTATTATTAAAAAAAAATACTTATAGGACTTCACTAGACGGTGACCGTTCGCCAGCTCGGGCGACCTCCTTTCCCCCGTATCCTTCCGGTGCTGCATCTCACTTCTTTTTACTTCTTCCTTACCATATCCCGCTCCTTCTCCTCCTTTCCATCCAACTACCTCCTCCCGCTATTTCTCTTCATCCCGCTCCACTTCCTCCCATTTTATTATTGATGTAGGAGGTTAATTTACCTCCTCCTGCTCCACCGCTAGCCCTCCTCCTATTTCACCGCCGCCGTCGACCCGCCTTGCCAGCCCCGGCCACCCACGGCAGGTGGGGGTACCACCGCGTCTCGCTTTCCTACCCATTGATCTGGCTCCACCGCCGGTTGGGCACCCCTCAGCAGCCATCCTTCTAAAACCGGTGGACACCGATGAACCCTGTCTTCTCGCATCTTGCGGTTGGAGCGCATCACACGGCTCGCGAGGAGTCATTCGACAAGGCTGTTAGCTTTTCAGATATAGCGTGAGCTCCTAATCGAACTGCATTGCTGGGTCCCTGGATATCCATCAAGAAGGTTGGTGCCAACATCAAGCCTGTAGATATGAGATGGCTCCCTTTTTCGATTAGCACGCACTATCGCGAGGCACGCGTGCTGGTAGTCCACCGACGTCTTTAAACGGAATGGATAAGATGACGGCCAAAAAGAAAGGACAAAGGGAGGATTACAATAATCTCATTTTGCTTAGCTGGTTTTTAGATAACTTAGCAAGGTGAGCCGTACATATTTGACCCGGCAGGATCATTATATTACAGTTAGTAAGATTGGCGAGATTTTTTTCTCTAAATTTTACGTGCAGCTTCGGCTCTATCTAAAAGGCCAGAACCTAGAAATGTCACAAAACCATGACAAACAAGCTGTGGCCGGTAAGAGGAGGAACCCGTCACAACAGCATGATACTTTTATAGCCATCACAATTATCTAAATAACATTAGAACGAGTAAATAATATCTTTAAAACGATAAACCTTTACGAAGAAACAACTCTCATGTGCCGTTGTTGTCAGATCTATCCAAAAAATAAATCGATGGTTTCATTTTAAAAAATATGTACTGTTTCTATAATGATAGCATCTTTTAAAAAATAACGCTCGTAAACATAATCTTATCTATGCACATGATCTTTTAATATAGGATTTTGTCTGTGCACAAGATCTTTTAATTGCGAGTAGGGCGTCTAGAGCAGCGAATGATACATTTAAATTTTGCATTTTACCTTTCGTTTCTTATTAGTACTTTTCTTTCCTAGGCATCAACCCTTCCTTTCAGTTCCAAGGATGCGGCGATGAATTATTGCTTTCTTCTTATTTTCTCGAATGATATCTTAAGGATGCCTAAGGATGACGTGGGGTGCTAGAGCTGTTTTTACGTATTTTGTTTATCAGATTTGTTATTTCTTAGTTTTTGAGAAATTGTTATTTTCTATTTACTCGAGTTGCACATCATTGAGCATATAGTTGAACAAACAAAGTTATATAACTTTTAAGTCTAGAAATATATAACTGATCAGTTGCACCTCTGCACAATTTTCTAAATATACAACTATCCAATTAATCATTAGATAAAGAATCAACGTCTAATATCATTGACTAGAAATAACAATTTCTCAGCCAACTTAGAAATAGACGCACTCTTTATTTATTTATCTTTTAAACCATGTATAAGCTATGGTTCAATGATAGGAAATCCAAGCATTTATAATTAAGATACACCAATGTTATGGCCGCATATTTTCGTTTGAGAATTTCTGTCATATTTCTTCTTTTTCTTAGTTCTTGCAAATAGACTCATGAAAATCTTGGAGTCATAAAAGTCACCAAATTAAGGGCCTATCATCATATTTTTATTGTCAGTTTTTTATTATATAAAAGATAGACTCATAATAATCTTGGAATCATAAAAGCCACCAAATTAATGGCAATCACATTTCCTGATTCTCCAAAAATAATGCACTATTGACAAAGAGTATACATGTACGCTATGAAATGAAAATCACTATAGTTTGTGCATGGCAATTTTGGGAGAGATATTGAATAAAGAGGCTCATGTGTATTCAGATAACGAAAAACATGATTTTGTTCATGGCACGATTTGAGAGATAGTAGTACGTATATTACACGGTAATTGCTTTTTAGCTCCCGAGCTCCAGTGATTTATTTATTTTCAAAACTTAAAAGTGTATTTTCAAGTTTTATTTTTTTAAAAAAAATTCGCACATGTGCATGTCGGAATACAGTATAAACATGCAAAGTTTTGTGCGCTGCACAAAAAAGACAACTATGGTGATCTATAAAAGAAAACAGTAGTGCTACTATGTGCCGTTATAGATCGCTCCATTTATTTTTTTGTGCAGCTCACGGGTGAAAGTATTTTTCAACGAAACCTTACAGAATTATAGTGTATTTTCTTATGTATACGTAAAAGATTTTGAAATATTTTTGAAAATTAAAAATACACTTTTCGATTTTTCAAAATAAACGGAGCACCGAAGCTCGGAGCCAAAATCATCACTCGTATATAACATGTCTGGTCTGGATATAGATTCTACTTTATTATACCGAGAACATCTAATCCCTTGGTTGTGGTCTTAGATTGTTAATAAGATCCCCAGGTCGTGCTTTGGTAATTAATCATCTATATCGGTGGTTAGATGTTTCGCTTTCTCGTAATTTCTAGAATACTTCTTCTTTTCTGGTTGGCTGTCACCTATTAGTATTACCATATAAGCTCTAAATTTTTTTGAATAAAGAAATAGCATGTAGAAAAATTTAAGTATAAAAAACAATAGTTTTCAGGTTTATAAATTGAAATTAGAGAGTAATTAGGAGACCTAAGTATAGGAGTGATTAGTGAAAGTCTAATATTTGTCTACAATCATTGGATAGAGAATTACGAAATTAGGTTAAAAATTTCTAACAATTAAGATTAGAAATATCCCATCTTAACATGTGCTTTTTATATTGGTTCAAATAATAGAATATTATTACTAGGTAATAATAGATGGATGGTGTCTAGCAAACCGTTTCTTTTATCAAGATGCAAACATGTATATTATTGCGTGCAAACATGTAAGATGAATTATGAATGGACGGCCATTGAATATGCTCCACCAAACAAAGTAATGGACTTAATTTCTATAATTTTCTCTGCGCGATTTTGGAAGAACACATTACAGTAACCACTACACCGAGCCCAAGATGGTGTTTGAGTGCTCGACCTAGTGATTGGAAAGGGAGCTTCGTGCTAAACCGCTGGATCAATTCTAATTCTTTAGGCTTGTTTGGGATTCAGTAGTTTCATTCGAAAATTTTGCATGAAAAGAAGCCGAGCTCATGTTTGAACGGCTAGAGATGCCGCCATGGTGCCATGCATCACCACCTTTTGCCACTAGCTTAGGCTGGCCATAGTGGGAGTAATTTAGCTAGTAACATAACGCACCCCAAGACAAGTTTGCTTATGTGGCATGTAGTTAATGAGGAGAGAAGTGTTTAGGGTAACATAATATGATACCATAACATAACGCATCTCAAGGCAAAATGAGTCTACATCTAAATAAATGAAGGCTTGTATGGTACCACACATATGTTACTATTCACTATGAAGGTAGTAACATAGATTAGTAACATATGCATGTTACTAGTCTAAGTTACTTCCCACTATGACCAGCCTTAGGCCGTTGTGGAGAAGACGTCAACTTTCTCTTTCCTTTCTTTCTTTTTTGTGCAAGTAAACTTGCTCCGAACCTGAACTAGAGGAGGCAAAAGGAGAGGAAGAGGATGGTCAGTCAGTTATTACCGTTGGATCTGTTACCCGTTCTGGACCAGACAGCAACCGAAGCTGTCAACCGGTGCTACATTTGGGCCGAGTCAGTCCAGAACCAACAAATAGCCAATTTCGCCAGGCCCATGCGGTCCTATATATATATGCAGATTAGTACCCCGCTATGTGCCGATTGATGCGTTTTCTATTTGTATCAGACTTGCCTTTATTTGATTCATTGTTGTCGGCTGGGGTATAAGGCATGGTTTTACTACTTAAATTTTATATTAAATCTATGATTTATATTTATATAATGATCTAGAGGTTGGAAAATATTTTTGTTGGTTGGTTGCATCACCTTTATACGGTGATAGAGGGCAATATATATATATTGGAGAGTGCCACATGCGTCTTTACAAAATTAGTGTTTATCCGGACTAACTTAATTATCAAATATATACATATATATGATTAAACGATTAATTACCGTATAATCCCGATTAATGATCCGTACTGTGGTTAATCCCTCGGTGATATCCTGTCCATTCAAGACGACCGTATTTCCTCTTTTGACAACACTGGTTTGTATACATGTGCACGTGCGTATAGATCGATTGGTTATCTGGTTGCGTATGTGTGTTCTATGCATGTCCCTGTCCGTGTCCTATACGTATGATCGATTGGGGTTCTATAGTTGCATATATGTATGTGTTCCTGTCATATTGCCATATTACCTTTATAGCTTTACGTAACACATGCCGTGCGACACGTGTAAATCACGCGTAATCCGTATCGTTGAATCCACTAAGATAAACGGAGCACATATTTTTAATCTATATAGACAAACATAGTATTTTTTTTATCATTTTAATAATACAATATATGCTATTGAAAAACTCTTCAAAATAGCACAGCTACATGCATACAAGTATATATTTTAGGTCACATATTCATTCCACTCAGATCACATATTAACATCACAATTACACTCATATCACCACATTCACATATTTTATAACAATAAGCATTTATATCTCATCTTATCCATGTGCATGCACAAATAAAATCAAAGTTAGAAAAAGACATAGCAATAAGTACTTATCTCACATTTGAACGTACTACATAAGTTAATTTTACATTGTCTAAGTTTCGAAGCTCTCAAACACTAATTTGAAAAATGGAAGTCATTGTTTTTGTTGATGACATCAGCAAGTAGGAAGGAGACGATAATTTCACAATCTGTTTGAGTTCATCCCTTTCCAAGCTATTGTCCGTGCATCTCCAAGCCTGATCGACTTAATGCATCTCGATTAATTAATTAAGTATGAAGGTGTTGTTGCATGACAAACCATTAAATCTTTGTTCTTAGTCACGAATTGTGTGATCATGTGCATGTGGCAGCAAGCGAAAAATTCACAGATGTTGGTCTCCTTTGGTGTCTTTTGCATTGTTAAAAAATAAAATTGGTTAATTAGTTCTTGAGGGCCTAATTAGTTCGAAGTGTGCTATAGGAATATTGTATAGCTCGTACTGGGAATTTAAATTTATGGGAAAATTAACTTGTGGCCTTGCATTTGGCTCCATGAGCACTAAACTCGATGAACGAGTTGTCGAGTACCTCTCGGATGGGTGTAAAGTTGCAACCCGTTTGTTTTGAATCAAGGTATATTACCTTGTTTAACCGCACCAGGATCGTAACCACAACCCAATGAGAACTACATATGTATGTTGTAGTGGTCATTAAACCTAAGTTCATAAAGTACAAAACTCACTAAGTGAAGCACATATTGCAACACTTACCCCAGGTTATAGGCAAAGATTATATAGTCTTTATCCTTTTGCTCCACCAATGTGTTTTTCATGAAGTGGGTGATGAAGATAGCATTTTCACGTACGGCATCCCAGGCAACTATGTATGGGTGAGGAAACCCACCGGTTCTTCATGCTTTTTAGATTGTTGGATCATGTATCTATGTATAAAAGCAATGAGTATATACTATATCAGTATCGCACAAAAGGAGACATTGATAGAGCACACTTACAGCGTCCAGCATCTCATAAGTGACTGTTCGAGGGTGTCGAGGTTGAAAAGCTCAAAAAAGTCTTGGAAGTTAACAAAGAACTTGCCTTTGAGGTGTTGGTGGACAAAATCTTGTAACTTGAACCTGAAGCCAACATCTACCCATCGCTCTTTTCCCGGCTTGTTGGACTCTATCATATACTGGTCATCTAAACCTAACAAACAAGACAATTTCAAGTCATTCATTTCATTGGAAGAGATCAATGGTTGTCCTAGAACGAATTGCCGGGCCAACAATATTAAAGAAAAATCAGTTTTCAAAGACGCCGGTATGGCACTCTTTGAGCTCTTGCCATTATCTTTCTTTTTTTTTATAAGTATGCTTGACTGGCGATGGCTGGTCATATATTAGAAGTTTGGTACCTTCGGGCCACGATATGTACTGTGGCGGCCTCTTTCAGTTTTGATATGGCCTCCTTGGGCATGCTAGGTACTGTGGCGGTCCCAGGCACTGCAGACATTGTGGCGGGTTCGGCAGTTACTATGATAGCCTCATTTCATATAGTTTGTAACGAGGTTGTTCCTCTACGATGTTATACAAAGATTTGATATTTTGGAATCGTGCACACGTTGGGATTTGTACTGATACGATAGAACTTCAAATATCCACACTAGTAATTTGCTTTTTGTGACGGTTTTTTGAGTGCACTCATGATGACCTGTGAAGCCGTGATGTCGGACGTACTTAGACTCGACGCAAAGCGTGAAAGTTAGCCATCCGACAATATATAATCAACAATGTTGAATCTGTGTTAAACTAACAATTTTTTTGTTTTTCGTAATTTTGTTGTTCCTTCTTTTTTTTGGCGGGGAATAATTTCGTTGATCCTTGGGTACACGTAGGATCGCTTCACGTAACCTGAGCATGTATATTCTGAACTTGACCCTGATCACCCATGCAAACCTAAGAGAGCAAACGAACATCTCTGATTTGTGATGCTTCTATAAGATTCGCACATCATAATTCGGCAGTGTTCCTCCAAAGATAATTCAGTGGTCCTTGCCGCCCTACCTAGAGAGTAGAGACAGATGCTACTGACTTCAATTGCAACCAGAATAGGACTGCTGTTATAATTTATAAGAATGGAAGAAGGTAGGTACTTCGAAATGTCCCTGTTTTATCTTGGTGGACAGTGAATGGCTCAACATCCACAAGGTCATTGGATCAAATTCTGGAAAATCCACAATTAATAAATCTACTTAACATGTAGTTAGTGTGACTCAAACTGTGGCCATTAGCCACCAGATACGTGTCATATATCTGTAGATTGGCATCAAGGTTAGTCCTATGTTGATGCATGCGGTTCTAATTTTCTTGCATGTTACGTGTACAAACATACTTTTGCATACGAATTTTCAGGCACTGAACTGTCATCAAATACTGTGTTAATAGTATCGTGTCTGACTAGCCTACCAATTAAGTTGCATGGATAAGATTGGAAACTTCCTGCTGAGGAACACCAACATCTCTGATCCAGTATCTGATAAACCAATCATCATCCGTCTGTGATAGTGTTCATTTTGTACGCACCAAGTCTTTTTCTTGTTCATACGCAAGAACACAAATTTTATTTAGACAATGAAGCAGAACAAGCCTCTGAAGGACAATTAAACACAAGGCTTAACATGGCCAGCATCAATTAATGGTTGATCCACACATATCTTTGGGAGATCTTAGTAACACAGAAAATCTTGGCTCACAATCATCAACACAACCATGTGGTGGGCATGGAGCCATGGAGTACCCTTTGTTAGTATATGCCTCAAACTAGAGAAGTTCAAAAAGAAAAAAAAATCACGGCCATTCTTCCAAATGGCTCCAAAACATGAAATTAGCTCCATATGTCATAATCACCGTCAAGAACATTCACACGTGCACTACCATGGAGCAACAGCTATGCCACGATAGAGGATAAAACCAATTAACATACTAAGGTATACTCTAGATACAAAAATTAGAGCCAAGCTGTCGATGTATGGTATACGGGAGTACTCATACAGCACGTATTCGTACGGTAGCGGGGCGAAGACTTAGATCAGCTTGACTTTCCGACACAGATTTACCTAGGTTCAGGCCCCCAAGATGGGTAATAGCCCTACGTCCTGCTTTGATGGAATTGATATGCGATCTGGCGTACATGTGATTACAGTGGAGAACTCGACGAGTTGAGAACTCTGCGAGTTTGGCTTCCAAGGGGGAATTCGACGAGGTTGATGCTATGGCTAAGGGCCGGATCTCAAAGGCTATTAGGCAACTAGGGCTCTTCGGTCCTAGGGGGGGGGGAGGGGGCTGGTGCTCCTTATATAGGCGGAATAAGGCGGTAACCTCGTCATAAGTCCTTGTAGTACACTAGTCGGACTCCCTCTTCTTTCCATAACCCGGGTCCTCACAGTACACGAGTCGGACTCCTTCTTGGTGACATATCGAACGTTGCTTCTTTATCTTGATAAAGATTCACCGACTTGAGATCCACGCTTCCCTTGAATCAGACCTTTGGGCCATAGCTTCTCCCTGGGGGCCTAGTGATGAACTCGTGGGCCTGGTCACGAGCCCATGGTGGTAGTACTACCCATCATCACATCCCACCACAAATAGAACACTTGGTCTTTAATTTGATGGTTGACACATAAATACGAGTCCGATAAAAACTACTCCTTCCGTCCTAAAATGTAAGTCATATTTTATTTAATTAAGACAAGACTTTGATCAATAATTACTTTATTAATATGTGATTTATTCCCCCTGATTCATATTATAAGTAGTTTTAGACTTGGACACAAGAATTAAGAAGGGGTTAGTTAATGTACCAAATGACACTATTATCCTTATCTCTCATGCAATAAATAATCTAGAATATGCAAACATGAGAAAATAGCTCATTAACCATAACAATTAAAGAGGAGTAGACTAGGAAAAAACTGACATAAATGTGCATTGGAGTCCTAGAACTACTTATATTTTGATAAATCTCTTGAATCCTAAAACTACTTATATTATGAATCAGAGGGAGTATGTGATACAAAGTCGCAATCATTCGTAAGTACTTTTGAATTCGAATCTAATGACATCAATTTTATGTCACATAAACTACATATTATAATAGAGTAATTCTTCGTCAAAATCTTGTCTTAATCAAACAACATACGTCTTATATTTTGAGATGGAGGAAGTAATTCACTTCTGACCATGACACATATATTTTTATCCTATGATGTATCTGCTGAAGGCTAAAACCCACTTGTTTTAAGGAAACCATACAACAGTCACAGTCGACGTGTTAGCGAAAAATTCAAATCTTTACACAGCAAACAAAACCCATGATTTTTCAATTCGACAGCTGGCCGGTCCAACAAAAATCCCTCGCGTCACGTCACTCATTGCTCTCATGCCGTGGATCACGCGCTTAAATGTCGAAATCCACACGAAGAGCATATATAACCTATAATTTTGGATTGTTGCTCTAGCAGAAAATCATAGCCGCCACATAACCAATAAAATCTATCGCTTTCCCGTTCGACGGCCTGCACAGCTATACCCCTAGCCAGGAACCCCCAAGATTTTCATCTTGTTTTCTTCTCAATCCACAAATTTTCTCCAATGGACCATGTGGTAGCTAGCTAGCAAGCAAGAAACCAAGGACAGGCAGCCAGACATCCTTGTCACCACCAGACCCACTTGCCCATCGATCCAGTCAATACTCCACTGAACCCAAATTTCCGTGTCACACACACCAAAAAACCCATAGAGAGCAGGTCGCTAGCCATGGAGCAGCAGCGCCGGCCTGATGCCGAGACGCCGCTGCTGGCCGCCGCCTCGAAGCCCGACGGCGGGCCGTCGCCGCGGCGCAACAAGTACCCTTTCTTCTGCGCCGTGCTCGCCTCCATGACCTCCGTCCTCATGGGCTACAGTGAGTACACACATTCACATACACACATTTGCTTACCCGCGAGTACACGCCGAGATTAATGGCCGCCGCATGTGCGGCATGCAGACGTGGCCGTGATGAGCGGAGCGCAGATCTTCATGGCGGAGGACCTTGGGGTGAGCGACACGCAGATCGAGCTGCTCTCGGGGGCCATCAACATCTACTCGCTCGTCGGCGCGCTGCTCGCCGGCTGGACCTCCGACCGCCTCGGCCGCCGCCTCACCATCGTGCTCACCAACGCCTTCTTCCTCGTCGGCCCGCTCGTCATGACGCTCGCCGGCGGGTACAAGGCGCTCATGGCAGGGCGCTTTGTCGCCGGCATCGGCGTCGGCTACGCGCTCGTCATCGCGCCGGTTTACGCCGCCGAGATCGCGCCCGCCTCCTCCCGCGGCCTCCTCAGCTCCCTTCCCGAGGTGACCTCACCTCACTCACACGCAGACACTCTTCTTCGTGTTCGTGGTTTTACTGCTTCAAAATTTGCAACTTTTTTTGGGTAATGATGTTTTGGTTTTTGTTTGTGAAGATCTTTATCAACACCGGAGTGATGCTGAGCTACGTATCCAACTTCGCCTTCTCGGCGTTGCCGGCGCACCTGTCGTGGCGGCTGATGTTCGCGGCGGGGGTGGTGCCCACCGTGTTCCTGGCGGCCGGCGTGCTCACCATGCCGGAGTCGCCGCGGTGGCTGGCGATGAAGGGCCGGCTTGAGGAGGCGAAGGTCGTGCTCGACCGGACGTCGGACACGCTAGCCGAGGCCGAGCAGAGGCTGCTGGAAATCGAGGAGGTCGTCGCCGGCGGCAATGGCACCGGCGAGAGCGGCGCCGGCGGCGGGGCGTGGAAGGAGGTGGCGACCAAGGCCGGCGTCCGGCGCGTGTTGGCCACCGTGCTGGCTCTGCAGTTCTTCCAGCAGGCCTCGGGCATCGACTCGGTGGTGCTGTACGGCCCGCGCGTGCTCGCCATGGCTGGCGTCACGTCGAACACTCTCCTCCTGGGCCTCAACGTCCTCTTCGGCGTGGCCAAGGCGGGCTCGATCCTCATAGCCATGGTGCTCGCCGACCGCGTCGGCCGCCGCCCTCTCCTCCTGGTGAGCACCGGCGGCATGACGGCGTCGCTGCTCGTGCTGGGGTCCGTGTTCGCGGCGTTCGCCGGCGCCAAGGACGACGTCGCGGTTGCCGCCGTGGCCGTGGCGGCTGTGGTGGCGTTCGTGTGCACCTTCTCCGTCGGGTTCGGGCCCCTGGCATGGGTGTACAGCTCGGAGATCCTGCCGCTGCGGCTGCGCGGCCAGGGCGCCGGGCTCGGCACCGCCATGAACCGCGTCATGAGCGGCATCGTCACCATGACCTTCATCTCGCTCTACGGCGCCATCACCATGGCCGGCGCGTTCTACCTCTACGCCGCCGTCGCCGCCGCCTCGTTCGTGTTCATCTACACCTGCCTGCCGGAGACCAGGGGCCGGAACCTCGAGGACATGGAGCAGCTCTTCCACACCAAGTGATCCATCCATATATCCATCACATTGGCATTAAATGGATTTCGACGACATTGCTTTCTGCACCAGATTATGAAATAGATAATGCTGTTCATCGGACCGTTCTATTGGTAGAATACATGACAAATTTTGGGTAATTAGAACTGTCGAAATTGCCATGGGAAGAACCGTGGGACGGAACATATGTACTAGTCGGTGTACATGGGAAAGATTGGCGGCTTAGCAACCCCTATACAGGGATAGATTTGATAAATGCCATTATACCATTCTTATGATGAGTCGTATTTTTGAAAGGAAATCGTCCACTTTTCTATTCTAAATTATTAGCTTGGTTCAATTTCTTCTTAAGTTACTTTTCCGTTCATTTAACTCCCTAAACTATCTAAATTTGAAGCATTTTAATCCTTAGCTGGTTTCTAGAAAGACAAAATTACACCTACAAATTTTGAAAAAATATTTGAAGAAGCTTATACATGTAGATTGTGGGATAAAGTATACATAAAAATTTTAGTTTAAAATATAAAAATTTGTGACCTATGAAAAATAAATTTGTATAGTAAAATCTTTTCATAGGTCACAAGTTGGCATATTTTTGACCAAAATTTACATGTATATACTTCATCCCACAATCTATTTGTATGGACTTTTAGTTTTTCTTTAAACTTCTAGATGTGATTTTTTTTCTTCCAGATTCTTCCACAAACTGGCAAGGACATAAGTGCTCTCAATTTAAATAGCTTAGGGGGCTAAGTGAGTCTTAAAATAATTTTGGAGGAAAAAATGAGCGAAGCAAATATAGGAGAGGAAAATGAACTTTGTCCAAATTTGGTGACCGTCCAATCTCAATCCAAGCTCAGGACCGTTCGCCCCTCCTCCACCCCCTCCCCTCAAAGAAAAGAACACTATAAATTACGGATTTGCTAATGCTAAGTATGACTAAGAATTTTTTAAATCTTAATCAACCAAGTTTTCCCATCCGATTAGTCTTAAGATTTATTTTTATTTTTCTATTTTTGTTGGACCGTTGGTTGAAGATCCTAGGGGTCACAGTGGTCCACAGAGAATTAAGAAATTCTATTCTCAGACGACTTTGCTCTAGTCGATCCCTATAAGTCGATAATCACCTTATCCCTACCTCCTCCCTCCCCGCTAGCATCCCTATTGTTGTGTACCTCCCCCGGCTGCCACCACCTCCCAAAGCAACCACTGCCTCTCATTGTGTGTTTACTTGGCAAAACAACCAGTAGTTCCGGGAATTCTCCAATAATTTTAGTAGATTAAGTTTGTAATCCTATACATTGGCTTGCTAAGTTAATTTGTTTAGACTCTGCAGCTGTTGGTTTGTTTGCCTCTTATTCACTTACCTTCTAATAGAAAAATAGCAGATCTCTAGTTGGTTTTCAAAAATAAACCCTACTATATTGAATTAGATCAGAGTTGAATTTCGAAAACAAACTCGAATACGTCCCTGATTGCAGTTGGTGCGACTCGATCATCCTCACGCCTAAGAGGAGGAAGGCGTGGTCGCCGCGGCTCAAGCTCACTGGAACCCAAACTCGTTTTGCGGCGGCAACGAGGAGGTGCAAGCCAAGCGGGATGTAGGGGCCGGATGTCGTCACAAAGAAGAGGAGCCCTTGAAGAGGATGACGTGGAGGCCAACGCTTTCGTTCTGATGGCTGTGGCAAGGAGGAGCCAAGCCGAGCGGTGTTTGGGTAAAATACATCTATATGTGAGACTATCTTATATAGATAAGACATGTGTCGTTAGATCTAGGGGCAGAGCTAGATCGAAAAAACTACCGTTAAGATCATAGAACTATTTTTTCATAAATTGGACTCATTCTCTCTATTAAGTAGAGATGTCTCTTAACTTCACCAAAATCCATTGGTGTCATTTGACACCAATATTTTCATACCGGATCCGCCGCTGGTTGGATCAAGCAATTGCCATGGACGGATGTGGACACGAATGACGCACTGAAAATATTAATAGGCCGGTGGATAGCATTTCCCTAAAAATAATCACCACCGTCGAAATGAGGGGAGAGATCTACACGATCTGGCTGGGCATGCAATGCGTTGAAGGTTAAATAACTTCCAATGATTAATCATCCAACTCACTAATTGGCCTAAATCAGTCTGTCTGCTTCTCGAACCAAAAGAAAAGGTCCATTCCTGAGCCCACACATTCATGCACTGCGAGCGGGACCCACTCGACATCATGTGGTTAGTTCCGTCCTTATCGGCGCCGATGCCACGGTAAGCAGAGCATGCAGCGCATGCATGATGGATGCATGCACGATGCATGCATGAATGCTATCCTAGTTAATATACAAATTTATGACTTGACTCTTGAGTGTAGAGAGCGAGAAAAAGATCATCGATCAGTTTCAAACTTCCAGTGTCTCGAGAGGAAGAGAGACCCATCTAGCTTTTGATGCGGCATCGCGGCACACTGCGGTTGGATGCGCAGCAACCAAGCCAGGTCGTATCCGCTTGGATGAACTGCAAGAATATATAGGACTTACTATACCCGAAAATCATGATCTACGGCCACCCGTCTATCCATCGCAACGGTTAATTCTGACCGTGCCACGACGGCCTCGTGCTTGCCTGTCCAGTGCATGTAACGTCACTACTGTAATGTGTGTTTAATTAACTCACTTCATTATTTATTTAGAGACAAATTTCATAATAAGTGGTCAGCACCGAGTAGGATAAAACAATTATCACATATTTACACGTAAAGCAACAAGTTTCTATTTTCTTATACTTGACCAAATGAACAACACATACTAAGAGTTTTGCATATACATCAGATTCTTATTTCGCTTTCTTGAATTATTTCATAGTGACAAGAGAAAAAATATTTTATTATTTTGAGCGAGTGGAGTGAGTAGCATATTGCATAAATTGAGGATTTTTGAGTTAACAATAGAGTGTTTGGAGGTGAAAGCTCGATGTGCCTGAGTAGAAACCATACATTTCTAAGTAAAAAGTTGTACATTTCAGAGTAAAAAGTTCGTGGTTCCAAATATAAAGCTGGACGTTTTCGAGTGGAAAGTTCGCGGTCTCTAGTGGAAAGTTGGGCATTTTCAAGTGAAAAGCTTGGGTTCTTAGTTGAGAGTTTGATGTTTTTGAGCAGAAGTTCAACGTTTTCGAGTAGGAAGCTCGTGGTTCCTAGTTGAAAGTTCGAATTTTTTTTACTTTTTTAGTGGAAAGCTTTGAGTTCGTAGCTAAAAGCTTAAAATTTCTAGAAATCTTGACGTGTACGATTGGACATCTCTTGTTTCCTAGTTAAAAGCTCGAAGTTTTCGAGTGGAAAGTAAATTAGAAGCCTAATTTTTAAAAGATATATCGTCAAAACCATTTTTACATTGCATATACATGAATTTAAAGCCCAATATCCACACATACGTAATCACGTGAGCGTGTCCCGTGATCATACATTAGAATTGACATAGACTAAAAATAATTTCGAGAATCTCACTAAATTTCTACTAAACGTACTCTTTTATATGTAAATGTGATTAATTTAGATGCTAGATAAATTAACGAGACCTAATATTCATTGATCACATGCTAGATAAAGTAAAACGTAAAAATAAACCATGATTTGTCTGCATACCAAAGATAAAAAACAAAATAGCAAGAGCCAGGATGTGTAACGCGATTCACGTAGAAAAAGGAAAGATCAGAAAACTACAAATTACATATATAATGTAACCGATTACTCTTCTAAAAAAAAAGCGTAGCGCAATAAATAGACATGTTTAAAAACAAAAACTAAATCTGGTCAGAAATTGACCGTACATGCTCCGTAGATGGTGAGTCGTTTAAGACTCCTTATCGCACACGGTTTGGCCTAACCCATCACTAATGTAAACATCACACACGGTCACTATTTCAGACTCGTGTGTGATGTGCCACGGCAAATTGGTCCGTATGCAATGTGAGGCACATTACACACGATTTTTTTTCTAAAAAACCGTATGCCTAGGAACCGTGTGCGATGTGATCGCACACGGTTGTTAGGAAACAACGGTGTGCGATGTAGAAATTCATAACTTTTTCATATTAAGTCGGATGGAGACAATGTCTATATAAAAATTGTAGCTATCAACGAGATCTACAACTTTGCAGTTGACAAGTTTCTCGTTTGGAGCCATCTAGATATCCAAATATTAGCCGGAAGGAGGAACATCGCACACGGTTGTTAGGAAACAACTGTGTGCGATGTCGTTTTCCGAAATTCGTAGCGTTTTCATATGGAGTCGGATGGAGACAATGTCTATATGAAAATTATAGCCTTCGATGAGATCTACAACTTTGCATTTGACAAGTTTCTCATTTAGAGCCATCTAAATGTCCAAATATTAGCCAGAAGGAGGCACATCGCACACGGTTGTTAGGAAACAACTGTGTGCGATGTCGTTTTCCGAAATTCGTAGCGTTTTCATATGGAGTCGGATGGAGACAATGTCTATATGAAAATTGTAGCTCTCGACGAGATCTACAACTTTACAGTTGACAAGTTTCTTGTTTGGAGTCATCTAGATGTCCAAATATTAGCCGGAAGGAGGCACATCGCACAGCACATCGCACACGGTTGTTGTGCGATGTCTCGTTTTCAGAAATTCGTAAATTTTTTATATGAAGTTGGATGGAGACAACGTCTATATGAAAATTGTAGCTCTCGACGAGATCTACAACTTTGCAGTTGACAAGTTTCTTGTTTGGAACCATCTAGATGTCAAAATATTAGCCGGAAGATTCAGGTTGAAAGGGTCAAAAGGAATAGATATCCTACGCGGTCATAAGACTGTGTTCAAGTGAGATGGTTAGGTGGGTTCGCGTGAGAGTAAGAGGTCATGGGTTTGAGTCTCCAAAACCGCACGCGCGCGTATTTCGCGCGAAGAATCGTGTGCACGGTTGTAGAGGGCGAGTTCTACGTGTCTAACTATTTTTTTGGCTTTTTTTTCCAACCTAAATAACCCATCTGTATGGAGCACATCGCACCCTGTATGGAGCACATCGCACACGGGCCAAACTGAAAAACCGTGTGCGATGTGCATATCATCGCATACGGCTCTGGACCCGTGTGCGATGTGCACCCTACATCAGTGACCGGCCGGTGCATACGGGCTAAAAAACCGTATGCGATGAGCTTTTTTAAACCGTGTGTGATGAGCTTTTCTGTGGTAGTGTGAGCTTCTAGGGAGTTTTGGGCCACTGGTTGTTACACCAACAGGCACGATGATAGAATTCCCGATGCTACTCATGCCTAGCAATTGTGGATATGAGGATATGCGCTCTCATAGGGCTTTGTCAATTTCAGTGATCTTTGCCAACATGCACAACTTATGATTTGAATGATGTTTTGCTTCCTCTATCTATATATATGAACATATCACTGATCTCTCTCCTAAATGTTTGTTGCAAGGATGAGATTTCACTGCCTCTGATAGGGATAGCTAAAGTTGTGTATTGGCTTCTTCATTCACCATCTCTCGTATGTTAATAAACCGATTGCAGCATTCATGCATGTAGTGGTTGTGATTCAGATCCGTTGCTAGTAAGAGCATGTCCAGCAAAACCCCCATCCCACCCCCTATAGCTAAATTTGAGGGAAAGTATGAAAATACCAGCTCCAGCAAAGCCCCCATCCCAACCCCATCCTGAGGGGGCCCCTAAAGAGAGCTCAGAGCACCTCATATTTGGGGGCTCCCTCGAAGCCCCCATCCTTGCGCTAATCGTAATTATGTGCTAATCTATTCTAATTTGGTGTTAATCTATGGAAGAGATTGGGGTGTTTGTGTGCTATGATTGTATGCTAATTAATGATTATTTGTGCTAATCATAGTTATGTGCTAATCAATGCTAATTTAGTGTTAATCGTTTCTTATCATGTCTGTCTTACTTGCAATTACTAACTATGATGTTGATTGATATTTAGATGTGGGTCAGTATCATTAGCATGCTAAATATGTAATTACTTGTGTTACAACTATATTGTTAGTTACATGAAATTAATATAATATTAGAGAGGGGAATATGGGGGATAAGATTTAGGAGTTTTACTGGAGTGGAAAGAAATATGATGGAGGAATCTTTCAAGGAAAGCCCCTATTTGAAGATATGAGGGGTGAAATTTAGAAACTTTGCTGGAGATGCTCTAACGACCAGTAGGTACTTCAAACTAGTACGGTGGACAGTAAATAGTGCATGCTATTCTAAGCTCAGACTTCTCAAAATGCTGCTTAATTAGGATATTCCGGATGATCGAGTCCACTCAGAGAGATCGATCGATTCCTGAGTCCGGTTTATAAAGAAAGGTACAGATATTGGTTTTTTCGCCACACCTCAACTAGGCGTTGGTCATATATATATATATATTTTTTTTTGCGCGAAGAGAGAGTTTATTGAACAATGCTCAGATGTTTACAATCCTCAGCGAGGAGCTCCGAGATACACTGAGGAGCATCAAGCCGCCAAACGGCGGAGTGACGCCCTCGTCTAGCAAAATTAGCAAATTCATAAGCTACTTTATTAACCTCTCTCTTAACCTGACGAAGCTTCAACGCGGGAACCAAATGTAGAAGCCCGTGGATCTCCCGATGAAGGTCCCGGAGCACCCCACGATCATCCACGGACCAACGAAGAGCTTGGATCACAGCCGCTTAATCCAACTCAACAACAATCGGCATATTGATCCATTCTACCACCAAACAAACGCCTTCTAAGCAGGCACGAATTTCTGCTTCTTCCGCATCCGAACAGTGGTGAACAAAACCCCGTGATGAAAGAACTCCGCCCTGGCAGTTGCGGACTACTATTCCAATGCTAGCTTCCTTCGTCGCTAGGACTACAACTTGTATGCCAAGTCGATCGATCTCGATCGGTTACAAATGTTAGGATACTAACGAACTTATACAATTAAGCTACAACATAATTATCTCGTACTTTTAAAAGCCTCTCTCAGTCCCAACCAATATCATCCAAAGTTGAGATTATGCCGCACGACTGATTGTGCCGCAGTACTGCTAATGGCTGAGCCTCAATCGAAACGGAGGCAAAAATTTGCCTCGTCTCATTAATTAAGAAGAAGTAGAATTGCCCGATTAATTAGTGAAAAACCGAATGAAAACCGTCACAACAGCCCACACAGGGCAACACCGACCGACCTGGCTACCAACACGAAGACACACACGCCGTCAAGAAGAAAAGCATCATCGAGGCTGTCATCAAGCATCATCGCCATCACTCCTCCGCGGGCCAGCGACTCCGACTTCACCATTGACGACCATGAACAAAGCCCTCGCCGCACCAGACGCCTGAACCCGTGTTAGCCCATGCCAAACAGTCGACTACCTGCGCTGGCGACCAGACAGCTCCGACTCCGGCCACGAACCTTATAGGAGAAAAGCGCTGAGCCTGCGCCGAGCTGGCCCCTACAACCGAACACCCATCTCGTGCCATCGTCACCACCGAGGCCCCTCCTCCGCAGCTCCGACTCCACAAAGACACGATGAGGCACGAGGACCCCTCGAACACGTCAGAAGACACCGACTACCAAACCCCAGATGCGACCCAACTTCGTTCGAAGCCGCCATCGTTGCCGAACAAGAAACCATGCCACTCTGATCCAGGGTCGCCGCCCCAGCATCCCCGCAGCAAGCAGCTACAGAACCTGCCAACCAAGACGACTCCAAGACGATGCCTTCGGGAAGGACCGCGACACAAGATGCGCCGCCATCGTCCGTTCCAGGTCTTCCAGGCCTCCTGGAACGAGGGTTTCCCCCGGAGCCCGAGAGAGGGGGGCACCGGTCCTCGAACAACGACGCCTCCAAGAAGGATAGCGACGCTCGCAGGCGGCGCCGTCGTCGTCGGCTCCGGCCTAGCCGGAGCAAGGCTTTCGCCCCGAGCGGCCAGAACGCCCTCCCCTTGATCTGGTTGACGAGGACCACGCCCGCCCGAAACCACATCCCGCCACAGCAAACAGAGCCAGGAGCTAAAGGCTAGCGCAGCCCCACCGCCGCCGCCAACTGCACCACGCAGAGCCGGCCGGCCGAGTAACGCAAGAACCACTGCAGGAGCCAGATCCGGCTACGCCCATGGCTGAGCTTCAATCGATTCTATAAGTCCATCACAACTCCACCTTGTGAGTGCATAAACCTGATTTCTGACGCCTTCTGCGCCACAAGCTCACGTATAAAGTGAAAATCACATCCGATATACTTTGTTCGCACATGAAAAATAGAATTCGCTAAAAAGATCCGTTGCCTCGAGGTTTTTCACACCATAGAACCGATGCTCTGGCCTGATAAGTACAAGGATCACCTAGCGATCACTGAACCTAAATAACTTCTGTTGTGGCATTAGCTAAAGCTTTGTACTCATATGTGCTCGACCGAGATACCGTAGCTTGTTTTCTACGCCTTCTCCGTCGGATTCAGGCCTCTGGCGTGGGTGTAAAACTCAGAGATCCTGCCGCTGTGGCTGCGCCGCTGGGGCGCGGGGCTCGGCATCGTTACCGTGGCCTTCATCTCGCTGCATGTGAATTTCGAAGAAAAACCTTGCGTGGATGTACGTGGAATGCTACAATTTTATTCAGTTACGTGCAAATTGAATATTTCCATATTATATGACTCTACTGCTTCAACTAGATCAGTACTGCTGTAATGGCTTGCTAAATTAATTTGTTTAGACTCTGCAGTTCTTCCTCTTTGTTTCCTTTGCTTTGGGTGATTGTGGTGATAGTGGTGTCACATCCTCCTCTAACCAACTCTCAAACTCTCAACAAACTCTGCTAAACAGACTTCAATCTTTACGTAACTCTCAATCTTTACTATCTATAAAATTCGAGTTGGTGCTTGTCATGATGGTGGTGTCACACCCTCCTCTAACCAACTCTCAAACTCTCAACAAACTCTGCTAAACAGACTCCAATCTTTACGTAACTCTCAACAAACTCTGCTAAACATACTCCAATCTTTATGTTCTGAGTTAGTTTTTCATTCTGCTGAAATTTATTATCTTACTAAACAATAGAATTCAATCTTTACGTTCTAAGTTAGCTGGCTTGCTGGTGCTGTTCCTTCCCCCATACATATACGTAAATTTTGTTATATGCGTGCATGTGTGTTGTACGAGCATTCTACTATTAGATCGTTGTAAGACAAAACAGTATATTTTGTTATGGACTTATGATTTTAGTCAGAACATAAGATATTATTCTACTATTTGAGGTTCCGTTGCAACGCACGAGCACCCTGCTAGTCTTTACTATCTATAAAATTTGAGTTGGTGGCTGTGGTGATGGTGTTGTCACACTTTTGATTACTCATTTTACCCCTCTAACAACCCCCTAACAAACATGTAAACAAACTCTACTGAAATTACTCCCCAACAGTTTTTACTCTGCTGTAATTACTCCCCAACAGTAAACAAACTCTGCTGAAATTACTTCCCAATAGTTTTATCGTATGCATGAACACGAGATATCAAGTAAACATCTTCTTTAGCAACGCACGAGCACTCTACTATTAGATCGTTGTAAGACAAAATAATATATTTTGTTATGGACTTATAGTTTTGGTCTGAGATGTTGTTCTACTATTTGAGGTTCCGTTGCAGCGCACGGGCACCCTGCTATAATTATAAAATGGCAGCTGTCGTGTTGGTTTTCTACTATACTACGTTGAATTAGATGGGAGTTGCTTTCTTTAAATAATCAAATTGATAGGACAACAAATTCAAGTTGATTAACTTCCACACCTAGTAGATAGTTACAAATAATCTTTTTGGGGGAGATCCACATGACCTGGTTGGGTATTACCTTAAAGGTTAATTAAGTATCTTCGTCGTCCCATTGACTATATATAGTAACCTAAATCAGTCCTGCTTCTCACGAAAAAAGAAAAAGAAAGAGGAATAGTTTATTTCTCAGTTCCTGAACTTTATTTAAATCTCAGTCATTTAAAAAAATCTTTAGATCAAAATTCAACCAGCTATATTTTTACCTCACTGTATATATAACCTATAAACTAAAAGTTATAGTAATATTTTATTAAATTTGTATACTATCGAGTCCGTAGTTTTAGATATTAGTAGTATGTAATTTTAAATAATTTAAATTCACGAGAATTTCAGACAACAAACCAAAAGAAAAAGAAGAAAGAAGCCTCCGATTCCTACCGGGGCTATGACCACACGGATGTGTAGATGCACTGCGAGCGGGACGCACTCGCCATCACGTGGTTAGTACGTAATTAGTACCGTCCTTATTGGCCTACGCCACGGTAAGCACGTGTGTACAGCGCATGCATGATGCATGCATGGATGCTATCTAGGCTACTAGCTAACACCAAATTATTATCTTGCTGAAGCGAGCAAGAAAAAAAAATCTTTAGTTCCAATGTCTCCAGAGAAAGAGACAAATTAATCTAGCTTTTGATGCGGCATGGCGGCCCACCGCGATTGGATGCGCAGCAATCAAGCCAGGTCGTAGGCTCATAGTCGCTTGGATGAACTGCAAGAATAGAACTTGAAGAGAAAAGGAAAAAAGATCAAAACTTTATGGATTTTGCAAATAACTTCCTCTTATCCATTTCGCGAAACCACAAGAGTTTCATGTGAACAAACTTCTCAAAGAACCACACATTCAATCCTCAGGACCTCTTCCCTTCCCCCGGCGAGGCCGTTGCTTCTCCTCTCCTCCGGTCGCCTCCGGGCACCGCGAGGAGAGGGGAAACACGGTCTCCGTCGGGCTTGTAGATAGGGTTTTGGTCTCCGCCTCGTCATCGGGTTGGCGGGGTTCCCGGCGGCGATGGGAGTTTTGGTCGGCTCGACTTCAACCTCGTCTCACCGTCGCCTCCGTCGGTGGTGAGGAGCTAGTGGCCGTCTTGTTCCTCTTCTCGTTCTGTTTGTTTTGTAGGTTTGCTGTGTGGATCTCGGCGGTTTGCTTGCGCGAGCGCCGGCGAGGTCAGATGTCTGTTCCTCTCAAGCTCCCACCACGCTACGGCTGTGATTCCATCCGGCGGAGCGAGGCTGATGGTCGGGAGGAGTTCGTCTTCCTGCTGAAGATTGGGGCCTTGCCCCTGCCGCCGACGCTTTCAATGGGACTTCGCTCCGCCTCTCGCGGCGGACGTTTATCGCGGCCATCGACCGAGGCGACCGAGGCTTCGTCCTTGTCCTCTGACTTCTTTTGCAGGTTCGCGAACCACGACCGGCGATCTGTCCTCCCCCGCTCCGGCGAGTCGGCGCGGCGGCGCGGTGGATCGACGGAAATATCCCCCAAGGATCGAGTTGTAATTTTCTTTTTATCAGGGGTTTTTCTGCAAGCTTGTAGGGACAGCTGTCCTATTGTACTGTTTTCCTTATCTCAATGAATCTAGACTTCTCCTCAAAAAAAAATCCTCAGGACCGTCGTGACTTACCGGATCTGTTCTTGCTGCAGGCTGGCTGCGTCCTAGTGTGCGTTGGAAGATGGCGCGACAGCCCGCAAAGAAACTATGACAGCAACTTTAGGCGGCAAGAACTAACGTGTCTCCACAAGCTACGCGTGCGTGTCCATCCTATGAAGAGACTGGTCTTCGAGCGAGTTCCGTGCAACTGTTTGTTACGACGATAACATTCCTGATGCTACTCATGCCTAGCTACTACGAAGGATATGCGCACTCATATGGCCTTGTCAAGTTTGACGATCTTTGCCAACATGTACGATTTACGATCTGAATGAGTTTTGTTTACTCCCTTTGCCGATATATATAATTATATCAGCTCTCTCAGTCTCAGTTGTTTGACATATCTTTTGTAAGGACGAGATTTCAATGCCTCTGGTAGCGAGTTATGACAATGACTTCCGTCGGCTTCTTCATTCACCATCTCCTGCATCAATGAATCTACTGTAGCATTCATGTTGTGGCTCTGATTCGGATCCTTTGGTAGTGGGTAGTATTCTAAGCTCAGACTTGTTAAAATGCAGCAGGGAAATTCTGGATGATCGAGTCCCAGTCCGAGACGAACAGCTAAATATAGATCGATTCCAGAGTCCGAGCGTCCGACTACGCCTCTTTTTTTTTAATAAAAGGAGTTACCTTCCGATTTCATGAACCAAACCCATCAGGATTGAAGGTAATCCTGAGTCCTGACGCATGCAGCTCCCATCCAAACCAGGAAAGAGTGTAGTAGCTCAAATTACTGCCGGCCCAGATAAAGGAGAAAATCACTAAGTAAACTTTTTTTTTGCGAGAAATCACTAAGTAAACTTGCATCGCAAACGATTCCTAGCTAGGTCACCTATCCTATCATGTCACCGAAGTCTTGATCATCCAAACGAGCGGTTAAACGCCTCGACCGCCACCTGCTCAGTCGTCGCGCCCCCAGCCGAAATATGACTCGTGCTCCATTATTATGTAGTCCAGACCATTAATCAATTGTGGCTTCTACGTACCATTGTCTGGTCCTGCCAATGTTCAGACGACGCCAATTAGATGCAAAATCAACACCAATGCTAGCACTGATACATTCAGTTGTGCTTCAATTACATCAGTACCACTCTGTTGAATTAGATCGGAGCCCGTCGTGCCTCCCTTAAATAACCAAATAAATCGCACAAAGATGCAAAGTCAAGTGAATTAACTTCCGTACCTAGATTCTTAAAAATACAGTGCATGCAAGAATGCAAGATGCATGGATGCTATCCGAGCTAACAGGCTAACACACCATGATCTTTTTTTTTGAAACGAAGGAAAAGATTTATCTTTTTATTAATGAAAAAAGTTTACTACAGGACCAGGCATGGAGGCCAAGGATGAAAAAGAGTCTAATCTCCCAAAAGGAAGGATCCCAAATGATTTGCTCCGGCAGTGGCCCAATTTGCCGCCACCTGCTTAATTTGCATGAAGACGATTCTTGGCAAGGTCAATTTGTTCTGGAAGACCCTAGCGTTTCGCTCGTTCCAAATTTTTCAAGTAACTAGCATGACAAGGGAGGCCATTGCCTTTTGGTGACTACCGTGGTTGTGCACGATCTCGATTCACCAATTCTTGACGGTGCTAGCGCTGTGCCATAAAATTGGTTGGAAGTTGGGGATTCCGATCCAATCTCCGAATGCGAATAGAGTAAGGATACTGGAAAAGAAGGTGAGTCATCGACTCTGGTACTTGCTTGCAAAGGGGGCAGAGACCGGAGTTGGGCCAATTCTGGTGTGCTAGCCGGTCGTTAGTCCATACCCTATTCTGGATGATGAGCCAAGCGAAAAGTTTACATTTTGAAGGGACCCAAGCCTTCCAAATGTTGCTCTGCATACGCGTGGCAGTGGCTCCAAGGAATTGTGCCTTATAGGCAGAGGCGGCAGAGCCGTCCATTTGCTAAGAATCTCCATCGGATTGAGTCTGAGGACTACGGGTCAAGGTGCACCTGAGTAAATCTAGTCCAAAGGGCAGTAAACTCCTAAATGTGCTCAACGGATAGAGCCTCGTGTGTATCAATTTGGCCGACCCAACCGTTTTGATGAAGGGCTTTTTAGACACACCATTTCTTCTTTATTGAGATATCATGGATCTTTGAGGCGATGTCTCTAGGCCGCTCCCCAGCGAGCCATGGTGAGTCCCAAAAATTAGCTTTAGCCCCATTCCCAATAGTGATGATGGTAGTTGGATAGAAAAGGTCCATGTCCACATCGTCACATGGGGGTACTCAATCCAAACCATACTTTGCCTGGGGCAGTCCATTAAAGCCATGGCCAACAGAGTCTAAGTGCTCGCGCAAACTTGTCGAGGTGCAAAATACCGAGGCCTCCACCAGTCGTAGGACGGCAGAGGCTTTCTCAATTGACTTTGCATTTTGCCACCTGATGCCTTTTTGCCCCCGCCCATAAGAAAGCACGACGCAGTTTATCTATGTTATTCTACACACTTGCAGGCATGTTTAGCGGTGTGAGGTGGTATACCAACTGCGAAGTGAGCACAGATTTCACAAGAGTTGCACGGCCCGCTGCCGTGAAATTTTTTCCTTTCCATGCTGCCAGCTTGCTCGTGATCTTGTCCTCGAGATGCTGAAAGTGAATCTTTTACAATCTTTTGATAGAAAGCGGTAGGCCGAGATAACGTATTTGGGAAAGTGGTCCTAGTCGCAGGAAAGGTACGCAGAATATCTTGGAGCTTCAAGATCTGATATCGGATCTTGAATAAAGAGAGCAAAGAAAAAACATCAGGTTCAAACTTCCAATGTCTCGGAGAGAAACAGAGACCCTAGCTTCTTATGCGCTGAGGTATGACGGCCCACCACTGTTGAATGCGCAGCAATCAAGCTGCGCTTGGATGAACCACAAGAATAGGACTGAAAAAGAGAAGAAATTAAAAGTGAATTTCTAAAAACCATACGGATTTTGCAAATAGTAATATCATATGACTATACTTTTTTGTATCCGTTCTTCAAAACCACATGAATTATGCCCAAAATTCTCAAAGAACCACACGAGGTTCAAACTTCCAATGTGTCGAGAGAAAGAGAGACCTATCTAGCTTTTGATGTGCCATTGCAGCCCACCGCGGTTGAATGGGCAGCAATCAAGCGGATCATAACCACTTGCATGACCTGCAAGAATAAATAGTATTGCAAGAAAGAGAATGAAGTTTTTCAAAACTACACGTATTTTGTAAACATTACTATCATATAAACACAACTTGTATCCACCTCGCGAAACCACATGAATTCTACACAAAGTTCTCGGAGTACCGTACATGCAGTCTCTTAGACTGCCCTGACTGTCAGAGCAAAACCACTTTGCTTTTTGGTGCACCTATTCCCGCCGCTCGTCTAGATGGCGCATTGGCGTCTAGCAGGCATGAAATGAGGGCGCTCTGAAGAAACCAAGGCGACGAGAGGTAAGAACCAACCGTCGTTGGACAAGAACCAGCTACGCATGCGTGCTCGTCCGAAGACTGGACTTCCAACGAGTTTTGGGCCACTGGCTATCTCACCAACTCGCGCGATGATAGAATTCCTGATGCTACTCATGCTTAGGCACCGTGGATATGATGATATGCACACTCATATGGCTTTGTTAAGTTTGGTGATCTTTGTGAACATGTACGACTTACTATTTGAGTGATTTTTGCTAACTTCCTCTGTCTCTATATATAATCGCATCCTTGTTCTCTCTCTGTCTCTGTCTCTGTCTCTCTGTTTCTCTCTCTCTCTCTCTCTCTCTCTCTCTAATGTTTGACATATCTTTTGCGAGGACAAGATTTCAATGGCTCTGATAATGAGCCATGGCATGTGTAGCGCTAGCTACCTAGAGTAGTTGTCCGTTGGCTTCTTGTACATGAATAAATCAATTGGAGTATGCATGTAGTCGTTGTGATTCGGATCCTTTGATTACCAGTACTTACTTCTAACTAGTTTGGTGAATGTAGTAAATAATGCATGTTTTTTCTAAGCTCAGATTTCTCAAATGCAGCTAGGAAATTCTGGATGATCGAGTCCCAGTCCCTATATCCAGATCGATTCCAGAGCCTGATTATGCCTTTTTCTTAAGAAAAGATGCTGCCTCCTGATTTTATTAATGAAACCATCAGGTTCATTACAAGATAAAACACATGAAGGAGAAATTAAGCACTAAGTAAACTTGCATCGCAAACGATTTCCAGTTCACCTATCCTATCATGTCACAGAAGTTTTGATTATCCCAGTCGATGAAATACGAGCCACCTGCCGTAGTCTTCGTGCCCCCGAAGGAAGTGTGCTTGTCTCCTGTATTCTGTAGTCCAGACCTCAATCAGATAACAGATATTGGGAACAACCATCCTAGGATCAACGTGAAATTTATGCTAAAAAGACAGGCATCATTCCTAACTCTTCACAAGGTCCATAGCAATGCAACTACCCCAACCGCAGTCAGAGACTTCAATCGCTTCCCAAACTGATCCATCCAACCTGAAGCTTGGTGGATATCATTGGGAACCCAGCTGAACTGAAAAGCACACCAAACAGTTCTCGATACATATCTAGCTAATGGACAGGTCAAGAACAAATGATCAATGCTTTCATATGTCGAACAGAACACACATTTACCATCCTCTTTCCACCCCTTGTGAAGTAAATTATCTTTGGTTAGGATTCTATTTCGAAGTATCCAATCTTAAGAAAATCTTAACCTTCACTAGGATTTTCAGTTTCCAGAGGAATCCATGTGAGAAAACATTTTGTTGCATCATCAGAGCCTTATAGGATGTTCAGATAGAAAATTGACCTTAAGGTCATTTGTGACGGAGCTTCATTAAGGCTAAGGTGGGCCTTGCCACACATGTACACATACAGCAGTTGTGCAACTACATAAGAGTAGTAGTGCTATCTAAGGTGATTAAGCTTCAGAATGGACCTCATAGATTGCTTAATTTGTACACCATTTAGTGTTGACCCCTTCTACTCTTGAGGCCAAGCTCCACCGCTGATTCCATCGCTGTAAGTTTATTCTAACTAACACCCTCCTGAATCTTAGACAACCCCGCCCCTCGTCAAACACTTCTGAAACCAAAAAGCGTTTACTAAAGGTGATGTATTGATCATTACATGTATGTTGTACTTGTACAATCTGCGGCATTGACCAGCTAAAAGCCTCACCCCTATCGAACCATCTTCCCAAAATCTTGTTTTTCTCCCATTCCCTACTTGTCTCCTAAAGAAGGAGAGGAACACCTGCTTAATACATAAGGTCACTGCAGAAATGTGAGTCTCCAGGGTTGAAACCAACCTGAGAAAGGGGCTTGAGCTTTAGATGTTTGTCAAACAAAACATCTTGCCAATTGGCTTCCTCATTAGTCCAACTACGCCTATGTTTATTGGATCAGAAATACGGCAGCGACCGCACGCGGCATGCGCGCGAGACGCTATCTTTGCGCCCATGGGGAGAGAATTATGACACCAGCCTAGACGGGCGTTAGAACGCAACGGGAAAGAAGCCAAACTGCAGTTGCATGTAGTGACCTCTTCGCAAATCACAGAGGCCGCTCCCCAGAGCAGGCAATTCTGATGCTGCATTCACAGCCGTGCAGGGACCGAGTATTGGGTTTTTGCTGCCAAGCTAGCTAGCATTCCAAAGGTTATGCGTCGATCGCCAAGTTGGCATTCATGTACCTCACGTGGCAGCGTACCCTTGCATCAACCCTGTTGCCTCTTGCTCCGACGACGGTGAGCAACAGTGTCACCATCATCGAATCCATAGGAAAATATATAAAGCAAAAATACTTTCATAAAACAATCAGCTTCCAACCTATAATACATCATCTTTCCAACAAAAGAACATAAGCTTTCAACCGTAAACAGTTAGCTTTCAACCAAAAAAAATAACTTTTAATCCGCAAAAAAACAGCTTTCGACCTAAAACCAATTAGCTTTCAACCCATAAACAAAGCTTTCTATGCATAACAATCATTTTTCCAGTTCCAAGAACCATGTTTTAACTTGATGACTTAGAACTTTCTACTACAAAACTAGAAACTTTCAACCTTCAATACAGTTCCCAACTCAAAAACTCAAGAAAAAACTGCCAGAAATTTGTAACCTAGCGACTTGTGGTAGTGACAGTGGGCGAAATGGCAGTGGTGCGTGGCAAAGCACGGTGGTGCCTACAATCCAGAAGAAAGGGAAGACGAGGAGATGTGACCGCACTGTTAGCCACCACGTGAAACCCTAACCCTTGGTCTGCTACGAGCGCCTAGTGGCAGTGGCGAGGCAACGTGGACGTAGAGCCTGGCCAGCGGCAAAGCTCGGCTCCCATCGGCTGAAGCGAAGGCCTACTGATTGGACGAGATAGAGATGAGAGAGAGAAGATAAAGCATAGCTCGGACGTGAAGAAGAAAATAAGAAAGTTGAAAGGGAAAGGGGATTTGATCCAGTTGGCGGTGGTTGGTGGAGCCCACACATGCACGTGTAGCGAAAACACGTTGGCGAATTCATGGGTTTATTGCGAACATGGTCACCCACTAATTAGGATTTTCATAAGGTTAATTTTTTTGGATTTCCTATCTTATTGGCATGAAGTTATAACGAATTATGAATGAAAGGGTACGAAGAAAAACCTTGATCAGAATACTATTGTACAAATTTTTTGCTTATTTAACTTTCGCGTTCTCACAACCTTGCATTTATCTATTTTGGTAACAAAATGCTAGTAGTAATACTATCATTCACCCTATATAGAAACCCAATTACCATCCAACCTAATACATAGTACCGACCGATTCCGTCCTGAATCAACCAAACCCACCACAACTCGATAACCACTGGTGCTCACACCCCCTTCATCTATCGCGCATAACATCTCTCTCCCTCTCTCTCGCATCGACATCAGCCATGATATATATTGGGCCGCTGTCGCGGGAAATATCATGCGCTTGCGGGAGGTCTACTCGAGCCTCTGCTTCTGCACGTTATATGGGGCCTTGGGGTCCATACACGTGAAGGCACGTTGCTGCCCAAGCTTGGAGTCTCGCCTGACCCATCGAGGAACCGGTTAGGGAAACCCCTAACCAAGGTCAGGGCCACAACCATGTGGGCCACTGTAACAACCCGTTCTATCACTACATCAAATAATGGCACTGATCTGTAGACAATTGCTTGACAAATATTTTGTCAAGGTAAGGAGCCACATTAGAGATTACAGGAAAGAATAGCTAGAACGGTTTATCAATATTACAATACCACGTCGCGCAGGGCTTAAAGTCTTATATAGGCTTCACAAGTTTGCACTTATTACATCTCCTGGTAATGGAACCCCAAACTAGCCTTACTAGATTGATCGTAGGGATGTTTACTCCTAGCCCGCATATGATGCTTCCAAAGCATACATATCACTCTTGATACATCAAAGGTTGCAGGATAAATACATGTGGCAGATTACGAGACTAGGAATAAATGTTTCTCTAGTGTTATCCAGAGAGAAAGCACACTTCGGATGACTGTTAACGACAAATTTCTCATGTGCTTGTGTTTTCCCGTGTGTCAAGCCAAACATTCAGTAAAGAGTCACTTTCCCAGAGGTAACACTCGGAAAACAATATTTACCCGACCAGAAATACCCCCAGTGTACTATACCGAGTGTTACATTTGGAGAAGTCTTTTTCGAACATTTTTTGGGTTATCATGAGTTTCCTGACACTCGGAAAAATTACAGATGAGAACTGCTTCTATGCTTTCCGGAAAAAAAATTGCACGGATTTCTAAGCACATGAGAGGCTCAGATTAAACGAGCCAAATCCCACCAGCGTTTTGCAAGGAAGGGCAAATTAGTCACATTAAAATCCATCCTGGGTCTAGACCCAGTTCGGCCTCCTATCCAAGCCCACAGAGAGATGGGTCGGTAACTGTCATGCTCCTTCTACAGTGCCAAATCGAGGGTATTTTGTCCGGCTGCATTGGCCATGAGATCGTGGATGACAACGCTGTGGTGGGTCTCGCCGTGCTTCTCGTTGGTCCCGGGGTTGGACGATCGCGGCCGGTAGTACTCCACGCCACGGTGCTCGAACTCGACGAACGGCGGGTCGTGTTCTCACGAATGGAAGAGGTTGGGATGGTGGTACGGCGGCGACAGGCCGACCGCGAGCGCATATGCAACGCAGCTCCACGCGGCGATCGAGGAAGTCGCTGGTGGCGTCAACCCGACATCTAGCAACCTGCACGCGAACCGCGTGAGCTGCACCTGCACCACCTCCTGGATCTCGCCTTCAAGGTCCTTAATGCAGCTGTAACACCACGGGCGACAGCTTCGGCGGCAGATGTCAGCGAGGTCGATCCGTGTCCACGCGCCTCCACGAGTCACGCTCCATGATTGAGCAGGACCCTCGGGACGCCGTCTGGTCCTGCGCAGACCTGCTCGGCGAAGAGCCGGTACACCCCTAGCACGTCGGCGAGGCTGCGCTCGATGTCGGCCGTGGACGGCGCCAGCGCCGAGAAGGCCGAGCCGAGAAGGCCGAGACGGCACGTGCTCAGTGGTGCCTGGCCATGGCGTGTTACTCGGGCAGGACGGCTTCACGGGCTTGGAGCTCACCACTTTCACCTCCATGGCCGCGGGCTAGCTACTCGTTTTGTTCGTTTGCTTCCTTACTTTTGTAGTGAAACTCTACTGATGCATCTAGTTGTTCTTGTATGTACTGCCAGTAATTCCTTGCTAGTTCGACTATGTACTCTTGCTTGAATTTACTGCAATGATTCTACTCCGTCAAAGCACAGGAACAATGTTCTTTTAGTTGTGATTTTGTTTGTGAAAGGAAAAGAAAAATCTGGTTCGCCCTTGTCTTTGTTTCATACTGAATTGTAAATTTCTGTAATGCTAAAGGGTCAAGGCAATACATATCCTACCGAGCCAAATCGTATCTGAAACAAGCACAAATAGATCCGTTGCTCAACTTGTTTCTGCAGTTTTGCAAGTTCTGCACAACATAACCACATTGGTGCTATTTCAGAGAAGAAATGGCTACCGAATGCAACTGAATTTCATCAGTTTGTGATAATGAGCGTACATGAGGGGTGAGGATCATTGACTTGCAGTCTATTACTTTTTAGTGTTCTCCTGAGAGAACAAGAATTGGTACTCTTGTGAAACATTTGCCTCTGTGCTATATCAGAGAAGCTAAAGACTGAAAATGTGATTCACCGTCATATCCTCTTTATGTATACTCTCGAATATTTAACATCGATATGCATTTTGTCCCATGGTGATGCGGTAGTTTGAGCGTACCTGATCTGAGGGGATGTTTGGTTTGAAATTTCGGTCACATTTATTGGATTTGCCAGTTATTTGCTACTCGTTCATTTTGGTTACCTTGTTTGAAAATGCCTCTCTTTCGTCCCTCGTTTATATTCGCTGCTCTTCAACATTTATGAGTAAATACGTCAATACGCACACTCCCATGGCCGGTGCTTACAAAGCTACTAATCACATTTCTTTAGATACGTGCTTGCAGCATCATCACTTGATACACATTCTTAAGAATTTGGCCCCTTCGTAATGTACTGTGGATCCACCTTATAATCTAAAAAGTAGTGTTTTAGTACGATGACTAACAAGCTACTATGATATTAGTACGTGATTACTTCCATGACTTATTCATTTCTGACTTGTCCTTATCGAGGGGAAGTATTGATGGTACAAAAGATCAAAGTGACGATAAAAAAGAACACATGTAGCCAAGATATACTCATTTGCCATTCTATCACGATCGATATCTTGTCATACATGTGCCGAACACATGCAGATTATCCAGCAATAGAGATCACAGGTCTGTCTCCATTCTCCAACCATATTGCATAACACAGCTAAAACGAATCATGGTCAAATTACATACAATACAAGTTGCTGATCACTACTGCGAAAATTCCAAGGTAAACAACATTCGAGTCACAGCACAACATCAAATAAGTTCATCTAGATGAGCTTCTTCTTGCTGAAGTACCCTTGAAGGTGCCACAACTGCAGAACTGAAACCACGATGCAGACACCCAGCGACAAAATACTGAACCAAGAACCTCTGCCATTTGTTTTCTCACTCACTGTTCGCATCTCTGCTTCCCTGCATGGATAGATCAAAGCAATCATTGGCCATACTGCTAACTTAAAATCTTGCAGGGCAAGTATCAAATGTTTTCCATGCCACAGTTCATCATACGTTACTCTTACTCGGTCAGAGAAAGAAAACAGGTGTTAACTCAAATCACAACAGATTTTCAAATAGAAGCTGACTAGATCCTCTGCTGGACCGCGGATTGAAAGTTTCATCAACAGTGCTGCCATTTGAAGTCTGGGATCGAGACTTGAATACTTCATGACTCACATAATTGTTTAGTCTAGGTGATCCACTGAACCCTTTAACAATCCCAATAATGTACCAAGTTTATTAAGTTAAAAGTCCCCATTCCAGTAAGAAATGATATTGCCACAGACTGGTGAAAACTTGCCTTGTATCATGTTCTGATGAATGGGCTCACTGGTCACTGCCACTTCAAGTTTCCTAAGCTCTAGTTCTATAGCCTGCATAAAAATTTATTCAGAATGCGTGTAAGTAGAGACAGGAAGCAATGCATTAAATTGGAGCTCACTGAGACTTGGACTGGTCAGTGGCGTGGCCATTCATCATTTTCCCCCTTATTAGCAATAGCATTCCAGTCCTTGGTTGCAATCCCAATCTCCCAATCAAGATTTACAGATATTCCTGATCCTTGCTCCGAACTATCTATCTAGAAGCAGGCAAGGTAGTTTCAGCTTCTGAGGTTGTGAATGCAAATTGATCAACCGTAGCATTTCCATTTTGATGCAAGGTGTTCCCATATGGTGAAGTAACCTGCATAAAACATAAGCATTTACTTATAGAACTGTAACAAATAGAGTAAAGTAATTCATACTACAATATCATGAACAAGGAATTTGCTAAGCTCGACACTGGACAGGATTAGGCTAGCATTATTTCCTCCACTATTCCACTGCAGATTGACTTGCCAAGTTAACTCCGTCCTAGCTTGATAATTGAAAGCTTATCACTCATTCATAAGCTGCAAAATAACCATACGCTCTGTTCAACATGGGGCAAAAGCAAATCTAAGTAAATTTGCAAATCACAAAATCAAAAAGATGGGCAATTTATCAAATCACAAAATCGAAAAAATGGGTAACGCACCTGATTTCTCTATTTGATACTCGGTATTTTTAGCAGCGGGGGTTCGGGAGCTGCATGCGGGGCTGGCGCGGGGTTCGCGGCGTGCTGGCGCGGCCGCGGCGTGGCTTGCGGGCCGGCGCGTCGGCGGCGGAGCGGCCCGGGTGGTCGCCGCGTGCGGGCGGCGTGCGGCCGGCGGCCGCTCGGTCGGCACGGCGCAACGACGCGTCACATCGTGCGGACTTGGGGTTGATTCTGGCACTGATGACGACGGCGAACATGAGGCCGTAGATGCCGAGCACTCCCGGCCGTGTGACGCCCATCGATGCCACCCCGACGCCACTCTTGGCCGTGCTGTACACCGCGCCCATGCACGAGACTAGCGCCGCCGCCGCGTCCAGGAACCCGAATAAGGGCGCCGTCTCGTCACCGCTGAAGACGGACGCCGCCATGGCTTAGCTTGGCCTCTCTCTCTCTCTCTCTCTCTCTTCCTCGAGAACCAGATCGAGTCACGGCCGAGCGGCGCTCGTCGCAGTTCTAGCGGGGGATGGCGTCGTCGCTGCCGTGGTGAGATGGTGGGGTTTGAAGGAGAGAAGAGCGGGTCTGAATTCGGGTTTGGACATGGGCTTCGGGCCCTAATTAGAAGGAATTGACTTTTCTACCCTTTTACTAATCATCCAGAGATGCTTTAAGATTCGTGTTAAAAAAATTTAGGAAGAGTATAGAAGCACTTCTCATTACAGATTCTGGTAGTGCTGCAACTAGTGTTCGGTCATGTCTAGATGGGATACTCATACTTGGGCTGAACCTAGGTGCGGCTGCACCAAACAAATAAAATACAAACACGTAAGAGAAGTTTATTTGAGAGAGGAGAGAGATGACTTATATATTATTAGTTTATCGCTATTCTCGAATTTTAAAACATCTAGTGACTATAAACGGTGATACACTTACATGGTTCCTGCTTATTTGTAAATTTCTGCCTCGAATTAAAGCTGCACAGGACGAGGATATATGCTTCTGCTTATTTCTCATTTCCATTTAACTATCTTAATTTTCAGATCTGCGTTGAGCTGATTCGGTAGCATCTGTATCCATGTGTATGTGCATCCACGGCAGCCGTAGAATCTGCATGAACAAGACAAAAGCAAACACTCCACGACCAAAGTTGCCATTTGCAAGAAAGAAACAATTAGAGAGGAATAAAAGTGACATAAACTTTTTCTCGTCTAAACAGCTGGAGCGATTAAAGTAAGTAAGCTGCATCAAAGCCAGACGCAAGCGCCAACTTACAGCCGAATAATAACCATCAAACCACAACGCGACAAAGGAGACGAGAGCACTGATTGAGACGGGTTTCGCCGCGGACGCCGCGAGCGCCTCCGGCCGTACGTGCATGCACGCGCGCCTGCCAAATCGTGCACCATCGTGCTGACTGGCCTGTGGGCCCACATGCGTACATCGTGAGCTGGTTGTCGATCCAGCACCGTCGTACCAGCACCGCGCGCCCACGTGCCTTCGTTGCATTTCCGATCAGCCGCATGATCGAGGAGCTTGTTGTATACTCGTCTCCAAGTCAACCTCAGCCTTCTTCTCTTTAATATAAGCCTATACGAAACTGATAATATATGGTCGATCACGCGCGCCATCATTTCCCAATCGCGTCGGACGCGTTTTTCTCCCGCATTTAGGGTGTCGCTCCTTTTCTCCCTATCCAAAATCCTCCCAACATCGAGCCCTTCATTCCCGTGATCTCTTCCTCTATTCATTTCTCTTCTCCCACCCCTTTTCTTCCGAGGCGCCCCGTCTTCCCTCACTTCACCGTCGGGCCCAACCTCCCCGCTGGCCTGTTCTAGTGCTGCTCTATCTCTGCTATGCTCGCTCGTCCTGCAATTAGGGTCTGCACCCATTCTCCCTACCGTCTTGGCCCTCACCCGTGTTGTTAGGGTCCTGCAACAAACCTACAATGTTCCATCTTCTAGACGGTGGCCAGAGGTTGGTGACGTGGGTCCAAATCTAGAACGTTATATCTGAACCTATTTTGGCGGCGTTTCACGGTCATCACCCCTGGAACCGGTGCCGTCCCGATGCTCTCTATCCTCACCGGCACGTAGTAGCAGCAAGCAGAGGTGGGGATGATTGTGAGTTTTTAATGTCTTTAATGGAAATTTTGGTGTGTCTTTTATGGTTGGAACCTGTAATTCATTTTGTTGAAAATTGAATCTCAAGTAATGGAAAGCTGATTCAGTTGAAAGTTTATGTGTACTTTTGGGTTGACAGTTGATGCGACTTTGGTTTAGAGATGGATTCTAGGGTGGTTGAAAGCTGACTACTTTCGGGATGGAAGCTGATATGGTCAGAAGCTTATGCATTTTTTGGTTGAAAGTAGGTTTTTCAGAGGTTAAAAGTTACACTAATATTGGTTGAAAGCTCGGTTCGTACTAAGTTGAACGCTATAGCATTTTCAAAGTTGTTTGGAAGTTGGTTGAAAGCTCGTTTCGTACCGATATGGAAGTTCATGTCGTGCAAGTTAAATTTTCCATTTGAAACGAGGATGTTCTTGGAAGAGGGAAACGACGTGCTACGGGCGTCCGGGTGGTGCACGGCCTCCAGCGCAGTCATTCGTAAACTAAGAGTGCCCTATAGTCTAGTTCTCTCGCCTAGCTCATGGAGCAATGAGGTTAACTTATTTCTGATTTTAAGGGCCTACTTTTTAGAAATACCGAGTACAGCACGTAGCGCGCACATGCATGCACACCATCACACGTAGACACTCACACAACAGATAATATTGATGAAATCACCACAAGCCCCTTGTTATCGATGTGTGCGTCGCCTATACTGAAAGAATAATCTGCCTTGTTAAGATACACAGACATCAAACTTACAGTTTAATCCTTGTTAGGCAGTGGGTACAACCATTTCCACTAATCATCCAAGCACGGGAACTAAAAGATATAGAAATAGAAAAAATGCAGGAATTAGATGTCATGACATGTTGAATCCTATTATAATTGAAAATACTGGAATAAGTAATAGAAATTATTTGGTTACATCATAAGAGAAAACATTAAAATTTTCTTTAGGGACTGCATGTATGGCATAGTGGTTATAGACACAAAGAAAAACTCCAAGACCTCATGCTAAAAATCCTAGTATGAAAATTAATTGTGTGTATATGAAGGCAAAATGGAATTCCTATGATCCAAAGGACTCTTGTAAGAAAAAGTTCCTATCAAACATAATCCTTAAAAAATCATATGAAAATCCTCCAACCCAAAGAGGCCCTAACAATAGTAGTGAATAAGCAGTGGGAGGAGGATCTCGAGTCCTAATGGTCTCTAATGGAGACCCGTTATGGCTGTTTATTTGAAAGGAGAAGCAATAGTAGCTCACAGAGGCATATATAGTCCAAGTATGCACTATACATTTATTCAAACTACTTAAAATAAGAAAGAGAAATCTTTTGGTATTTTCTACGAGTAAGCTACTCCTAAAAACTAGAAAATATCTTTTTGGGATTTTCTTTTTAATAGTACATGCAAACAGAAAGTAAATGCAACTAATATTTTTGGATTTTCAAATGCAAATGCAAGAAAGTAAACATGCTGACAAGAAATAAAACTAAATGTAACCAACTATGCAACTTACTCCCCCAAGCTTAAGCTTTCGGCCTAGTTTCGCTCTCTACTGATCTCCGGGGTAGCATGGTGGCCAGTAGCTCACTGTCTTGGTTGTGGCTGTGCCTCCCACTCTCCCCAACCACGTAACTGGACGGACTGCTGATGCGTACATTTTGCATAGTATTTTATTATTAAATTTATGTCATAATCATATAGTTTTTTTTTGCATATTTAACTGAACAGAGTTTGTATTTTTAGGATTACGAGAAAACTGCGTTATGCTTAGAAATAAGTGAATAAATTATGTTTTTACGCAAAGAAATATGCCGAAACTCTGGGTTTTCAGAGAAGGATCGTCGAGACATAGCAGTAGCCAAAGAGCCATGGGCTAGGGAGGCCCATGGGCCCTAGACGACCAGGGGGCGGCCAAGCTACCATGCCAGTGGGACGTCTGCCAGGGGTGCCCTTCGACCGGTGCTTTTGCCTTATACCCCTCTTCGTGATGACACAACCATACAGAGAGAAAATAGATCTATGAGTCTAGGGAAGAATAGAGAGGTTTCTCCCTCTCGATTCAAGAGGGGGAATTCATCTCCTTCACCGAATTCCACCACAACCGACCACAAATCATCCACGATCATCGAATGAGGCCTTCACCACCATGTTCCCGCGGTCTCGACCTTCGTCATCACCATTTCCAACATTGGCATTTTTAATTTGTTCATTGGATTGAGATCCTAAACTTGTTTCTAGTATTACCAATATTGTGTCGTGTCATACTCGGTTTATTTAGTGATTTTATTATAATTTCACAACATGATGCTTGTGTTATTCACCATGATCATGAACATCCTCTCCATGTTTTGAGTAGTTTAATGTGTTCTTGAGGACATGGGGTGATCCCTAATTGAAGTTATGGATAAAGTTTAATGTTATCATGGCTAGGTCTTGTTCTTTTGTTGTTGATCTATGTGATGGTGCATGAATGTTCACTGTACATCACTTATCTTTATGGACATATATGTTAGCATTGTTATACGTGTATGGAACGAGGGATGGATGGGGCGAGAGGCTCCTTTCTTCAATACCTAGCAAGGAATTTATGCTATGGTTGGCGAAACCTTAACCACGATCACATCCAGCATGTTCGTCTGCACGCTAGTTTACATAATACTCACATACAGACATTACAAACATCATTTTAGCACCAATAGATTCCATGATAAACATTAGTGGAGAACGTCTACCTCAAGAACAATGTCCTAATCATATTTGCACGCTCTTTTTATATGTTGATTCCTCTTTTTAGTATTTTATTATTTATGAATTTATATTACTTATAGCTCCATATCTCAAATACCAAAAATATCACTCATATTTTATTATTCAATATATTGCAGAAAAATCACTAATTATTTGTGGCACCTTTTCCTTTATTCCTTGTGAGTTCACCGACCTTTTGTATTCGAAGGCTATGCTACAATCAATCCTATGCACTTATAGGAAAAATAGAGCCAAGCTTTCCAGCGCCGTTAGGGGGGGGTGTATAGAGCTTTCGTATTTATATTATTGGTTTCTTGCTGTCTTTATTTTTATTTATTATGGATTCTCCAGATCAACTTTATTTAAATTCTTTGATTGAACATTCATTGCCTGAGCAAGAGAGGGGAGAAAATATTGTGGTGCTTGAAGATGGTAGTCCACCTTTTCAAATTCGCCATAATTTTATTTTGTTTTGAGCAATTGCTTAGTCGGGTGAAGATGGTAAGGATCCTTATGCTCATTTGGAAATGTTTATTAGACTTTGTGAAACCTTTAAGGCGAATGCAATTACACCCGAAGAAGTTAGGCGTGGATTATTTTCTATGTCTCTCTGTGGAAAGCCTTGCATTGGTTTCTTACCGTTCCTAAGTTCGAGACTAACACTTGGTTTAGGTTAAGTGTTACTTTTATCTCTTAAGTATTACACTGAAAGAAGAGATAGATTGCTCGAAGGTTTATTTTTAATTTCAGGCAAAAATACAAAGAACCCCTCATCTTAAGCTATGATAGATTCAGAAGTTTTTGCTTGCTTGCCCTCATCATTAAATTTAAAGATGGTTGCGGAAGACTGCTTTTTATGGGGGATTAAATATTGAAGGTAAGAGAGAAATTGATACAATTTGTCAAGGAACTTTTATGGATAGCAAAGATGAAGATCCATGGAAAAGATTGGAAAATAGAAGAAATAATGGCTTTGGTTGGGAAGTTTCTAAGGTATGGAAATAGATATGGATCTTGAATATGATTGAACCCTTGCTAAAACTTAAACTATGACTGAATTGATTAATGAACACATTGCATGGATGATGAAGCTACTACTAAACTACTTAAGGCTTCTATTGAGCATCCTGGATTAATTAGAGCAGTCCTAATGCTCCAGCATGGACTGTATCTAAAGACTGCCAAGTAAGCAAAAAGCTGAGGTGGAGAGCTAATTAAAGAGGAGAGAGAGGAGAACCGTATCTCAAACCAGATACGACTCTTATTTGCTTCCCCGAGATAATCCCGATCCGGTGTGCCCCTCCCCTGCTCCTCTCGCCCGCCCCTCCTGCCACCTCCCGCGCGCCCAGCATGCCGACCGCGCCAAAATCCCGCTGCCGCCAGTGCCCCGCGCCCTCCCGCGCCTCCTTCCCGCCCAAATCCTGGCGCCTCCCGCCCTCCCATCCCCGCCCGCCCCAGCGCCACCTGTGCGCCGCGCCCTCCCGCGCCTCCTTCCCGCCCTCCCATCCCCGCCCGCCCGCGCCAGATCTTAAACTCGCCGCCGGCGTCTCCCCTCTAGCCACACCGCCGCCGGCGTCTCCCCCTCTGGTGGGCACACCTCCGTCGCCGTCGTTCCCCTCTCCGCCCAAACACCTTCACCCCGTCGCCGCCGTTCTCCAAGCCGCCCTGGCGCATGGCAGGGAAAGGGGCGGATGGTTCATCCCCGGTGGCGCCGCCTCCTCGCCCCACGTCGACGCGGCCGAGTCCTGCTGCCGCCGCCGGTGCTTTCTGGGCAGCCGGTAGCTCCGCCGGCAACTCACCTAATCAGTGGTAAGATTTTTGTTCTATTGCCCGTATTTCATTTCATCTAGCAGTCAACTTTTCAATCTGACATTTTCTGAAACAGCAATAGCGTTGCTCCGTTATATCTTTCTTAGCTGCTTGTGTGAAACCTTATGTTTTCATCTTGCATCTGGTGTGTTTCTTTCTTTATGTCAGGTGATTTTTCTTATGCTAATCGTGATCTAAGCTGGTGATCACCCGAAACAAATTTATCTCTCACTGATCAGTGGTTGACGTAGTACCAGTGCAGTCATTTGGCATTTTGCCTTGTGCCAGTTATATAGCTGATTATTCCATTTAGTAGGAAAGATTTTTTCTGCAAATCATTTCATATTGTTTCCCACTGCAGCACTACGTACAAACTTCATTAATTTTCTGCTACACAACTGATGTATTGGGGATTGCTAGCTTGATATAGTTTTGGACATGTGAGTCAGGTTGTTACACATATATCTCCCATTGGCATGATTGGTAATTGATGATAGGTCATAACACTACACACAATACAGAAAATGTTATGTTTATGGAAACTACTAATGATATGCACTTCATGCATGGCAGAAAATCTAACAGATTGCTGATAATTATGCGGACAGTTTTTGACATGCTAAGAAGCAGGTTAGTTACGCATTCCTGAAAGAGAAATGAAGTGAGATAGCCCAAACAAACCAAATGGTTATGCTTAGTTAAACTGTATAAGCTATGATTGTGTTAAAACAGTTGCATTTCATAATTATGGCACTGGCACCTGATGCCTTGCAGATCTCTGCCTTATGTTTGAGTAAAATCGTCTTTCCTAGATCTAAATGCATTAGAAAAAGCAGAAAGATTACATATGTAAATGCATTTATGAACATCATTTTTACTTTCCTAGCATGGCATTCTCTATGATGATAATATGTCAGTATCAGCCCATTCTCTATTATGATGATAACTTGGGGAATTTTAGGGCGTGATAGTTTGTTGTCTGGAAAATATTATTGAGTACTCTTATGTCAGCATGTACTATATCCTCTATCTGTTATTTTCACTTAATTATGGGGCAGTACGCCTCAAGCACATCAGTTTTGAGTTTTGAGCTTTTTGACGCACTCCCTCACAGAAGTTGGACAATATATACAAGTATTTCTTGCCTAAAAAGGTCGAGTGATCTGTGAAGGTTTCTTATTAGAACATCGAGTAACAACCACTGGATTACTAATCTTTTTAGCCCATGATGTACTCTATTGTACATTGCAGGTCAATGGATCCTCGTCCACCCGGTGGTTTCATGAGTTATTTCCAACACCAATAATTTCCGCCCTTCCAGCCAAAACCTTATCCATCAAATTACCCTCCTCATGAGCTTAGTTCTGAGAATAGCCATTTTGTTGGTGTTCATCATCCTTTTGCTACATTCTCACCACCACCAACACCGCACACCAAAGGGTCTTCATCGCCATCACTATCTAAGGCTAAAGTGGCTCCATCAAAAAGAGTGGCTCCAAAAAAGATGAAACGGGCTATTATACTCGATGACGATGATGACGAGTGTGATAGGACAGCGGCACGTCTGGCTTGGTCTCATGAAGAAGACAAGAGACTGGTAATTGACTTACTTGACTAGTTATTCATTTAGTTTTCTCATGGTCATAGTTAACATGTTTGTTGCCAACATGTAGGCTAGCGCTTGGTTGGAAAACTCAAATGATCCAATCGGCGGGAATAACAAGAAGTTTGAGAGGTATTGGAATGAAATTGCTGCAGACTACAATAGTAACACACCAAAAGACCGGAGAAGAGAAGCTACCCAACTGAAGCTCCGTTTCCATCGTGTCAAGGCAATAATCAATGATTTTCATGGTTGTTGGATTTCTGTCACCAGGGTGTACAAAAGTGGCTATTCAGATGACCAATTGATTGACATGGCCTTAGAGAAATATCAGGTCCTCCGTTCTAAGCCTTTCACCTTGTTGCATATGTGGAAAGTACTTAAGCAACATGGGAAATGGCTGGCATACATAGCTAAGTTGAAGGAAGAGGCAAATAAGAGTCCATCGGTGGGGATTGATCTCACAACGCATGTTGTGGATGTGGGCGATGAGCAGCGCCCGATTGGTTGCAAGTCAGCTAAGGCTGAACGCAATGGCAAACGCAAGGAACAAGATGTGCATGCCGAAGGTTGTGATGGAGCTAGGTGCGAAGTTAGACAAATTCATTGAGTTTCAGACTGAGCATAAGCAGCAGCGGCAAAAGATAGTAGAGGCACAACAACAAATGTCAAGGGAGAAGCTTGAGACAGCAAAGATTGAGAATCAAACAAAATTGCTTGATGTTTATAAAGAATTGATGCTTGCTGACACAAGGGGGATGGATGAGAATGCAAAGACTAAGCATGATAAGGCCTTGGCAAATATGGAATCCATTTTGTTTCCTAAAGGAGATTGAGGTATGATTTCAGGAACCAGCAATCTGTGACTGTGATCTCTTATTTGTAGTAAGAAATAAGAGATGGGAGTTATATGTGGATTTGTTTGCTAAGTTGGTTTTGAGGATATTACAATGTTCGAGTAATATCGTTATGGGTAATCTGAATATTCATATGTTCTAATGGCTTTCTAAGTATGATCCATGAATGTAATTGATGATTGCAGCTTCTCCAAATCCTTGTTAAAATGTTTTTTTCTTGTTACAAAGAAATGATGTCGTACGCTTTATATATCTACACATTTCAGTCTGGTGAAAAGTTTGTTCTTCCATGTTACTCCATGGGTTGGCTTCGGTTTTCCTTGATGATGCCTTGTAGTAAAATATATCTTTTAGGCATCTGTCATATATTGTCACTTATCCGTGCTGGCAGTTTTTTACTATGATGATATCTGACGCTTTAGGCCTAATGGCGATATGCTCTGGTTGGGTTGGTGTACCATTGATCTTCAGGTGCAAAAATTCTCAAGCAAACTCGCAAGTCGCAAGCTAACAGGAATAGCATAGGAAGGTGTAGTTTTCATTTGGTGCAATTGTGCTGCTGTTCTGTTTAATTCAGTTATTTATCAAATTTAGTCCCGTCCAAATGCTTCACCAGATACAAATAGGCCACAATGTATAAAGGTAGTGTTGATCTCAAAACACATTAAATAAAAACTTCTTTAGATACAATAACAAGATACAATCCATTGGGATAGCTGTATCTAAACAATTATTTAATGCAGTAAGATATTGTCTAAGATACTATGCACTGGGACTGCCCTTAGGATGATACTATTGATGTTATTAATACTCTTATTGCTGAGAATAAGAGTAGAATTAATTTCACTATTGCTTTTGTTAATACTGCGAATGCTATTGCCACGGGTAAAGAAACGAATGATGTTGCTATTGATTCGGTGCATGTTACTCATGCTGAAAATTTAGGTAATATTGCTATTGTTGATGATGCTAAAAATCTTGCTAATAGATTCTGATTATGATAAATCTGCCTTTTCCTTTGAAGAAATATCAAAATATGTTTGAGAATATTATTTCTAGAAAAATTGCTAATAAGCACAAGTCTACTCTAAAACTGGAGATGTAGACATTAGTGTCTCTATTGTTAAAAGTTTAGTTTTTGAGAATTTAGAAGCCGAGACCCTTGTTTTTTTTTGCGAAGAAAAGGATTATATTACTCAACCAGAACGATTACAATCCCGAGCAACAAAATGTTCAATAGCAGCTAGACAGATACCTAGCCAGCAAGCCGTACGGTCGGAGCGTTTACCAAACATCGCTAGCTCATGACTCACTCTGTTCTGGTCTCAGGATATTCGGTTCAGACGCACATCCCTTTCGCCACGTATCAACTAGTTCGTCTCCTGGACCCTATGCGCAAAGATGGATCGATCCAAGCAATTTGACGAGAGCATCGCAACAGCCTCCGCACAATCCGACTCCATCAAAATCGGCAAGTTCGTCCATTGATGTGCCAAAGTAATACCTTTACTACAGGCTGCCAACTTCGCGTCCAGCGCACCCGAGCAGTTCTTTAATGATCTACATGCGGCAAACACGACTGCCCCCATATGATCGCGCAACACCATGCCAGCACCGGCTTGATTGTTCGTAGCATCGTAGGCTCCATCCACATTTAGCTTTGTCCATCCAACCGGCGGGGGAATCCAGCTAAGCCGCTCTGCTTGAGAAACACCTAAACGAACACAAGAACGTGATGAGTAACCTGAAAGATTCACAACTTGCTTACCTTTAGTGAAGTCCGCCTGAGGAAACTAGTGAATAGACAGCAAGGATTCAACATAGCTAAGGAGGAACCGCTTTGAAGACTCGACAGGGATCGGCTGCTTATCATGTGTGACTTCATTGCGGATGTACTAAATATGCCACAGAAGCATAAGCACTCTCATCCGCTGACCTTCTTCAAGATTTGAGATTAAAGTTAGGATCCAATCAGTCCCCTGGATGTGAAGTGAGTCCTCGGTCGGCAAATCCCACACGCTCTGCATAGCTTGCCATAGCGCACGTGCGTGGTTACAACGAATCAAGGCATGATAAGTGATCTCATCTTCCTGCCCACATATTGGGCACACGCCGTCTACCGCCATACCCCTACGCATTTTGTTCACCTGGGTAGCAAGAGCATTAGTGGCCACTCTCCAAGCGAAAATGCGCACCTTGTGGGGAATTGGACAATTCCAGAGAAGACGCCAAACCGGATGGGAACCATCTGGCCGATCACTCGACGCCCCTTCACCCACATTCCTAAACTGTTCCGCAAGGCCCAATTTGTATGCACTTCGGACCGAGAAAATACCCCTTTTATCAGGGTGCCATGCAATGAAATCTGTTTCATTCCTTGTAGGAGTAATTCTATTTATAGCTGTCACATCAGCAGGGCAAAAGTATTGCTGAAGAATGTCCTGATTCCAAGTTCCTGTCGGGGTTAGGAGATCAGCCACCCATTTGACACGACAGCGTCGCCGCGGCGAGATGGGCCGCAAAAGCAAATCACGCGGGATCCACGGGTCCCTCCATATCCGCACCTGAGCACCATTGCCAATCCGCCAGATTAAACCTTTCCGAAGCAATTCCAGACCATATTCAATAGCATGCCATGTCATTGACCCATTACCCGAAAAAACAGTGTCAATTAAATTCCCATTAAGCCGAGACCCTTGTTAGCTTGGATAAAGAAGCTACTAAGATTGTTAAAGGAGAGAGGTGTACAAAATTATAATATTATGAAAGTACTTTTCGAGAGAAATTTATACATATAATTTTTAAATACTTAATCTAAATATTTAGAATGATATATTAGTTAAAGTTTTAAAATTTTGATTAGCACTATGTTTAAAATGTTAAGTTTTTTTAACTGGAAGGAGTATAGAGAAAGAATGGCGAGATCTTCGCTGCAACTTGACCAGACGTAAGAGCCAGCTTATTCTCTAATAATTAACCATCATGCACCAGCACCATGCTGGCTCGTAGGCCCCATTTGGCAGAAACCCAAGCCGACACGCCCGCGGTATACGTGTGAACCATGGTGGTCGATTAAGTAAATAAACCGGCAGCCGCGCGCGCGCTCACAGTTCCGTCGGATTTGGATCCGCCGCGCGTGGGTGCGTCATCGATCATATAGAATTCGTAAGGTTGTATATATATCTGTGTCCGGCCAACTCGATCGATCTCACCTCCCTTCTCTAGTCTATAGTATTCTCAACGAGGTCAAGCTAGTTTGCATTTGCAATAGTAGTAAGAAAATAATAATGGAGAAGAAGCAGCATCATGAGGACGAGCTCGAGGCGCCGCTGCTGCCCGGCGTCGACGGCAAGGCCGCCGCCGCCGCCGAAAGCGCCTTCACGTTCGCCTGCACCCTCGTCGTCTCCGTCATCTCCATCATCTACGGCTACAGTAAGCTCTTCTGCCTACCAAGATCACTGTGTAACATGCAAGTGCCATGCATGCATGTTCGTTCGTTTTCGCATGCACAAATTTCGATCCCTTCTAGCTGCCAGATATGCGGCAATCGCGTTAGCAGATCAACATCTTTTTGTCCTTGATTATGCATGTTACTTTGGTGTGTAAAACTCTCGATTTCATGGTGTGATTTGTGCTTTTTCTTTTTCTTTTGCATCGCAGATCGAGGGGTGATGAGCGGGGCGCAGAAGTTCGTGCAGGAAGACCTGGGGGTCAGCGACGCGCAGATCGAGGTGCTCATCGGCGCCACCAGCATCTACTCCCTCGTCGGCTCGCTGGCGGCGGGCTGGGCGTGCGATCGCGCCGGGCGCCGCCGCACCATGGTGCTCTCCGCGGCCATGTTCTTCGCCGGCTCCGCGGTCACCAGCGCCGCCTCCGGGTACGCCGCGCTCATGGCCGGACAGCTCATCGCCGGCGTCGCCAGCGGGTTCGGCCTCGTCGTCGCGCCCGTCTACATCGCCGAGATGGCGCCGGCGGCGTCCCGCGGCTTCCTCTCCTCCATCCCCGAGGTCAGCTCGACCATGCATGTTCATATATGCATCTCATGGCCTAATTTACTGCTAATTAGGGGTGGCTTAAATCCTAATTAAGGAGTATATGATAATTTAACGAACAAAAAAATTGTTGCAACAGATCATAGATCCTAGGAGATCCTAGGTTTGTTGGATCAGTACGTAGTGAAAAGGCAAAAAAATAAGTACTTCTATCAGAAGAAAAGAGAAAAGTTATGAATCATTGACAGAGATTAGTTGGGTCACGTCAGACTGGACCATCTAAAATTATTAAGCGTGAAATCGAATCGAACTTCTCCGACGCAACAGAGCTATTATCCTAGTACAAGATTCGTTGGCGCGCTTGGACAGACAGAGTACATGCATGAATGGAAATTATTGTTTGGGCCATGTTGCCTACCAAGGCAGAAAACATATGAACTGTTACACTCACCAATTACCGAAAGCGAGTTTGGTATCAAGAGGATATCCTCTGATCATCCCCTTATTTTCAACGGAGGAATACATGTTTGTTAATGGAGGACGTATTTCCCTTAGATGCCCTTGTTTGCTACACATCACTCGACAGATTTATCGGCCTTTTTAGATAGTATAATCTACTGATTTTCAGATAAGAGTAGCATCTTGTCAGTTTTAGTAGCCAATACTTTCTTCTTTTTTTCTGAGAAACAAGTGGCCAATACTTTCATGTATAGAGATGGTCAATAGATCTACATGTGTGAGTATCATTTTAACTGTTGTGGTGTCAGTCACAAATTTGTCAATACATGAGCTTTTCAACTGGCTAGTTATTATTTTCTCTCTTTTTTTTTAACTCCTGCCACGTCAGATCGCCGTCAACTTCGGCATCCTGCTCAGCTACATAGCCGACTTCGCCCTCGCCGGCCTCCCCGAATCCCTCAGCTGGCGCCTCATGATCGGCATCAGCGCCGTCCCACCGCTCTTCCTCGCCGTCATCGCCGAGCTCGCCATGCCGGAGACCCCACGCTGGCTCGTCCTCCACGGCCACCACGACGAGGCCCGCCGCGTCCTCGGCCGCACCACCGGCGACGCCGCCCTCGCCGGCCGCCGCCTCCAGGAGATCGTGTCCTCCGTCCACAAGATCTCGAAGCAGGGCGGCTCCGATGGCGGCGAGGAGAAGGCGCGGTCGACGAGCGTGTGGCGCGACATCCTGGTCAGGCCGACGCCAGCCGTCCGCCGCGTGCTGGTCGCCATCCTCGGCCTGCAGTTTTTCCAGCAGGCGTCCGGCGTGGCGGTGCTCGTGCTGTACGCGCCGCGGATATTCAACCACGTTGGCGTGACCTCCCAGCGCGCGGTGCTCGGCGCCACCATCCTCCTCGGCGTCGCCAAGACGGTGTTCATCGTGATCCCGCTCTTCCTCGCCGACCGCCTCGGCCGTCGCCCGATGCTGCTCGCCAGCGCGGGCGGCATGGCCGTGTCTCTGCTCGTCCTCGGCTTCTGCCTCGGCGCATCGCCAGCGGCGGACGCGGGCGCCGCCGCCGCGTGGTGGGCCTCGGCGACGAGCGTGGCGGCGGCGTCGGCGTTCATGGCGATGTTCTCGCTGGGGTTCGGGCCGGTGATATGGATGTACGGGTCGGAGATCCTGCCGCTCCGGCTGCGCGCGCAGGGCACCGGCATCGGGACGGCGGCGAACCGGGTGATGAGCGCGGTGGTGGGGATGACGTTCATCTCGCTGTACGAGGCGGTGGGCATGGCCGGGAGCTTCTACCTCTTCGCGGTGTGCGCGGCGGCGGCGTGGGTGTTCGTCTACGCCTGCCTGCCGGAGACCAAGGGGAGGAGCCTCGAGGAGATGGAGGCCCTCTTCGACGCGGCCGGCGAGAAGGCAGCGGCGCGGCCGTCGTCGTGATCGAGAACGTGTGTGTGCGCGCGCGCGCAAGCACGCATGCGTCGTCGCGCCGCGCGCGGGAAGAGGTTGTGGTAATTACGGCTGTAAGATGTGAGGGAAAGTAAGACTGGTCAAATGCTAGGCCCTAATTAAGTAGTAATTGTTGCACTATTTGTTATTATAAATAATGTAGTCTTGATTGGAGGATTAGTCATTGACAGTATGTGGAGACAAAGTATATGCTACTCCGTATGTGTTTATTCTGTTGTACGTCTAACGTGTACGGTCCTTCTATTAATTGCCGAGTGTTAATCCGATCACTATATAAAAAAATTAAAAATAAAGAAACAAAAGAAAATATATTTAAATCATATATACGATTAATTCTACGGCTGAACTCGTCGACTGGGACTAGAAAAATCTCAGCAAAATCGTTTCTTAAAAGGAACTCCTGAACATCTATCGTAAGAAACATTTAGGCCGTGTTCGGAACCTATCAAAATTTTCCTATTCGTTGCGATCCCGTGAGATCCTGAAAAACTCCTATCAAATGAGTGCGTCCCAAACAGATTCTGGGGACTTTCAGTCGAATCTCTCGTTGCGGAATGCGCTACGGAAATCAAATACGTACGCAGGCAGCGCCACGAGGACCGGCTCCGACTGGTCGATGCCCCGCCCCACGCCTCAAGTGAAGCAGGTTCGCAGCGAGAGCTGTCGAACACCTGTGTTGCCGCGTCGGCAGTGATCGTGTTGTGGGAGGTGGTGAGTGGCACGGGAGATCGATCGAGGAGGAAGAGGCACAAGCTAGCACTGATGGCAACGGGTAACGCCAATTTACCCAGCTGCGTCAGATGGCCAAGTAGCGAATGCGTACGTGGTTGGGCTCCTGCCCTTTCCCTCGCGCGAGCTGCGCCGTGCAAGTCCGCCTCCTGTCTCCACACCTCTTTATCGCCGCCGGCGTCAGCGGCCTGTAACCCCCAGGAACGATGAGACAAAAAAATTGTCGAAAAACTTTCAACCAGCATAAAATCAACTTTCAACAAAACTTTCACTTACAACTTGACATTCATGAACTTACAACAAATGCAAGCTTTGAACTCATCAAATCCCAAACTTCAACAGTAACAATTGCTCCGAAAATTCCTGCTGGTAAGCAGAATCCTGTTTACCACCTCCATCTTCGTGGTGCTAGCTGCGACGGAAGCAACACATCACGCGATGGGAGCCCGATGGCGGCGCTGATGGACGTGCCTCGTCATGGGTTAGGAAGCTCATGGTAGAAGGAGAGGGAGGGACGGCAACAAAGTGATGCGAGTGAGAGAGATCGGGTGGCTGGGTCCTAGCAGTGGCGCGCGTGATGGAGGGTGCCGTCGACGAGATCTTGCCTTTGTCACTGTGCAAAGGAAAAGAGGAAGGTGTCGACGTGTTGTGCTGGATTTACTCGCCAACATCACTCCATTCCAGTGAAGTTTGTGTGGTTAAAAATTAGGTGAGCTCTCAAGACTAGCTGCTCCATCCGGTAGAAAATGATCACGACTTGGCATCCGCGTGAAACATCGTAGATTAGTAATTCTGGATGGTAAATTTCCTAGTGGAGGCGGGGACAGGGGTTGTTTACCCCCGACAGGTGCGGTGGCCCCTGATCATAGCAGATTTTTTTTAATGCATTCGAGAGTTTAAATATGAAATATGTATTTGTGTTTAATATGTATTCACTAAAACTTGTATCTATACACTAATATCTTAGATTTTAAAGTAGAATTTTGGGGAAAATGTATGTTAACAATACACTAAGTTAACGAACAAGTTCAAGATAGTACTTGCAGATTCTTTTGTTCCCTCGCGTGGGCCTGGGTGGGGGAGGTCCTCATGAGGCGAGGACAAGGGAGTTTGTGTCTGAATGTGTTAGCGTGGTAGGGAATGCCGGACATACTTATCTTTTTAATACTTTGATAGCATATTAGAATGAAAAATTAGAGTCATGTTAACTCTAAATCAACCTGTACATACGTGGACGAAACGAGTATCTTTCGACTTGATCAAGTGAGACGAAGCAAAACAGGGTCTCAAAATTTTGAATTGGAATCAATATTCTGGATGGAGATTATGGTTCTTGGAGCATGTAACGGAACACTTTGGACGAGGAAATTGTTTTGGGAATTTCGTTTTATAACTAAATCCAAATGGTTTGGATCAAAATTCCCATCCAAAATGAGGAATTACATCACCATGAGTGCTTACTCCAGTTCTAGGGCTTAGGAGATAAGTTAGTAAACGATAGAAAATGATGCTGTTTAAAAAACATAAAATGACATAGTAAATTTTTTAACAGGAAATTATTTCCTACAACCAGTATTGCTGGTGAAAAACCGGCGCTCTAAAGGCCGGTTCAGCCCGTAAAGCTGTACCAGTGCCTAAAAAACCAGCTTCGGTGGTGAAGTTTCTTGTTCCTTTCCGATCAAACTCCAAGTCTCGACCCACTTCCTCTTCTCCTCACGCCGGCGCGGCCCTCGCATCTTCTCCGCCTCGATCCCCTTCCACGCTTCTAGACACCTCGTCTCCTCCCTGCTATCCACTTTCGGTCCGTCTCCGCTCCTCTCTACCACTACTTCCCGAGCAGCCACCTCCTCTTCCTCTTCTACCCACCGTGCATGAGCCCCACTTGTCCTACCTCAAACACTACTTCCTACCACACCGCTCTCTGCTGCCTCCCCATCATTCTCGCGCTCCCCCTCCTCGCCGCGTCATCCGCCTCCTCCTCTCGCTTGCCGCCCCACTTCGCCGGCCGTCACCCCCGTGGGTGCTCTCCCCTTACGCTCCCCACCCTATCTCCAACACCGGACGCTCCCCGTCCGCCGGCAGCCTTCTCACATGAGCTCCGTCTCCTATTCATGCGTGGCCAGGCGGCACCATGAATCCTCTAGGACGTAGGTGTTGGCGAGGAGGGACTGGACGAGCAGCTCGAGCGGCAGAAGCGCCGAGGGGGACGAGAAGAGAGGGAGCAGTGCACGCTCGCGTAGGCCTTGGCATTGACGAGGCCCTGGCCCGAGCCCTCAAGGAGCGTGCGAGCAGCAGGCAGCATCCCAGTGAGGTGCAGCCATGCACGGGTCTCAGCAAGGGGTGCCGCGACAGCTGGAGGGCCGACTCCAGGCACGACGCCGTGGTGGAGAAGTCGCGGGCCGGGGCGGTTAGCCTGCTCCATCCTGCCTCCTCTCCTCCCTTCGTGGCACCTCCCCTTTTGTCGCTCGGTCCTCTCTCCCTCGCCCTATCGATGGCTTAGGTCCAAGAGGATATATAGATGTTTGAAAAGGTTACGTGCTGATTTGTGCAATACTTAATAGGATAACGATGTGTTAGGTTAATGATTCACATTGATTCATCCCCGATTAAAAGAAGAAAGAACCATTACTTTAAATTGATTTGGTTTCTAAGTTCAATTCTTCTCCATTCAGTCATGTTTTACATTTTGCTAGTTCAATTATTTTCCAGTCAATTCAAATTGTTGTTCAACATCCACTTCTGTAAGTATTGCGGAATCATGGCCTGCTTACTAACTTGAAAAGAGTGCAGCGTAATGATGGATCATGTGATATTTGAATGCTCTCTTTATAGCAAGACATTCTCCTTGTTTTAAAAAAACGAAGAAACAAACTAGTTATTAACTGATCAAGTTTGATACTTTTAGTAAAATTTACACCATTCAAGCTCTGCATATAAGTTAGGGCATCATTGTGATGTGCACTGCTGTAATCAGAACCGGAATCCGGGTGGCCAAAAAGCATTGGCATGGGGAACCGGTCAGGAAGGGGAGGGGAAGGTGCCGACACGTCGGGCAGGAGGGCAGCAGGGGCTAGGGAGGAGCCGATGAAGCATCCATATTCAGGATTTTGGCCCTGCGAGGGAGCAGCAGGTAGGAGACGATAATACTAAGGCAAAACTTCTTCACGGGTGCATTAATTCCAATAAATCTCACTGTCCATTGTTCATCATTTCACAAGGTACATGCCAAATTACCAATAGGCCATCTTTTCTATTTAACAGTACAAATCCCTGATATGGCATAATAATTATGGCAATGCTATGAAACTTAATCTTATGGCAACATTGCTATATACCATTGTTCAAAAAAGTTCTGTCATCAACATGTACTGGCTAAGATGCTTGTACATGCAGATTTACAATGCCCCCTCAGCCCCTTCTGGTTCCTCTTAGTGCACACACATCAAGGAAATATACTTTAGCAACTTACCTAGAAGATTGCTATGGCATGCGCTTATCACCATGTCTCAAAAATTAACTAATGGTCAACACTCAGATTTGATGAACAGCATCACACGTAACATAGACAAAAACAGTTACAAGTAATATGATTTAACTTAAGCTACATATCCTACGGAATCACATGGTATATATCTATTTTCTTCTTGACGAGTATAGAGATTTGACTCATTTTCATGTTCTAATTTTACAGATCGACAGACAAGTATAATCTGGCGATCATTTTATTGGATGATACACGGAAATGTCTGAATGTTCCAAACACGAAATACGAAGGTAAAATTCAGATTCCTTTCATGCATTCAATCACATTTGTGGATATGCCTTTCAAGGTAGAAAAGCATGACTTGGTGTAACATTTGTTTTCTCTAGCAAAATATGATGGTTCAATGCTTAGGTTTTTTGTACTTACGTTTCTAACTTTCTCCTCTTCCAATGTAATATATATGTATATGTATATGTATATGTGTATAAAGCATGATAGTAAGCTGCTTCTGGCAGATTTCCAGTTTTTTCTTGTACGTATTTAGTTGGATGATATGAGTCAGTCTCACCAATTGAGAGGATAGAAGATGCACTTCATGTTTGCAATCCTTCAATTTTTGGTAACTCGTCTCAATTCTCAACATGTTTGGTCTCATCATTCTTCGTATTTATTTCTATGAGTAAGGTACCTCCATTTTATGTTTTCCATCTATGCTTTGCTGCCTGCAAGTATTTTAGTTTTCCCCATTAACTCTGTGTAGAAACTGGGAGTGCATTGTCACTCTTATATTCACCGTTCAACAATTGCACGTTCAACAAGGTGGAGAAGGTTAATCATCTCCTACCTTTTGTGAAAGGACTTTCAAGGTGTGAAGTGTGAGTTTTTCATCTTTGTTCTCGGTCTATTCTATTGTTGAATGTGGGTATAACCTTGAAAGATAATCGTGGCTTCTATTGTCATCTTCGTTTGCCAATAGCCGGAAGATAGATAAGGAGTAAACTAACAGGTGCAGTCTGGCTGCAAAAAAAACTGAATTCCCCTTCCATGAGGTGAAAGATATATGCAAGGATAGAGTATAATTTATTATAACGCTCTTTTTTGAGAGAGAATGTTTTGCTTTTCCTGCTATATTGTACATATGGATACTAATATTTAGTTCTGAATTGAAGCAGCAGCTGACTTTTTAAGTTTTTTACTTATTGGCTTCTCTCAGGCCATATACATATCCATGAAGACATGTAGATGACCTCCACTTTTCGTGCTGTATACATATATCTGTTATCGCTCTCATCATTATATATCATGCCAATTAACTACTTTGTCACATTTATTTCAACTACCATCTTAGCTATACCTCCAACAGCCCATAAGGCTGCTCCCAATGCTCCAACTTGGACAGGTGCTAAGAATGCCACATAGGCGAAAAACTGACGTGGCAAAGCAATTAAGGAGGAGAGAGATAGTTTTGGTGTCTCTAGGAAGAACCGATGCTAAACGCGCGGACCTATGCAAAACACATATGTGATATCTATGTATTGGGAGTTTAGTTGCTAAACAATTAAATGAAGGAAGCTTAGCTACAAAAAGCTAAGCACCTATGCATTGGGGAGTTTAGTTGCTAAGCCCTCTCATGCACTAAGCACCTATGCATTGGGAGTGGCCTAAAAATGGTTCCCCTTAAGGGCAGTCTCCGCCATCTTGATCGTGCAAGTTTTACACTAATTTACGTACCACCAATATGAACAACGATGGTCCAGCACAGCGTAGCGGAGCGCACTGTCCCTTCTAGAGACGGAGAGAGAGAGAGAGCGCGCGCCCAAAAATATGGAGCTCATATAAACCAAACTTTTTTTTACGAAACAAACCAACTGAACTCAGAAACAAATCAATTGGACCCAGCAGGCCTAGTATTGGCCAATTCCAGTTACGGGGTCTGGCCCATTTCACTTACGCACAGCCCAGTCAAGTCAAGCGCAGGTTCACTACTTCTTACTAGTACCACTCTTTTGGGAAATTATAAAGGTGCATATGTAGTTTTTCTACTTTCAACCGTAAATAGAAGTTTTAAAAATTCTAAAAAATTATACATGTATATTATGTGAGGAAGAATGCACCTATAAATTTATGTTAGAAAATAGGACCATTTATGACCTACGCAAAAGAACAACTACGTGTTTCTTTTTTAGAAATTACTATCGCTTGTGTTCTTTTACACAGGTCGTAAATAGTCATATTATTTTTTATTATATATACTTCATCTCATGATGTATATGAGCGAATGTTTTAAAAAATTTGGAAGACTCTACAGTATGCTTTTTAAATTTTAGAAAATAGTAGGTGCGCATAACGTCCGCACTCCATTATTTTGTCCCCTCTCTCAGTGAGCAGTGCTAGCTACTCCATTTTACAGCACAACCTATAAAATTTTACACAAGTAGATAGGGTTGAAAACGATACGGAAATGGTCGAAAAAATATCTTACTGTTTCCATTTCCGCACTCTTTTATTGAAATGGAAACAAATACGGAAACTCCAAAAACGAAAATGGAAACGGGAAGTACCGGAAATGAATACGAGATGAATATGGTCGAAAACGAAAACGAAAACGAAAACGAATATTTATTGGAACACAAGAACCCCTTGAACCGTGCACAAAAACACAACAAAGACAACATGACACAAATAATATATATTACATAACCAATTAACCACAAAATAATAACATGACACAAAAGAATATATATTTGTACGGGAGTAGGAAGGGTTAGCTGGTTAAAGATAGGGGATCCGGATGGGCTGGATGGGCCAGAACTTTTACACGGGCTAATTCAAAAATATTTTCTTTTTCTTATACGGAATTTTCGTTTCTATTTCCATTTCCGATTCCGACTGAAATAACTGAACCGTTTCCATTTCCATTTCCGCATAAAATTTTCGTTTCCGTGTAAGAGCTTCCATTTCCCTTTTTTTGGGAAACGGATGGAAAATTTTTATTCCGTTTTCAACCCTACACATAGAGAACAGCTAACAAAAAACATAGAACACCGAAAAAAAAGACGCGAAAAGGGCCACAAGAATTCTCATGGCGCGGTGAGGACGTTCTTACATGCATGTAGCACAAAGAAGAACATTGGCGCCATACTGCACCTTGCGTCTCACTAACTACTGCATACAATATATGCATTACTAGATCAACTAGTAAATAGTACTGCTCTAGACAATAACAAGTGTATATATATATATATATATATATACGACAGCGCTAATCTGCTCGTGAGCGCAGAATAGCTTATTCTGCGCTCCGGCCGAAACGCGCCAGACCGAGCCAGCCACGCGGAACAGTAATTTTATGTGTATCGAGTAGTAATTTTCGGACGGGATTTTACTGCTGAGATTTTAGCGTGACTCAGAATTACTACATTTTGCGATAGATTTTACGATATCTTATACACAACTTTACTGCCTCGCGTGCATCTCGACTGTGAAAACCTTCTGAGTTTAGCAACTTTCTACTACCTTTTGTGATAGATTTTACGACATTCTATACACAACTTTACTATCTCACGCACATCTTGACAGTAAAAAAATTCTAAGTCACGCGCAGTCCGTTTTATAATTGAATAATAAATAATGAGGTGGTGAGATTTGAACCGTGGACCTAATACATGTTACTCTTCTCTTCTAACCAACTAGACTATGCAAATGACTGTGAATAAACAGAAGAAATATTTCTATTATAGAAGAAATATTCCCCTAATCCGTTTTAGTTGAAAAAATAAGGACGAGGCGGGATTTGAACCCTGGACCTCACGCATGTTGCTCTTCTCTACTAACCAACTGGGCTACACAAGTGATTGTGAACAAATGGAAGAAATATTTTCTTTCTATTATAGAACGATCAGACATGCAGTAAAATGATGGCCGCGAGATCGTAATATCGTGTACATATAATCATAATTTTGCGACACGCTTTATACAAAAATTACTACAGTCCTGAGTTTTACGCTGACACATGTTGTTTTACTACTCGAAAGACATAAAATTACCGTATTTTACATGTGAAGTTACATGACTGTGAGCGATCTGTTCGACAGTAATATAGTTCGATGGATTTACTATATCTACTGAATAGTTTTACGGTCAGTGGTGAAAAGGTGGGACGTGGTGGGTTTGGGCTGGCTGGCTCGGTCGGTTGGCCAGCGTGTAGAATAGTTATTCTACTCTCAGCTGTAGATTAGGGAATCTATATATATATATATATATATATATATATATATATAAACAGTTCGAGATACATACATATACAAATTCTCAACGGACAGATGCTCCAAAACAGAGAATTTCAAACATGTGAAACTAGAGCGTACATAATCGTGGGCGGCTGCCTTGGCTAGTTTCAAGTATTATTGTGAGCAGCAGTGTGGCTAGCAAGGGCTTCGGTCCACTGGTTGGCGATGTCGGTGGCGATTCTGGAGGCGTCGTAGGAAGTCCCCATGAGACCCCTCCTGGTGAAGCCGGTGGCGTAGAGGCCGTTCTTGCCCCTCCAGCTGTGCGGGAATGCCTTCCTGGGGAACCCATCACTCTGGCTGAAGAACTCATCCTCCTAACATATGAATACAAATAATTATTTTTTGGTTTACAAGAAGAAGTTAAGTCATTGCAATGAATGCATGTACGTGAAGATTGAATAGGCTCTAGCATATGACACATACGTACCACATGCCTGCATGGCTGCATATATATTACTAGTTGGTCTTTGAGTTGAGATTATGTGCATAGTTTCTAGTTAGGACATATATATCATGTCAAAGACACATCAGATCAAAGCCATCATCTTAGGACCAATTCCTTTTGCAAGGTGCAGAGAGAACAAACCAAACTAGCTAACTCCTTTTGCTATGTTGATGGCTTCCCTAACTATTAATCATCAAAATCTGGTGGACCAACGTACGAAAGTCTCTGCGAAATCTATTGTGAAAAGCTTTCCTTAATTTTGCTCACATTGTCCAATTGACAAACTTGACAATCCATATGCACACACACTGTTCAACTGCAAATCAATTAATTAAATGCATGCCAAACACATTTGAGAGACGAGAGACCATGCATAAAATCTGGTGAGGCAGATGGGAGGCATCAAGCAAGTCATCCAGATGGGCCACCCTACAAAAGGTAGAGTGGGCAATGGGTGCGGTAGCAGGCACTTGCCATGCACATGATGAGATCACCAGAGATGGCCCTCACCATATCATTATGGGCTAGCATGTGCACATCACCTAACTCAAAGGGAGAAAAAATTACTAAGATCTCCGTGCATCTTGGCAATAATTTATCCTCACTTTCCCAGCACGCACAGGACTGCAGTTTCCTTTGCTTGGAGATAAATCAATAGTTGCTAAATTAATTGCTTAGCTGCCATTCATGTGATCAATTTCTTTTCTAAATATTACCTCAGTTCTAAAATAGATGCAATTCTAGAAATCGTGCAGTCAAACTTCTCTATCCTTGGTCACTAATTCATAAAAACTATTTAGATCATGTGGTCATTGTTTCATGGTCCAAGCGTCCAAGCATGAGCTCCACTGCTGGACCAGCTCACACAACAGGAACAATACAACTAGGAAGGAAGGTACAAGCTAAGAGCCGCCTATGCATTCACGATCCTTAATTAGTCCTAGCTAGCTAGTTTGCAAGATCAAACTTTGACGAGTAGTTGACATGACATCTACATAATAGCTAGCCAATGTCCATGTCTAGACACACGCAAAGATGCAAGTACGCAAGAAAGATATAAGGAAATCAAGTACAATACTTGTAGCTATCACATCGATCACACACAAATGAAAAAAGACACATATCTATACACTACTCCGTTTTCTGTGCTTAAATTTATTTTTCTTCCAAAATTTAAAAGAAGATCCTGCACAACTACGCATGCCTATCAATCAACATTGCCAATTTTTGGATGAATTCCTGTGTCCCCATCAGATGGATATCGCTGTCTTGTTAGCACCATTGTCACTGCCCATGCCTTCCTACCTAAATCTAATACCTCCATCAAAGTGACAAGGACTGTATGTTGAACTAGTTCGATGCCAAAGTGCGACACTTTGTGAATCGACAACACACCAACCTAGCTATGTTGTAACACCATTCATGCATGTATACATGCATACTATACTCAGACATGATCAGCAGAAATCTCCAGTGTTGTTTATGGCTTTATGCATCTCGTATGTTGTATAATTGCAGGAATATAATATCAAGGGATCCCTATTACCAATCATTTAGTTCTCATTTTGCATGATGCTAGTAAATACACATTTGCATATATACGTACGTACCTTGAGCCATGATGGCACGTTGCTTTTGTAACCGGTAGCGAGGATGACCGCATCGAAGTCCTCCCTACAGCCGTCGGCGAATTCAACCCCGCCCTCGGTGAACCGGTTTATTGCCGGGACCACCTGCACAGAATCTCTCTCTAGATTCACTACGACATCGTCAACTATAATACACTGACCACAACAAACAACTAGCTAGATGTTATTCTCTGCCTAATTGTTGGATGCTGAAGTGCTAAGAGTACTGGAACTACCGCTATTTTAATATATATTCAGTTAACTTTTGTTTCACTATTGTAGTAAAGTATTAAGCATGTTCGTCAACTAGAGCGTAGAATTATTGTACCTTTATTTTGCCATCCCTGATCTTTTTGAGAGCCCCGATATCAAGCACGGGGGTTTTCCCGGTTGAACTCTTGATTTGGAGTGGGCCGACCTTTGGCCGTTGGAGGCCGTATTTTTCGACATCTCCGAGTATCAACCTTGCGAGGAAGAGGAACAAGGCATCAACCAATTTCATGGGCAACCACTTGAGAAGGAATACCGAGAGACCAAATGTTGAGATGCCTAGTATATCCCTAGGCAACACATGAAGCTACAAAGCATAAGAGGTATGTTAGCTAAGTTAAGTAAGTAGTGAATATGCATGATTTGTATGATGTAAAACTATACAATATTTCTCCTACTCTTCTCAGTATGTATAAATCAAACTATTTAGGTCTTTCCATAACATTTAGTTTTGCAAAATGTAGAAATCTGTTAAGTTCGGCAGAAATAATTTATGCATGTCTATCTAAATTTTATAATATATTTTGTGTCATAGAATACTCTTTACAACTATGTTAATATTACACTTAAAGTACGTAATACTAACATTTTTGTCAAATTAACCATTCTTCAGCAAACCTCCATTTGAAGGTTTCCCCCCTCTCAAACAGAAAACATAAAACATATATATATACACACACACATATATAACATAAAACATATATATACACACAAACACACACGCGCGCGCACACACACACACACACACACACATATACGGCAGCGCTAATATGCGCGAGAGCACAGAATTGCTTAATCTGCGCTCCGGCCGAAACGCACCAGACCGAGCCAGCCAGGCCACCCGAACATGTAAACCCACCCCTGTCCAAATTTGATGGTAAGACGTGAAGTGTCGAACGGTAATTTTACTGCTGAGATTTTAGTGTGACTCAAAATTACTACATTTTGTGATATATTTTACGATATCTTATACACAACTTTACTGTCTCGCGCGCATCTCGACCGTAAAAAACTTCTGAGTTTGACGACATTTTACTACGTTTTGTGATAGATTTTATAACATCCTATACACAACTTTACTATCTCGCGCACATCTTGACAGTTAAAAAATTCTAAGTTTTTTGACTTTTTGGCAGCACTTTAACAGTCGCGCGCAGTCCGTTTATTTTAATTGAATAAATAATGAGGTGGTGAGATTCGAACCGTGGACCTCATGCACGTTACTCTTCTCTTCTAACCAACTAGATTATGTAAGTGATTGTGAATAAATAGAAGAAATATTTTCAGTATAGAAGAAATATTCCCCTAATCTGTTTTAATTGAAAAAATAAGGATAGGACGGGATTCGAACCCTGGACCTCATGCATGTTGCTCTTCTCTACTGACCAACTGGGCTACATAAGTGATTGTGAACAAATAGAAGAAATATTCCCTTTCTAGTATGGAACGATCAGACATGCAGTAAAATGATGGCCGCGAGATTGTAATATCGTGTACATATAATAGTAATTTTGCGACACGCTTTATACAAAAATTACTACAGTCCTGAATTTTACGATGACACATGTTGTTTTACTACTCGATAGACATAAAATTACTGTATTTTACATGTCAAGTTACGTGACTGTGAGGGATCTGTTTGACAGTAATATAGTTCGATAGATTTACTATATCTATTGAATAGTTTTACGGTCAGTGATGAAAAAGGAGTAGAATAACTAACCTGTATATATATATATATATATATATATACATACATATAGATCCCCTAATCTACAGCTGAGAGTAGAATAACTATTCTACACGCTGGCCAACCGACCGAGCCAGCCAGCCCAAACCCACCACGTCCCACCTTTTCACCACTGACCGTAAAACTATTCAGTAGATATAGTAAATCCATCGAACTATATTACTGTCGAACAGATCTCTCACAGTCATGTAACTTCACATGTAAAATACGGTAATTTTATGTCTTTCGAGTAGTAAAACAACATGTGTCAGCGTAAAACTCAGGACTGTAGTAATTTTTGTATAAAGCGTGTCGCAAAATTATGATTATATGTACACGATATTACGATCTCGCGGTCATCATTTTACTGCATGCCTGATCGTTCTATAATAGAAAGGAAATATTACTTCCATTTGTTCACAATTACTTGTGTAGCCCAGTTGGTTAGTAGAGAAGAGCAACATGCGTGAGGTCCAGGGTTCAAATCCCGTCTCGTCCTTATTTTTTCAACTAAAACGGATTAGGGGAATATTTCTTCTATAATGGAAATATTTCTTCTGTTTATTCACAGTCATTTGCATAGTCTAGTTGGTTAGAAGAGAAGAGTAACATGTATTAGGTCCACGGTTCGAATCTCACCACCTCATTATTTATTATTCAATTATAAAACGGACTGCGCGTGACTTAGAATTTTTTTACTGTCAAGATGTGCGTGAGATAGTAAAGTTGTGTATAGGATGTCGTAAAATCTATCACAAAAGGTAGTAGAAAGTTGCTAAACTCAGAAGGTTTTCACAGTCGAGATGCACGCGAGGCAGTAAAGTTGTGTATAAGATATCGTAAAATCTATCGCAAAATGTAGTAATTCTGAGTCACGCTAAAATCTCAGCAGTAAAATCCCGTCCGAAAATTACTACTCGATACACATAAAATTACTGTCCCGCGTAGCTGGCTCGGTCTGGCGCGTTTCGGCCGGAGCGCAGAATAAGCTATTCTGCGCTCACGAGCAGATTAGCGCTGCCGTACATACATATATATACATATGTATATATATGTATATATGTATATATATTCCCTAATCTACAGCTGAGAGTAGAATAACTAACCTGCGTGCTGACCACTGACCGAGCCAGCCAGCCCAGACCCACCACGCCCCTCCTTTTTCACCATTGACCGTAAAACTATTCAGTAGATATAGTAAATCCATCGAACTATATTACTGTCGAACAGATCCCTCACAGTCACGTAACTTGACATGTAAAATACGGTAATTTTATGTCTGTCGAGTAGTAAAACAACATGTGTCATCGTAAAATTCAGGACTGTAGTAATTTTTGTACAAAGCATGTCACAAAATTACTATTATATGTACACGATATTACGATCTCGCGGCCATCATTTTACTGCATGTCTGATTATTCCATACTAGAAAGAAAATATTTCTTCTATTTGTTTACAATCACTTGCGTAGCCCAGTTGGTCAGTAGAGAAGAGCAACATGCATGAGGTCCAGGGTTCGAATCCAGAAATACTGGAAATATTTCTTCTATTTATTCACAATCACTTGTATAGTCTAGTTGGTTAGAAGAGAAGAGTAACGTGCATGAGATCCACGGTTCGAATCTCATCACCTCATTATTTATTCAATTAAAATAAACGGACTGCGCGCGACTGTTAAAGTGCTGCCAAAAAGTCATAAAACTTAGAATTTTTTTATTGTTGAGATGCGCACGAGATAGTAAAGTTGTATATAGGATATCGTAAAATCTATCACAAAATGTAGTAAAATGTCGTCAAACTCAGAAGTTTTTTACGGTCGAGATGCGTGCGAGGCAGTAAAGTTGTGTATAACATATCGTAAAATATATCACAAAATGTAGTAATTTTGAGTCACACTAAAATCTCAGCAGTAAAATTACCGTTCGACACTTCACGTCTTACCATCAAATTTGGACAAGGGTGGATTTACACGTTCGGGTGGCCTGGCTGGCTCAGTCTGGCGCGTTTCGGCCGGAGCGCAGATTAAGCAATTCTGCGCTCTCGCGTATATTAGCGCTGTCGTATATATATATATATATATATATATATATATATATATATATATAGTGCTATGAAATTCTATCTTTTTGCCCCTGTCACTTTTGTTGTTATTTTCCATGTTGTTTCACCCTCTCGGTAAGGTATGCAAGATAAGGGAAGGGAAATCTACGGGTTACTGTAGTACCACATTAGTATTTTACTATTTCTATGTTACAGCAAGTTACAAGTACTGCAGTATAGGCTGTACATGCATGCATGGTCGATCGAAAATTGGGGATAAGAAATTTTTTGAGAGGAAGAATCTGAATATTTAACTATATTTCAGCTGCATGTAACGTCGTTTTTTTATTCTGGAGAACTCTTGAAGAAAATTTATATGGCATCGGGTTAATCTCCTTGTGAAAGTGACAAGAATCTATAAGGGAGCAAAAGGGAAGACACGTGGCTCTTCGGAATTGACCGCTCAAGAGAACTCGCACACAGGATGGTACCTTTTTCTTAAAAAACAAACACAGAATGGCACCCTGAGATGCTAGTTTGCTGCGGCACCCTAAAATTGGGGAGATGAATAGCTAAAAGTAAATTTTGGTTCTTGTTTGGCATAATTTAGATGTTTTCCAGGATGTTACAATGCATTTTGAGATATATGGTTACGATGTTATAGTAAAAAGAGGAATACTTTTACTGAGCTAATTCTCGCTGTATCTTTTCGAGTAAAATAAAGTTGTATAAAAATGGTAAATTCAACCTTGAGCTTAAAAGCCACCACTGGACCCAAGCTAGCATGCTAGCTAGCTCATGGATAAGTGGCATGTCGTAAGTTTTTTCCCCATGGACATAAACAAGCTTTCGAGAATCTGCGCCGTCTATTTATTAAGAAAAAGACCGAAATGCAAATATCAAACAAGTAACTTTGTTTTTGTTTATTTTTGCAATGAAAACAAGTAAGTTTGTGATTGCAATAATCTGTGTTAGTATACGAGTAATTATAGGTACGTACCTTGTCCCTGACGACCATGGAGGCCTTGGCGCCATTGTTGCAGAGGTCAAGGCTAACCTCCATGCCGGAGTTGCCGCAGCCGACGACGAGCACCTTCTTCCCCGCGAACTTGTCCCCTCTCTTGTAGCTGCTCGTGTGCATCACCGCACCGCGGTACACGTCCAGCCCCGCCACGCCCTCCGGCCACGCCGGCTCCGAATTCTCGCCGGTGGCCACCACGAGCCACCTCGACACGAACTCCGTCGTCGTCGTCGCCGCCGCTGCGCTTCCTCCTCCTCCGGCGGCGGCTCCCGCTTCGACGGTGACCCTCCAGAAGCCGATGGCGGCGTCGTAGGCCGCGGCCCGGACGCGCGCGCCCAGGAGGGGCTCGATGGCGAAGGCGCGCGCGTAGGCGTCGAGGTAGGCGATGAACTGGTCCCTTGTCGGGTACGGCGGCGTGCCGGGCGGGAACGGCGCGTGCGGGAGCTCACAGAAGCACCGGGGCAGGTGCAGCCGGAGCCGCTCGTACGTGCGGTGACGCCACGACGCCGCCACGCACGCGTCCCTCTCCAGCACCAGCGACGGCACTCCCCGCGCCTTGAGGCACGCCGCCGTCGCCAGCCCCGACGGCCCCGCGCCGACGATCACCGGCCCCGGAACCCACACCACCCTCCTCGGCACATCGTCCCCGCTCCCGCCCTCGCCGGCGCCATCGTATAGGGCAGAGGGCTGGTCGTCCAGCTGCAAGCAGTCTCCTTGCGAGATCGGCATGGCAGAGAGACAAGAGATCTTGAGCTGAGTGTGACGAGTGTGACTGTGTGAGCTCGCAGTGCACATGCACATAGCCGCAGATACACCTAGAGCTATATATACTAAACCATGGAGGCGCGTATAATTGAAAAAGCATAGAGTTGCTAAATAGATAAAAATTAAAAAAGCATAGAAAGTATGTATATAAGAAAGGTCTAAATAAGTAAAAAGATTCAGTTAAACTGATATTGCCTGGATTTGCCAGGTTATGTACATGAGAGGGAAGAGGATAGTTCGAATTGGCAATTCAGGCGAGGTAGATATTTCAAGTGGAAGGAACCCGGAATGGTCAATGCAAATTTGTTGAAGCCTGTGTAAGACGGCCTGGGTCGATTCCTTTAGTGAAGTAACATAAGCTAGCTTGATTTGCTCATTGTCTCTGTAAATATTCTGAAAGGATTTTGCTGCCTGAAGTGTTTTCTTCAATGAAGTTAGTTCATCGTAGTTAGCATCCTTAACCTGAGTCTGTGTTTCTTTTATGAGGTGTGTTATCACCGCCTGAGTTGTACTTTCCAATGCACTGTATGTGCTTTTTGTGAGGTCACTGTAAAATATTTTTCTCTTCACAATACCTGTTGATTCCTGCCTGGTGGTATATCTATTTCTATCCATGCTCTGACGTTTGAGCTAGACTCATTAAGAACTCCACGAGAATGAACAATAAGGCCCAGTGATGAAACAATCTCAGCAACAATGACCTGTCTAGAAATATAAGCACTTAGTGTTACCTAAAAATATTGAAATTGCACTATGATATGTCAGTGCAGGATCTATATGAACACTTTCACTGATTACATAAGATGACAATAAATCATGTAACTATTAGAGAACAAGATTGGTGTGCACAGTTTGCAGCAAGTCACTGATCATTGCAGACGGAGTCATACGACTAACATAAATGGAAACAATGACATTATAGCAGTACGAAGGCACTTAGTATCTAGGCTCATACAGAACATTAGATTAACGATGTAGAATAGATAGATGTAACTAACTTAAATGGAAACAACAGCATTGCAAGGTTATGAATGCATTTTGCATCTAGATTTATACACTGCATCATTAGTGTAACATCCCTATTCTAAAATAATATTGTTTGTGCATCATGGCATGCATGGCATCGCATGAGTGAATTCAAATTTGAACTAGGATTTTAAAACCAAGGAGAGGCTTTAATATTGATCAAAGTTATGAAACCAATTCGAAATTAGAAAATATTTTCCAAAGGGGGCAAGAAGTTAATGTTGAATATGAGTAGAGTTTAAGTTTATAACCAATTGAATTTGAATTTTTAGTTGAATTGATAAACAGAATTCAAATTATAAAAAAAAAGAAATTAGAAAACCCTAGTCTAACCCCCCTCTCCCCTGCATGGGCCTCTCCTCCGGCCCATCTCCTCTCTCCCGGCCCGCACTGGCCCGCTCCGCACCCCCCCCACCCTTTCTTCTCTCTCCCTCACCCGACCGCCCCTCTCTCTCTCTCGGCCGAGTGCCACCTCCCGGCTGCTCCGCCCGCCGCGTGGCGCGCGCTCCTGAGCAGCCGCGCCACCTCGCCTGTCTCCCTCCTCTCCCCATAAAACCCTTCTCCCTTCGGTCGCGTCGCCGTTTTCCCCCTTCCCCCGTGCTCTCCGCCCCGGTGCCCCTACTCCGCCGCTCCGCCCGGTTCCCCGCTGAGCCCCCTCCCGCCGTCGCCGGTCGCCCAGCTCGTCGCCGCCCTCTCCATTTTCTCGCCGCCCGAGCCCGCCACTGACCCGAGCTCGCCCCGGAGCTCCCTCGGTCGCCGCCCTCGCCCTCCTCGGAGCTGCGCCTCGGCTCCGTCCCCACCTCGTCGCCCTCCGCCCGAAGTCCCGAGCGTCGCCGGCCCCGCTTGCGCCGCCCCGGTCGCTTCCCGGTGCCGTCCCCGCCCCGAGCTCCCTCCGGCGCCATCAACCGCCCCACCTCCAAGCCACCCCGCCACCGACGCCGGCCAAGCCCGCTGCACCGCCGCCCCCGTGCTGCCCCGCCTTCAACCGCCGTCCGAGCCTCCCCGCCGCGTCGCCTCGGTCCAAGCCCGCCGCCCGTCGCCGTCCACCCCGCATCGCCTCCCCACCGGTGAGCGCCGTCGGCCAACTGAGCCCAGGCAGTGGCTTCCGGCCTATTAGTTAGAGTGGGTTAATTCGGTTAGTTGTTAGTTAGATTAGTTAGGGTGGTTAGGGTATGTGTAATGGTGTATTAATTGATTAACTGTGTTTAATGCCACGTTTGAATGCTGATGATGGGTATTAAGTGCTGTTCTGGCATATTAATTGTTACCATTAAGAGCTAATCAGTGAATTAATGAACTCTTTAGCTGTGTGTCTATGACATATGGGTCCCACGGCTGAATTTAAATAAATCAGAAAAAGGAAAAGAAATAGGGTATGACCAGTGGGTCCCCCATGTCATTGGCTTGGTCAAAACTGACCAAGGGGGCCCACTGTCATAGACTAGAGCTAGGGTTAGCCGTGTAAGAATAGTAATTCCATTTAAGTTTTGCTGAGAAAAATACATCAAAGGGGTTTAAAACTTGTTAAATTCGTAGAAAATTCATCCGAACTCAGAAAAATGCAAATGATATATCGAAATGTTCAGAAAAATGAAAGCTATTCAATTGCATCCTATTCATCCATGTTTGCATGCTAGAAAAGATGAAAATGTCGAAGAACTTAAATTAGGGTTTTCCCCGAACCCTCGGAAATCTTCGGATCGCGATATCTCGCGCGTCCGGACTCCGATTAACCTGATTCCAGTTGCGTTAGTTTGCATTTTGCATCCCTAGCTCATGGCATACATTGCATCTCATGCTGAAGTTCATCATCGTGGTGTTCACACTGCGCTTGTTCTGTGTTTTCGTTCTTCCGATAGGACCGGAAGATCACGACGAGTACAACTTTGAGCAGGAACAGGACCTAGTCGTTGAACCGCAAGGCAAGCAGCCCCCTTTGACCATATTGCGGATATCCCAGTATTTGCAACCCTATTATTTGTTTTTAAATCCGTATCGCATGCGCTCAACTGATATTTTACGTTAAGTTAGCCCTACTCCGTGCATGAAAACTTACTTTGTCGCTCAATCAACACCACCGACCCTCCCAACCTATTTAGAATAGTTTGCTTGCTATTGTTGAGTTATTTACGTAGCTACTTATGCTTAGCCATGCTTAGTTGCGTGAATGTCGTAATTCCTGGGGTGGCAGATGCAACACAACACTCTGGATGGGTTAGCGGTTAGGTGGTTGTTCACCGGGCGGTTGTTAATAAACTTGACTAATCTCAAATCGGGCATCGACGAGAGGCCATGCTGGGAGCATGGTGGGTTGTCTCGTTAATCCCACAAGGACCGGTTCCCGGTGTCCTTTCGAACCAAGATTTGCGTGCTTCTACGCGGGTGGTATAATGGGCCACCCACGACCGAATAATCTGTCTAGGCTTAGGATATGAGCTGCATAGTTTGCCGTTTTCGTGACTTGGGTGCGTGGAAAACAAGGAGGTGGTGTGATGCAACAATATAGGAGTGAGGGGTACACACGGTCCGGGGACCGGGGATGTATCACCTGCCACAACTAGTGGGACCGCGTCGAAGTATCGGCCGAACTGTCGTTCGCGGACTAGCCTATTAGGGCGGCTCATACCTAGGTCGAAAACATTGTAAAGGTCGTGTTCAACCTCCCTCTGCTAGCACACCTCGTGAAAGTGTGTTCTCGGTAGCGCTAAGAGTCGGTTGATACGCGTAGGTAAAGATGTACACCCCTGCAGGGTTTAAACTATTCGAATAGCCGTGTCCACGGTTATGGACAGCTTGGTAAGAATCCGCATCGAATTAGACAAGTATAACCCTAATCTAAAACTTGCCAACTTTAAGGATTTGGTTTTAGCGATTGCTTCCTCCCTGGTGGTCGAGGAAGAATCGAGGGTTTCGTGTGTTCGAGGGTCTGCTTTAGGTTTTATTATGCAGTTTCAGCTCTTCTCCTTGCAAAGTATTCCAGTAGACGGATTTCAATCTAATTACCGGTATTGTGAAGAATAAATTAGCTTTCTGCAAAAACAGTCCACAGATAGCCCTTTCTTGATACCTGATGCATCTATTATTATTTTCCCCCTGTAAGTCTTGCGGAGTACATTTTGTACTCACCTTGCATTCGTTGATATTATTTTCGTGCAGAGGAGACCACTCCCGCAGCGGAGGGTTTCTACATTGAGGTAGACACCGACATCGACTAGTCGCTGGTGATCCCGGGCAGTGGTCCTGCCCTGGGTTCGGCAGCTTGGTTTGTTCTGCCGCCGCTTTTGGCCCTACCCTTAGGCTTCTCAGCCAAACTAAAACTTCCGCTGTGTAAAGCATCTTTTGCTTGTATATATATGTTGTTAAGTTTCCCGAACAGCTAGTATTATTGCAGTTTCGGTCGTAGAGTCTCTGTGATGGTACTGGTTTGTTTCTCCCCCTGTGTCATGTGCAATGTGTGTATGATTGAAGTACGTGATGCAGGGAGGATTTCAGGTTTTATATCGCGGAGCTATTAAGTTTTATCACCCCTGTGAAGCGACTCTCCACTGAGATGTTGGGAGCTATATCACCCTACTCCAGCCGTGCATTTATTTGCCGGGACGAGGTCGGGGTTGACGCTCCGGCTCAGTGGGAAAGAGTGAGGAGACCATATCACCCTACTACTCAGTGCATTAAATTGCCAGAGTAAGCTTTGGGGTTGACGTCTCGGGCTATTCGAAGCCATATCACTCCACTCCTCTCGGATTTGACCCCCATGGGTTGAGGTCGGGGTTGAAGCTCCAACTTAGCGGGTGATTATTCCTAAAGCTCTCCGTTATGGAATCTGGGGTCCGACAAGGCTTGGTATCAGAGCAGGACTGTCCGTAGGATGACCTTTGACCTTGGCCGATGTTGAGTCTAGAATTGTGAAAACTATTTTAAACTTAAAAAGGATTTGCGAAAATCATAAGTAGTGATTCTATTTTCTCCTTATCCTCTCGATCTTAGTCTTACCCTTACCTCCTCATTTGGTTTAAAAGTGGCTTGACTACTCGTTCCTCTTTTCAAAAGTTAGGGTTCACGCGTTTGGGATATTCCTACCTTCCCTCTTATCTCATTTCCGCGATCGTGAATTCTAACCCTTGTTTCCACCTATCCAGATGGCTGAAATGTATATCACTTTGGCGGGCACTTCTCACTGTGTGTCAGTTGGTGGTGCTCCTCCGCTCTTAGTCCGGATCTTGGCAAGGCTGGGATATGAGTGGCTGCCTGAGTATGCTATCTATAGCCGCAACCGTCAGTTTGGATTGAGTGATTATGTTGCTTCTGTCTTCATCCGACCCCATCCTTCGGCACCGCTGCAGTTGCCTTCTATGCTACCAGGGCATCCCATCATCTTTGAAGGTCGTGATGGTTCTTACGAAGGAGCTGTCCAAACAGCTGCTCTTAATGCCATAAATGTTCTTCGTTACCATTATGCGGCGCAGCTTGCGGATTCCCCTTTTCGTTATCATGTGGGACAAGAAGATCCCAATGCACCAATATGTTGGCATGATTTTATAATGTACCCTGATCCCACGGTCGTTGAGATGGCCCCAATGCTCAACATTACGCACCGTCTTTATCGAGCAGCCGCCTACGATCGTGATTGCTATTTTCATCGTTTGTGCCACGCCCTCGAGTTCATCAACGAGCACATGGATGCCAACCAAGCTCCAAGAGACTTAATGTCAGCTCGTGGAGAGTTTACTGGGCCGTATGCTGCCAATAGGCCATCTCCATGCAACTTTGTTCCAGTTCCGGGACCTCGCTACACTTCTTGTCATCGTGTAGCTATGGAGATACCTGGAATCTCTCGTCATCGGCTTGAGCCACTTCCTGGTGAGGTGCCTCGCAATTTCCAAGAACCGAAGCCGATTCCGCCTGAAGCAGCGATGTACTACTTTATGGACTACGACTCGCCCGATTACTCTCCGTGATCTCCATGCTCGTGTGTTCGACCCATGGTTGTAGTCAGCTCTTTTGGCTCCTTTTTGTACCCTGAGCTGAAACTATATCCATGTAATAGGTTAATCCCCTAGAGCAGTGTATGGTTCCTTTCCTAAGTCTATAACCGTCCAAGGTTGTAGACGAATCATGTATTGGAACTAAACCTTAAGGTGTGAGTGTGGTATGGTATCATGATCGTGTACTTGTTCTAGCCGTGGGCTTGTAATATTAACGGTCATGTATCTTACGTACCAGATGTCTATCCGTGTTGCTATGGAATGTATTTTAGCTCCGTGGCTTTTGTACTACCATATGTGACATATTTGGCATTTATCCTTCTCCACACTGTTTAGTTTCCTCAGTACATTCTACCGTAAGCGATCCTTCGGATTCGATTCTGAATCTTGAAGTAACTCCTTTTTCCTTCCTTCAGGATGGCTGGCGATCCGCGCCCAGCAGATCATGGTGCTGGTAACACCGGTAATGTTCCCCCTCCACCACCGTCCATGGCGGAAGTCTTAATGCAAATTGAGCGCAACAGGATGGAGCAGACTCGGCTATTGGAGCACCTTGTTCGGAACACCAGCCGTCAAACGGATGATCGTGTTGGAATCTCTGATTTCCTTCGAACTTAGCCTCCTGTGTTCAGTCGCTCTGAAGATCCTCTGGATGCCGACGACTGGATTCGCACCGTCGAGCGCAAGTTGGAGACTGCGCGCGTTGCCACGGCAGATCGAGTGAACTTCGCGGCTTTCCAGCTTGAAGGTGCCGCAGCTGCCTGGTGGGAAAGTTTCCGCTCCATGCAAGAGAAGGATCATGAGATTACCTGGTCTGAGTTTCGTGATGCTTTCCGCGGAGCTCATATCCCAGATGGAACAATGGAAGTTAAGAAGGAAGAGTTCCGTAATCTGAAGCAAGGGCGGAACAGTGTAACTGAGTATCTCCACCAGTTTAACCATTTGGCTCGTTACGCTCCAAATGACGTTGCCACCGATGCGGATAAGCAAGAGAAGTTCCGCAAAGGTCTAAACCCGGAGATTCGCTATGAGCTACTTCCCTTCGATTTCGCAAACTTCCAAGCCCTGATGAACAAGGCCATCAAGATGGAACATGGCAGGCAGACACTTGAAGAATCGCGCAAGCATGCTCGTGATGCTGTCAAAACATCGAGCTCCAGCTCCCAGAAGAGAAGAATTTGGATTCCGGCTAATGCGTTCAATCGCGCTACTCCTTCTGCCAGACCATCAGGCTTTGCTCCTCGTCCTCCTCAGCAGGGTTATCAAGCAAGACCAGTTGGAGGACAGTCGTCTAATTCCGCTCCAAGGCCGCCCCCTGGAGTCTGCTTCGTGTGTGGCCAGCCTGGCCACTATGCTCGTGAATATCCCCGGAATCAGAATCCTGCACCTCGCCCTAATCCAGGACAAGGTCAACCTCGAGGCAATGTTCAGTTTAAGAAGCCAAACCCGAAGCCTCAGCCAGCCGGTCGCGGTCGAGTGAATCACGTGGTCGCCGAAGAAGCTCAGGAAGCACCTGACGTCGTCTTGGGTACGCTTCTTGTCCATGCTACTCCCGCATCCGTCCTTTTCGATTCGGGAGCTTCTCATTCTTTTATAGCTAAGGGTTTTGCTGAGAAGCACAATATTCCTTTCGAGAGTATGTCGATCCCATTGTCTATCCTTGCACCGGGTTCAGTGATGAGAACATCTCAAGAATGTCGTGAAGTCTGCGTCAGAATCGCAAATCTTGAGTTCTATGCCACCTTAATTGTTTTGGCCTCCACCGATATCGATATCATCCTGGGTATGGATTGGTTGACCGCGCATCAAGCCCTAATTGATTGTGCAACCAATACCGTAACTCTCTTCCATCCGTCTGGTCAATCTGTTCTTTGTGATCTAGGATCTGTCAACCACCACCTCTGTGCTCTGGAAGGCAAGCCTCTTCCTGATCTTCCCGATGTCCCAGTGGTCTGTGATTTCACAGATGTCTTTCCTGATGAGCTGCCAGGTCTGCCACCTGATCGCGATATTGAATTTGTTATCGAGTTGGCTCCTGGAACTGCTCCAACCTATCGTCGCCCTTATCGGATGCCTCCAAACGAATTGGTTGAATTGAAGAAACAATTTCGGGAGTTAGAAGAAAAAGGTTTCATTCGACCGAGCTCCTCTCCTTGGGGATGCTCTGCTCTTTTCGTGGAGAAGAAAGATAAAAGTCTCCGGATGTGTGTTGACTATCGGCCTCTTAACGAGGTGACGATCAAAAACAAATATCCTCTCCCTCGCATTGATGATCTTTTCGATCAATTAACCGGAGCTACCGTCTTTTCCAAAATCGATTTGAGGTTAGGTTACCATCAAATCAAAATCCGTTCCGAAGATATTCCAAAAACGGCGTTTACAACTCGTTATGGGTTGTATGAATTCACCGTGATGTCTTTTGGGTTAACGAATGCTCCTGCTACCTTCATGAGATTGATGAATTCTGTCTTCATGGATTATCTGGACCGCTTTGTGATCATCTTCATCGATGATATCCTGGTCTATTCCAAGTCAGAAGAAGATCATGCTGAACACTTGAAGCTTGTTCTCGCCAGACTTCGTGAACATCGGCTCTATGCTAAATTCTCTAAATGTGAATTTTGGCTCGAAGAAGTCGCTTTCCTAGGCCACGTGCTTTCGGCAAAAGGTGTCGCCGTGGATCCTAGTAAAGTCAAGGACGTTCTCAATTGGGAGCAACCCAAATCGGTCACTCAAGTACGGAGTTTCCTTGGTCTAGCCGGTTATTACCGTCGTTTCATCAAGGACTTCTCCAAGCTTGCCAAGCCAGTGACCGAACTCCTTAAGAAAGAGAAGAAGTTTGAATGGTCTGAAAGATGTGAAGCAAGTTTCCAAGAGCTGAAGTGCAGATTAACCTCCGCTCCTGTTCTTGTTCTTCCAGATATCCACAAAAATTTTGACATCTTCTGCGATGCTTCTCGCCTGGGTCTCGGTTGTGTATTGATGCAAGAAGGCCATGTGGTTGCTTACGCTTCTCGCCAGTTAAGGCCACATGAGCTCAATTACCCAACCCACGACCTAGAACTCGCTGCGGTGGTTCATGCATTGAAGATTTGGCGGCATTACCTTATTGGTAATCGCTGTGAGTTGTATTCTGACCACCAAAGTTTGAAATATCTGTTCACCCAGCCCGATCTGAACCTTCGGCAACGAAGATGGCTGGAATTGATCAAAGATTATGACATAGGTCTCCATTACCAACCTGGTAAGGCTAATGTCGTTGCGGATGCACTTAGCCGGAAAACCTACTGTAATAACCTAAAGATCCAGGAACATCAGCCGCTCCTCCATGAGGAATTTGCCCGGCTTAACCTCGAAGTCGTTCCTTTTGGTTCCCTCCATAACCTTGAAATCCAATCCTCCTTGGAAGACCAAATCAAATCCGCTCAAAAGCAAGACAAAGGTGTCAGCAAGATCAAAGAAAACATTGCTAGCGGCGTTGCTAAATGTTTTTCGGTCGATGATCAGGGCACTGTTCGGTTTGGTAATCGTCTTGTGGTGCCGAAGAATAAAGATCTTCGAGATTCTATCCTTCGTGAAGCTCATGATTCTCCCCTGTCTATTCATCCGGGTGGTACGAAGATGTACCGAGATCTGAAGCAGAGATTCTGGTGGACCCGAATGAAAAGGGAAATCGCTCAATTCATCTCTGAATGTGATGTGTGTCGTCGTGTTAAGGCGGAACACCAAAAACCCGCAGGCACACTCCAACCTCTGCCTATCCCTGAGTGGAAGTGGGATGAGATCGGTATGGATTTTATCACCGGCCTTCCGAGAACTCAGAAAGGAAATGATGCCATTTGGGTAGTCATCGATCGTCTGTCCAAAGTAGCACATTTTCTCCCTATCCGAGAGAAGATCTCAGCTAGCCAGTTGGCTGATCTCTATATATCTCGTATTGTATCTCTCCACGGGATCCCTAAGCGGATAATCTCTGACCGTGGTAGTTTGTTCACCTCCAGATTTTGGGAAAGTCTCCAAGCTGCTATGGGAACTCATCTTGCGTTCAGTACAGCTTATCATCCTCAAACCGGTGGACAAACCGAAAGAGTTAACCAAATCCTCGAAGACATGCTTAGAGCTTGTGTTATATCCTTCGGTGCAAAATGGGAAAAGTGTCTTCCATTTGCAGAGTTCTCCTATAACAACAGCTTCCAATCCAGCCTAGGCATGGCTCCTTTCGAAGTCCTTTATGGACGTAAGTGCCGAACTCCACTCAATTGGTTTGAAACCGGAGAAAGGCGAATTCTTGGACCGGACTTGATTAAGGAAGCAGAAGATCAAGTTCGAGTTATTCGAGAGCGGTTGAAAACTGCTCAGTCTCGTCAGAAGAGCTACTCCGACCTCCATCGTCGTGAGATCCACTTTGAGCCAAGCGATAAAGTCTATCTTCGGGTCACTCCTTTCAAGGGTGTTCGCCGATTTGGCATCAAAGGAAAGTTGGCACCTCGTTACATTGGTCCCTTTCGCATTCTTTCCAAACGAGGTGAAGTCGCATACCAGTTGGAACTACCTCCGTCGTTATCCAATATCCATAATGTCTTCCATGTTTCCCAACTCCGAAAATGCTTTAAAGATCCAATTCCAGAGTCTGCTGTTGATACCCTGGATCTTCAAGAAGATCTTTCTTACCAAGAGTATCCTGTTCGAATCCTCGACGAAATGGAGAAGACAACGCGAAGACGCAACGTGAAGTTCTTAAAAATCCAGTGGTCCAACCACTCCGAAGAAGAAGCTACTTGGGAACGTGAAGATCTCCTTCGATCAGCGTACCCCTCCCTCTTTTCCGGTTGATCCGAATCTCGGGGACGAGATTCTTATAAGGGGGGTAGGTTTGTAACATCCCTATTCTAAAATAATATTGTTTGTGCATCATGGCATGCATGGCATCGCATGAGTGAATTCAAATTTGAACTAGGATTTTAAAACCAAGGAGAGGCTTTAATATTGATCAAAGTTATGAAACCAATTCGAAATTAGAAAATATTTTCCAAAGGGGGCAAGAAGTTAATGTTGAATATGAGTAGAGTTTAAGTTTATAACCAATTGAATTTGAATTTTTAGTTGAATTGATAAACAGAATTCAAATTATAAAAAAAAAGAAATTAGAAAACCCTAGTCTAACCCCCCTCTCCCCTGCATGGGCCTCTCCTCCGGCCCATCTCCTCTCTCCCGGCCCGCACTGGCCCGCTCCGCACCCCCCCACCCTTTCTTCTCTCTCCCTCACCCGACCGCCCCTCTCTCTCTCTCGGCCGAGTGCCACCTCCCGGCTGCTCCGCCCGCCGCGTGGCGCGCGCCTCCTGACCCTTCTCCCTTCGGTCGCGTCGCCGTTTTCCCCCTTCCCCCGTGCTCTCCGCCCCGGTGCCCCTACTCCGCCGCTCCGCCCGGTTCCCCGCTGAGCCCCCTCCCGCCGTCGCCGGTCGCCCAGCTCGTCGCCGCCCTCTCCATTTTCTCGCCGCCCGAGCCCGCCACTGACCCGAGCTCGCCCCGGAGCTCCCTCGGTCGCCGCCCTCGCCCTCCTCGGAGCTGCGCCTCGGCTCCGTCCCCACCTCGTCGCCCTCCGCCCGAAGTCCCGAGCGTCGCCGGCCCCGCTTGCGCCGCCCCGGTCGCTTCCCGGTGCCGTCCCCGCCCCGAGCTCCCTCCGGCGCCATCAACCGCCCCACCTCCAAGCCACCCCGCCACCGACGCCGGCCAAGCCCGCTGCACCGCCGCCCCCGTGCTGCCCCGCCTTCAACCGCCGTCCGAGCCTCCCCGCCGCGTCGCCTCGGTCCAAGCCCGCCGCCCGTCGCCGTCCACCCCGCATCGCCTCCCCACCGGTGAGCGCCGTCGGCCAACTGAGCCCAGGCAGTGGCTTCCGGCCTATTAGTTAGAGTGGGTTAATTCGGTTAGTTGTTAGTTAGATTAGTTAGGGTGGTTAGGGTATGTGTAATGGTGTATTAATTGATTAACTGTGTTTAATGCCACGTTTGAATGCTGATGATGGGTATTAAGTGCTGTTCTGGCATATTAATTGTTACCATTAAGAGCTAATCAGTGAATTAATGAACTCTTTAGCTGTGTGTCTATGACATATGGGTCCCACGGCTGAATTTAAATAAATCAGAAAAAGGAAAAGAAATAGGGTATGACCAGTGGGTCCCCCATGTCATTGGCTTGGTCAAAACTGACCAAGGGGGCCCACTGTCATAGACTAGAGCTAGGGTTAGCCGTGTAAGAATAGTAATTCCATTTAAGTTTTGCTGAGAAAAATACATCAAAGGGGTTTAAAACTTGTTAAATTCGTAGAAAATTCATCCGAACTCAGAAAAATGCAAATGATATATCGAAATGTTCAGAAAAATGAAAGCTATTCAATTGCATCCTATTCATCCATGTTTGCATGCTAGAAAAGATGAAAATGTCGAAGAACTTAAATTAGGGTTTTCCCCGAACCCTCGGAAATCTTCGGATCGCGATATCTCGCGCGTCCGGACTCCGATTAACCTGATTCCAGTTGCGTTAGTTTGCATTTTGCATCCCTAGCTCATGGCATACATTGCATCTCATGCTGAAGTTCATCATCGTGGTGTTCACACTGCGCTTGTTCTGTGTTTTCGTTCTTCCGATAGGACCGGAAGATCACGACGAGTACAACTTTGAGCAGGAACAGGACCTAGTCGTTGAACCGCAAGGCAAGCAGCCCCCTTTGACCATATTGCGGATATCCCAGTATTTGCAACCCTATTATTTGTTTTTAAATCCGTATCGCATGCGCTCAACTGATATTTTACGTTAAGTTAGCCCTACTCCGTGCATGAAAACTTACTTTGTCGCTCAATCAACACCACCGACCCTCCCAACCTATTTAGAATAGTTTGCTTGCTATTGTTGAGTTATTTACGTAGCTACTTATGCTTAGCCATGCTTAGTTGCGTGAATGTCGTAATTCCTGGGGTGGCAGATGCAACACAACACTCTGGATGGGTTAGCGGTTAGGTGGTTGTTCACCGGGCGGTTGTTAATAAACTTGACTAATCTCAAATCGGGCATCGACGAGAGGCCATGCTGGGAGCATGGTGGGTTGTCTCGTTAATCCCACAAGGACCGGTTCCCGGTGTCCTTTCGAACCAAGATTTGCGTGCTTCTACGCGGGTGGTATAATGGGCCACCCACGACCGAATAATCTGTCTAGGCTTAGGATATGAGCTGCATAGTTTGCCGTTTTCGTGACTTGGGTGCGTGGAAAACAAGGAGGTGGTGTGATGCAACAATATAGGAGTGAGGGGTACACACGGTCCGGGGCCGGGGATGTATCACCTGCCACAACTAGTGGGACCGCGTCGAAGTATCGGCCGAACTGTCGTTCGCGGACTAGCCTATTAGGGCGGCTCATACCTAGGTCGAAAACATTGTAAAGGTCGTGTTCAACCTCCCTCTGCTAGCACACCTCGTGAAAGTGTGTTCTCGGTAGCGCTAAGAGTCGGTTGATACGCGTAGGTAAAGATGTACACCCCTGCAGGGTTTAAACTATTCGAATAGCCGTGTCCACGGTTATGGACAGCTTGGTAAGAATCCGCATCGAATTAGACAAGTATAACCCTAATCTAAAACTTGCCAACTTTAAGGATTTGGTTTTAGCGATTGCTTCCTCCCTGGTGGTCGAGGAAGAATCGAGGGTTTCGTGTGTTCGAGGGTCTGCTTTAGGTTTTATTATGCAGTTTCAGCTCTTCTCCTTGCAAAGTATTCCAGTAGACGGATTTCAATCTAATTACCGGTATTGTGAAGAATAAATTAGCTTTCTGCAAAAACAGTCCACAGATAGCCCTTTCTTGATACCTGATGCATCTATTATTATTTTCCCCCTGTAAGTCTTGTGGAGTACATTTTGTACTCACCTTGCATTCGTTGATATTATTTTCGTGCAGAGGAGACCACTCCCGCAGCGGAGGGTTTCTACATTGAGGTAGACACCGACATCGACTAGTCGCTGGTGATCCCGGGCAGTGGTCCTGCCCTGGGTTCGGCAGCTTGGTTTGTTCTGCCGCCGCTTTTGGCCCTACCCTTAGGCTTCTCAGCCAAACTAAAACTTCCGCTGTGTAAAGCATCTTTTGCTTGTATATATATGTTGTTAAGTTTCCCGAACAGCTAGTATTATTGCAGTTTCGGTCGTAGAGTCTCTGTGATGGTACTGGTTTGTTTCTCCCCCTGTGTCATGTGCAATGTGTGTATGATTGAAGTACGTGATGCAGGGAGGATTTCAGGTTTTATATCGCGGAGCTATTAAGTTTTATCACCCCTGTGAAGCGACTCTCCACTGAGATGTTGGGAGCTATATCACCCTACTCCAGCCGTGCATTTATTTGCCGGGACGAGGTCGGGGTTGACGCTCCGGCTCAGTGGGAAAGAGTGAGGAGACCATATCACCCTACTACTCAGTGCATTAAATTGCCAGAGTAAGCTTTGGGGTTGACGTCTCGGGCTATTCGAAGCCATATCACTCCACTCCTCTCGGATTTGACCCCCATGGGTTGAGGTCGGGGTTGAAGCTCCAACTTAGCGGGTGATTATTCCTAAAGCTCTCCGTTATGGAATCTGGGGTCCGACAAGGCTTGGTATCAGAGCAGGACTGTCCGTAGGATGACCTTTGACCTTGGCCGATGTTGAGTCTAGAATTGTGAAAACTATTTTAAACTTAAAAAGGATTTGCGAAAATCATAAGTAGTGATTCTATTTTCTCCTTATCCTCTCGATCTTAGTCTTACCCTTACCTCCTCATTTGGTTTAAAAGTGGCTTGACTACTCGTTCCTCTTTTCAAAAGTTAGGGTTCACGCGTTTGGGATATTCCTACCTTCCCTCTTATCTCATTTCCGCGATCGTGAATTCTAACCCTTGTTTCCACCTATCCAGATGGCTGAAATGTATATCACTTTGGCGGGCACTTCTCACTGTGTGTCAGTTGGTGGTGCTCCTCCGCTCTTAGTCCGGATCTTGGCAAGGCTGGGATATGAGTGGCTGCCTGAGTATGCTATCTATAGCCGCAACCGTCAGTTTGGATTGAGTGATTATGTTGCTTCTGTCTTCATCCGACCCCATCCTTCGGCACCGCTGCAGTTGCCTTCTATGCTACCAGGGCATCCCATCATCTTTGAAGGTCGTGATGGTTCTTACGAAGGAGCTGTCCAAACAGCTGCTCTTAATGCCATAAATGTTCTTCGTTACCATTATGCGGCGCAGCTTGCGGATTCCCCTTTTCGTTATCATGTGGGACAAGAAGATCCCAATGCACCAATATGTTGGCATGATTTTATAATGTACCCTGATCCCACGGTCGTTGAGATGGCCCCAATGCTCAACATTACGCACCGTCTTTATCGAGCAGCCGCCTACGATCGTGATTGCTATTTTCATCGTTTGTGCCACGCCCTCGAGTTCATCAACGAGCACATGGATGCCAACCAAGCTCCAAGAGACTTAATGTCAGCTCGTGGAGAGTTTACTGGGCCGTATGCTGCCAATAGGCCATCTCCATGCAACTTTGTTCCAGTTCCGGGACCTCGCTACACTTCTTGTCATCGTGTAGCTATGGAGATACCTGGAATCTCTCGTCATCGGCTTGAGCCACTTCCTGGTGAGGTGCCTCGCAATTTCCAAGAACCGAAGCCGATTCCGCCTGAAGCAGCGATGTACTACTTTATGGACTACGACTCGCCCGATTACTCTCCGTGATCTCCATGCTCGTGTGTTCGACCCATGGTTGTAGTCAGCTCTTTTGGCTCCTTTTTGTACCCTGAGCTGAAACTATATCCATGTAATAGGTTAATCCCCTAGAGCAGTGTATGGTTCCTTTCCTAAGTCTATAACCGTCCAAGGTTGTAGACGAATCATGTATTGGAACTAAACCTTAAGGTGTGAGTGTGGTATGGTATCATGATCGTGTACTTGTTCTAGCCGTGGGCTTGTAATATTAACGGTCATGTATCTTACGTACCAGATGTCTATCCGTGTTGCTATGGAATGTATTTTAGCTCCGTGGCTTTTGTACTACCATATGTGACATATTTGGCATTTATCCTTCTCCACACTGTTTAGTTTCCTCAGTACATTCTACCGTAAGCGATCCTTCGGATTCGATTCTGAATCTTGAAGTAACTCCTTTTTCCTTCCTTCAGGATGGCTGGCGATCCGCGCCCAGCAGATCATGGTGCTGGTAACACCGGTAATGTTCCCCCTCCACCACCGTCCATGGCGGAAGTCTTAATGCAAATTGAGCGCAACAGGATGGAGCAGACTCGGCTATTGGAGCACCTTGTTCGGAACACCAGCCGTCAAACGGATGATCGTGTTGGAATCTCTGATTTCCTTCGAACTTAGCCTCCTGTGTTCAGTCGCTCTGAAGATCCTCTGGATGCCGACGACTGGATTCGCACCGTCGAGCGCAAGTTGGAGACTGCGCGCGTTGCCACGGCAGATCGAGTGAACTTCGCGGCTTTCCCAGCTTGAAGGTGCCGCAGCTGCCTGGTGGGAAAGTTTCCGCTCCATGCAAGAGAAGGATCATGAGATTACCTGGTCTGAGTTTCGTGATGCTTTCCGCGGAGCTCATATCCCAGATGGAACAATGGAAGTTAAGAAGGAAGAGTTCCGTAATCTGAAGCAAGGGCGGAACAGTGTAACTGAGTATCTCCACCAGTTTAACCATTTGGCTCGTTACGCTCCAAATGACGTTGCCACCGATGCGGATAAGCAAGAGAAGTTCCGCAAAGGTCTAAACCCGGAGATTCGCTATGAGCTACTTCCCTTCGATTTCGCAAACTTCCAAGCCCTGATGAACAAGGCCATCAAGATGGAACATGGCAGGCAGACACTTGAAGAATCGCGCAAGCATGCTCGTGATGCTGTCAAAACATCGAGCTCCAGCTCCCAGAAGAGAAGAATTTGGATTCCGGCTAATGCGTTCAATCGCGCTACTCCTTCTGCCAGACCATCAGGCTTTGCTCCTCGTCCTCCTCAGCAGGGTTATCAAGCAAGACCAGTTGGAGGACAGTCGTCTAATTCCGCTCCAAGGCCGCCCCCTGGAGTCTGCTTCGTGTGTGGCCAGCCTGGCCACTATGCTCGTGAATATCCCCGGAATCAGAATCCTGCACCTCGCCCTAATCCAGGACAAGGTCAACCTCGAGGCAATGTTCAGTTTAAGAAGCCAAACCCGAAGCCTCAGCCAGCCGGTCGCGGTCGAGTGAATCACGTGGTCGCCGAAGAAGCTCAGGAAGCACCTGACGTCGTCTTGGGTACGCTTCTTGTCCATGCTACTCCCGCATCCGTCCTTTTCGATTCGGGAGCTTCTCATTCTTTTATAGCTAAGGGTTTTGCTGAGAAGCACAATATTCCTTTCGAGAGTATGTCGATCCCATTGTCTATCCTTGCACCGGGTTCAGTGATGAGAACATCTCAAGAATGTCGTGAAGTCTGCGTCAGAATCGCAAATCTTGAGTTCTATGCCACCTTAATTGTTTTGGCCTCCACCGATATCGATATCATCCTGGGTATGGATTGGTTGACCGCGCATCAAGCCCTAATTGATTGTGCAACCAATACCGTAACTCTCTTCCATCCGTCTGGTCAATCTGTTCTTTGTGATCTAGGATCTGTCAACCACCACCTCTGTGCTCTGGAAGGCAAGCCTCTTCCTGATCTTCCCGATGTCCCAGTGGTCTGTGATTTCACAGATGTCTTTCCTGATGAGCTGCCAGGTCTGCCACCTGATCGCGATATTGAATTTGTTATCGAGTTGGCTCCTGGAACTGCTCCAACCTATCGTCGCCCTTATCGGATGCCTCCAAACGAATTGGTTGAATTGAAGAAACAATTTCGGGAGTTAGAAGAAAAAGGTTTCATTCGACCGAGCTCCTCTCCTTGGGGATGCTCTGCTCTTTTCGTGGAGAAGAAAGATAAAAGTCTCCGGATGTGTGTTGACTATCGGCCTCTTAACGAGGTGACGATCAAAAACAAATATCCTCTCCCTCGCATTGATGATCTTTTCGATCAATTAACCGGAGCTACCGTCTTTTCCAAAATCGATTTGAGGTTAGGTTACCATCAAATCAAAATCCGTTCCGAAGATATTCCAAAAACGGCGTTTACAACTCGTTATGGGTTGTATGAATTCACCGTGATGTCTTTTGGGTTAACGAATGCTCCTGCTACCTTCATGAGATTGATGAATTCTGTCTTCATGGATTATCTGGACCGCTTTGTGATCATCTTCATCGATGATATCCTGGTCTATTCCAAGTCAGAAGAAGATCATGCTGAACACTTGAAGCTTGTTCTCGCCAGACTTCGTGAACATCGGCTCTATGCTAAATTCTCTAAATGTGAATTTTGGCTCGAAGAAGTCGCTTTCCTAGGCCACGTGCTTTCGGCAAAAGGTGTCGCCGTGGATCCTAGTAAAGTCAAGGACGTTCTCAATTGGGAGCAACCCAAATCGGTCACTCAAGTACGGAGTTTCCTTGGTCTAGCCGGTTATTACCGTCGTTTCATCAAGGACTTCTCCAAGCTTGCCAAGCCAGTGACCGAACTCCTTAAGAAAGAGAAGAAGTTTGAATGGTCTGAAAGATGTGAAGCAAGTTTCCAAGAGCTGAAGTGCAGATTAACCTCCGCTCCTGTTCTTGTTCTTCCAGATATCCACAAAAATTTTGACATCTTCTGCGATGCTTCTCGCCTGGGTCTCGGTTGTGTATTGATGCAAGAAGGCCATGTGGTTGCTTACGCTTCTCGCCAGTTAAGGCCACATGAGCTCAATTACCCAACCCACGACCTAGAACTCGCTGCGGTGGTTCATGCATTGAAGATTTGGCGGCATTACCTTATTGGTAATCGCTGTGAGTTGTATTCTGACCACCAAAGTTTGAAATATCTGTTCACCCAGCCCGATCTGAACCTTCGGCAACGAAGATGGCTGGAATTGATCAAAGATTATGACATAGGTCTCCATTACCAACCTGGTAAGGCTAATGTCGTTGCGGATGCACTTAGCCGGAAAACCTACTGTAATAACCTAAAGATCCAGGAACATCAGCCGCTCCTCCATGAGGAATTTGCCCGGCTTAACCTCGAAGTCGTTCCTTTTGGTTCCCTCCATAACCTTGAAATCCAATCCTCCTTGGAAGACCAAATCAAATCCGCTCAAAAGCAAGACAAAGGTGTCAGCAAGATCAAAGAAAACATTGCTAGCGGCGTTGCTAAATGTTTTTCGGTCGATGATCAGGGCACTGTTCGGTTTGGTAATCGTCTTGTGGTGCCGAAGAATAAAGATCTTCGAGATTCTATCCTTCGTGAAGCTCATGATTCTCCCCTGTCTATTCATCCGGGTGGTACGAAGATGTACCGAGATCTGAAGCAGAGATTCTGGTGGACCCGAATGAAAAGGGAAATCGCTCAATTCATCTCTGAATGTGATGTGTGTCGTCGTGTTAAGGCGGAACACCAAAAACCCGCAGGCACACTCCAACCTCTGCCTATCCCTGAGTGGAAGTGGGATGAGATCGGTATGGATTTTATCACCGGCCTTCCGAGAACTCAGAAAGGAAATGATGCCATTTGGGTAGTCATCGATCGTCTGTCCAAAGTAGCACATTTTCTCCCTATCCGAGAGAAGATCTCAGCTAGCCAGTTGGCTGATCTCTATATATCTCGTATTGTATCTCTCCACGGGATCCCTAAGCGGATAGAATCTCTGACCGTAGGTAGTTTAGTTCACACTCCAGATTTTGGGCAAAAAGGTCTCCAAGCTGCTATGGGAACTCATCTTGCGTTCAGTACAGCTTATCATCCTCAAACCGTGGACAAACCGAAAGAGTTAACCAAATCCTCGAAGTACATGCTAGAGCTGTGTTATATCCTTCGGTGCAAATGGGAAAAGTGTCTTCCATTTGCAGAGTTCTCCTATAACAACAGCTTCCAATCCAGCCTAGGCATGGCTCCTTCGAAGTCCTTTATGGACGTAAGTGCCGAACTCCACTCAATGGTTTGAAACCGGAGAAAGCGAATTCTTGGACCGACTTGATTAAGGAACAGAAGATCAAGTTCGAGTTATTCGAGAGCGGTTGAAAACTGCTCAGTCTCGTCAGAAGAGCTACTCCGACCTCCATCGTCGTGAGATCCACTTTGAGCCAAGCGATAAAGTCTATCTTCGGGTCACTCCTTTCAGGTGTTTTCGCCGATTTGGCATCAAGGAAAGTTGCACCTCGTTACATGGTCCCTTTCGATTCTTTCCACGAGGTGAAGTCGCATACCAGTTGGAACTACCTCCGTCGTTATCCAATACCATAATGTCTTCCATGTTTCCCAACTCCGAAAATGCTTTAAAGATCCAATTCCAGAGTCTGCTGTTGATACCCTGGATCTTCAAAGAGATCTGTTCTTACCACGAGTATCCTGGTACGAATCTCGAAAAGGGGAGAAAGAGTAGAGAGGGGGAGGGAGTGTGGAGAGAGAGACGAGAGAAAAATGGAGACAACGCGAAGACGCAACGTGAAGTTCTTAAAAATCCAGTGGTCCAACCCTCCGAAGAAGAAGCTACTTGGGACGTGAAGATCTCCTTCGATCAGCGTACCCCTCCGCTTTTCCGTTGATCCGAATCTCGGGGACAGATTCTATAAGGGGGTAGGTTTGTAACATCCCTATTCTAAATAATATTGTTTGTGCATCATGGCATGCATGGCATCGCATGAGTGAATTCAAATTTGAACTAGATTTTATAAAACCAAGGAGAGGCTTTAATATTGATCAAAGTATGAAACCAATTCGAAATAGAAATATTTTCCAAAGGGGCAAAGAAGTTTAATGTTGAATATGAGTAGAGTTAAGTTTATAACCAATTGAATTGAATTTTTAGTGATTGATAACAGAATTCAATTATAAAAAAAAGAAATTAGAAAACCCTAGTCTAACCCCCTCTCCCCTGCATGGGCCTCCCTCCGGCCCATCTCCTCTCTCACGGCCCCGCACTGGCCCGCTCCGCACCCCCCCACCCTTTCTTCTCTCTCCCTCACCCGACCGCCCCTCTCTCTCTCTCGGCCGAGTGCCACCTCCCGCTGCTCCGCCCGCCGCGTGGCGCGCGCCTCCTGACCCTTCTCCCTCGGTCGCGTCGCCGTTTTCCCCCTTCCCCCGTGCTCTCCGCCCCGGTGCCCCTACTCCGCCGCTCCGCCCGTTCCCCGCTGAGCCCCCTCCCGCCGTCGCCGTCCCCCAGCTCGTCGCCGCCCTCTCCAATTTCTCGCCGCCCGAGCCGCCACTGACCCAGCTCGCCCCGGAGCTCCTCGGTCGCGCCCTCGCCCTCCTCGAGCTGCGCCTCGCTCCGTCCCCACCTCGTCGCCCTCCGCCCGAAGGTCCCGAGCGTCGCCGGCCCCTGCTTGCGCCGCCCGGTCGCTCCCGGTGCCGTCCCCGCCCCGAGCTCCCTCCGCGCCATCAACCGCCCCACCTCCAAGCCACCCCGCACGACGCGGCCAAGCCCGCTGCACCGCCGCCCCGTGCTGCCCCGCCTTCAACCGCCGTCCGAGCCTCCCGCCGCGTCGCCTCGGTCCAAGCCCGCCGCCCGTCGCGTCCACCCCGCATCGCCTCCCACCGGTGAGCGCCGTCGCCAACTGAGCCCAGGCAGTGGCTTCCGGCCTATAGTTAGAGTGGGTTAATTCGGTTAGTTTGTTAGTTAGATTAGTTAGGGTGGTTAGGGTATGTGTAATGGTGTATTAATTGATTAACTGTGTTTAATGCCACGTTTGAATGTGATGATGGGTATTAAGTGCTGTTCTGGCATATTAATTGTTACCATTAAGAGCTAATCAGTGAATTAATGACTCTTTAGCTGTGTTGTCTATGACATATGGGTCCCACGCTGAATTTAAATGAATCAGAAAAAGGAAAAGAATAGGGTATGACCATGGGTCCCCATGTCATTGGCTTGGTCAAAACTGACCAAGGGGGCCCACTGTCATAGACTAGAGCTAGGTTAGCCGTGTAAGAATAGTAATTCCATTTAAGTTTTGCTGAGAAAATACATCAAAGGGGTTTAAAACTTGTTAATTCGTAGAAAATTCATCGAACTCAGAAAATGCAAATGATATATCGAAATGTTCAGAAAAATGAAAGCTATTCAATTGCATCCTATTCATCCATGTTTGCATGCTAGAAAGATGAAAATGTCGAAGAAATCTTAAATTAGGGTTTTCCCCGAACCCTCGGAAATCTTACGGATCGCGATATCTCGCGCGTCCGGACTCTCGATTAACCTGATTTCCAGTGCGTTAGTTTGCATTTTGCATCCCTAGCTCATGGCATACATTGCATCTCATGCTGAGTTCATCATCGTGGTGTTCACACTGCGCTGTTCTGTGTTTTCGTTCTTTCCGATAGACCGGAAGATCACGACGAGTACAACTTTGAGCAGG